>LPNX010804546.1:0-364835 GCA_001517045.1 Pseudotsuga menziesii
AATTTCGCCAATTTGACTAGAGGTTTCATGCGTCTCCTGAAGAAGGATACTCCCTTTGAATGGGATGAGCAAGCCCAGGAGTCCTTCGATGCACTTAAGTGAGCTCTAGCATCGGCCCCGGTGATTAGTCCTCCGGATTATAGCCATGATTTCCTATTATATGTGGCCGCATCTTTAGAGACGATTGGGATGGTTTTGGTTCAGGAGGATAAGGAGCTCCAGGAGCACGTCATATACTATCTGAGCCGAAACCTTATTGACGCAGAGATTCGATATTCTCATGTCAAGAAGCTTGCCTTAGCCACCGTACATGCGGTGCAGCGTTTGAGACATTATATTCTCCTTCGCCAAACTTTGGTTGTTGCCCATGTCAATCCATTTCAGTTCATCCTCACACGTAGGATGATTGGGGGAAAATATAATAAGTGGATTGTCATTCTGCAAGAGTTTGATCTCGAGTTTGTTTCGGCAAAATCGAAGAAATCTTTAATCTTTACAAAGCTCATATCAGATTTTTTGAGCGAGGCTGAGGAGTCGGTATGTGAAGATACGTTCGCTGATGAACACATTTTCTTGATCTCAATGGCTGACCCATGGTGCGGTGATATCATAGTATATTTGCAAACGCAGAGGACCCCTACTCACTTCTCACAAGATGAGCGACGTCGATTACGTCACGTTTCCAAGAACTACCTCATAGTGGACAATACTTTGTACCGCTGTGGAGTAGATTCCCTTTTACAACGTTGTTTAACTCACGATGAGGCTGAGGTAGTGCTTAATGATTGCCACGGAGGGGCGTGTGGTGGTCATTTATCTGGGCTTGCTACAGCCCAAAAGATTTTGAGAGCAGGATATTTTTGGCCGTCGATCTTCAAGGATTGTATTGAAGCGGTCAAGAGGTGCCACCCTTGCCAGGTGTTCGCATGTAACATGCGCTCGAAGCCTGCCCCGTTACACCCTATTATCACCGCCGGTCCCTTCACCAAGTGGGGGCTAGATTTTATGGATTGCAACCCAGCTTCGGCTGGGGGGCACCATCATATCATAGTGGCAGTCGATTACTTCACGAAATGGGCTGAGTCAATGCCTACAGTAAAATCCAACGGTGAGACAGCCGCTCACTTCGTATTCAACCAAATCATCTCTAGGTTCGGGATTCCGAGAGAGCTTGTCACTGACCATGGCTCGCACTTTCAGAATCGTATGATGGAAGAGTTGGCCTCCAAGTTAGGATATAAGCAAGAGCACTCCTCTTCTTACTATCCTCAAGCGAATGGACAGGTTGAAGCTGTGAATAAGTCACTTAAGCCCATTCTCCAACGAACCATCGTATAAAGCAAGACGAATTGGCATATTATGTTGTACCCTGCTTTGTGGGCATACCGAACCGTGGTAAAGACTGCCACTGGTTTTTCTCCATATCAGCTTGTTCATGGAGTGGAGTCAATATTATCGATTGAATGCGAGATTCCTTCATTGAAGTTAGCCATGGAACTCTTACCAAACACTTCGCCTTTGGAGGAGCGTTTGGTTCACCTTGAGCAACTCGATGAGCAATGTAGAGATGCCTTGGTGACTCTAGAGGTTAATAAGCATCGCGTAAAGGCCCAATATGATAAGTCTATCTGTCAGAGAGTGTTTAGTGAGGGAGACTTGGTCCTTTTGTGGGATCAATCGAAAAAACCCTTGGGGGCAGGGAAGTTCAATCCTATGTGGCATGGTCCTTACATGTTTAAGCGTGTATTAGAGAAGGGTGCCTACGAGTTAGTGGATTATGAAGGGACAGCCTTGGCGGAGCCTAGAAATGGGCTCTATCTTAAAAAATACTATGCATGATATTTAGCCAAGGTTGTTTGTTGTATATTATTGTACAGCTTTTTTGCATAGTTAGGTCTTGTTTATCGTGATCAGGTTTGTGATTAGTTTCCATTTCTTGTGGCAGATGTCAATGGAATCTTCCACCTACATAGGATTCGCGGATGGTGCAAGCCGTCACACTCAATACTCAGCCTCAGCTGCTTGGGTGATTTTTACTCCTATGGGTCATGTACTGTCTTCAGGAGGTGTATGTCTACGGCCATCTTCCAACAATGTTGCTGAATATAGTGCCGTTATCGAGCTTCTACGGGATGCCATTTCGCATGGTGTTCTCTCTCTTGAGGTACGTCTTGATTCAGAGTTAGTAGTGTCACAGCTAAATGGTTTGTACCATGTTAGAGATCCGACGTTATTGAGGAGATTCTTACGTGTGAGATTGCTAGAACGGCAGTTTGAGAACATAACATATATACACATTCCAAGAAATTTTAATCAAATTGCTGACTCATATGCTAACTATGTGTTAAATTGGCATTTGTTTCATTCATTATAAATTAATCATAAACACAATTTTTACACATGTAAATAAATAAACCGATCACTATAAAACTTTTTTATATACATCAAAAATGTGGTAATACATAGTGTCATAATACAAAATTGGGGCTTTGAAAGCCACCATCATATACACGGTAGTACAAAATAGATACACTCCCAGGTGTCTAGTCCTGTGGAGGTGGATGAGGGTTGTGATCATGATATGTCACCACGGCTCTAGCTAGCCGCCGGAATAAACGCACCCATGCGCGTGGTACACCAACCACCTGTCTCTGCATAGCCTCAGGCAAGTCCTCGACTTGAGCCATGGGAATCCTGTGAGTCAGTCGCACAAAGTTGGTATGGATGCTTTGGAGCGTTCGCTCCGCATCCACACCGGTGATATCGTCTCCTCTTCCCCTCCGTCTATGATGTGGGAAGCCCTCTGGTCACCGTGGTCCCACATCTGCACATGAATGGTAGATGTCACTATGTATTTTCACCCAAAAACATGTCTTTTTTATTCCATTAATCAAGAAAACACACAAAAAAAGTAAATACTCCAAAAAATTTAAAAAGACTAAGGGTCGAGATTCGTTACCTATGTCTCCATATGCTGACCCTGGTGGTAATGGCATGTCCGGGTCTCCCCGAAAGTCTATCCCTGCATAAGGGTAGTCCTCTATGGCAACAATCTGTCGTCGCCACCATGGAAAAAAGTCTACTGGATAAGGGTTGGCCACCCTACCACCCCCCAGTCTGCGCATCGCATCTGCCCAACGTCGTTGGGCCGGATCTCGAACCCCATGGAGAGGAACATCCACTCTAGGGCTCAATCCCGGAACACGCTCGAAGAAAAACGTGCTCAAGATACTGCTGAACCCGAAGTTCCGTATCCTACCTGCCTTGCACTCGCTGAGCTGATGTTTCATGTTGCTCAGTAGGGAAGTGCTCCAGTCATAGATGGTCGGTGTCATGCACTCCACCGCATAGAACATCAGTGGCCGAGAGACCTGATGGAGTGATGCTAAGCCTGCTATCCTGCCCAGCGTCAGTAGTATGGCCTTTAGGCCCAGTACCTATATAGCGTTGGTGGGGACTTGGCTCCCCACCTTCTCCGTCTCTGGGTAGCAGTACACTGCTATGTACTCATCGATAGTCATCCCATGACCTGGCCCTCCTCGGGCACGAAGGTTCACCATCTCACCCCGCCGTGATAGACCTGTGATAAAATAGATATCCTCCACCTCAATGGTGAGGGACATGCCGTCTAGCCGGAAATACTCTGAGTCCAGATCCCAATAGTCTACAAGCATCTGTAGTAGTCCTGGTTTGGCCCTCAAGCCTCCTAGGCACCAAAACTTGTAGAGTCTGCATCTTCTTAGAGCTTCTTAAGCCATTCTGTCAGCCCTTACTGCTTCCTCTACGTCACCATGCTCGCGTTCTCGCCATTCTAGCACCATCCTGCATGAGAAGTTGACCAAAATGTCCATTAGATTCTTAGAAATCCTTATGCGCGGCATCATACGTGGTTGTTTTCAAAATAGCCGCGTATGTACGCGGTTTCTGGTCCCTTTTCCGCGTATAGCCAGCCCTATACGCGAAAAAAACCTCGATACCCGCGTGGGTCGTAGCGCTCATGTAAGTTTGGCCTTTAAAAATTCATTTGACCATGAAAAATTATAAAATTTGTATTGAAATGCAAGCTGAGAACATGAGTAAGTACCTGGAAGAATCGGTTGTGAATTCCGCCGGCTGGATCTCCTGGAATTTGCAGTTGAATATCAGAGCTCAAATGGGTAAAAGTTTCAAATGATTTCTATTTTTTACTATTTATAGAAAAATTTCCAAATATTTGAAAAATTTTACCCCCTTTCCTATAGTTTTGACCGTTTCTAACCTTTTTGGACCGTTTCTGACCTAATCGGTGATGTAGAAGACCGTTTTCAGCGATGTTTCAGCCTTTGGATTGACCCGTTCGTACTGATCTCAGGTATAACGTCTATACTGGAATATAGGTTAGGTTCACCACCGTTTGCATTTTGCATGACCTTATGACCATGTCACTATATCCTTAGGTACGAACCCACTCTATTATGTCACGGAACCTTCTTGCTGCTATAGAAGTGGCATGATATGAGTGGTAGAGACTCACCTTACATGGGTACCCTAGTTAGCGCCTTATGTGCATTTGGTGCCCATGCCGTTGTTTCCCCATTTAGGGTGTGGGAGTCCATTGTATAGTATTGCCATGACATTTAGCAAGAGCCTCATACTCCTCTTGATCTTATGCTGGCCTGTTTTCCCCCGGACTCCCCTTGTATCAAGTTGTGGATGCATTATCATGAGCTTTTCCTGTCTTATTGAGCTTTATGCCGGCTCCCCTGACATTGTGTTTCAGCCATATAGCCCGAGCTTGTCTCATGTCTAGCCATGCAGAGCCTTTATTTATATCCTTCGCAGCTTGATTCCCTTTTTGCCAGGAGGGGATTTTCCCCCGAGTGTCGATATCCTACACATGTATCCTTGCATTGAGCATAGGTATGTTCCACTGCTTGGAACTAGTTTGTTTGCCCTTTATGACACTCGTCTCCTCCTAGTTTGTAACTATAAAGCTAGTTTATTCTTTTTTCAAGCTTTTCAAATAACTGAAAAAGACCAAAAAAAATCAAAAAACCAAAAAGCCGGACAAGAAAAGATATTATCTTTGGCAGCTGTCGAGTCGTGTCGCCTTCGAACAGAGCACCGTATATCACATCCATTGGTTGGGTTATAGTTTGACTTAGGAGCTGTACTCGTTATCTGAGTTTTATCTCCACCGACTGGTTAAGCTTCCAGTCCCTATGGAGCCTCTATTGATGACTCCTGCGTCATAGAGATATCCCAGTTTGTATATCGAGTCTATGTTGCCTTCATTCAGTCACCATATGCCGTTATGCTCTTGTTCGAAGGAAGTTGAAACCTAAGTCAGCCATTCCTCAATTATCTTGACTTTGCATGTCGGCCATTCCCGGTATAGTTACTGGTTCGTGCACCTTATGATCGAGTTCTTCCATATTATACAGCTTTGCTGAGTACCTCGTGTTGGATTATGGGGGATGCCCTAATGCCCTCCTTCCAGCGGATTTCATCCCATCGACTTAAGATCATTTATTCTGGGATTGGAGTCTAGAGTCATTTTGAGTGCCTTGAGACTTGCAGTCATCAGTGGCAGGTTCTCTCGCCATCGACAGTTTTGGGAATACATCAATGTCCCATGATCGATGGATTCTCTCAAGTGTTCGACCTCAACACATTTATTCACACTTGTTAGTTTGCACTCTAGTACCTTGATTCCCATTTTCATTATTGGTGGGTGATCTCGCGTCTGTTAACGGTATACATCAATGACCGGTAATCAGACGATGGACTACTATGTTCGACCTCGACGCCTCTATTCACATAGTAGGACATGTAATCGTAGCGGTTTGTGTAGAAGACCTTCCAGATTGGTGGCATCCACTATATGCTACGTCCTTGATCGTGCCAGTGTTCATGAGATTTCAGCTCTCGTGACTTGTTCCAGTATATGTCAAACATTTCCAGCCACTATGGAGATCTTGATTTGTTATATATCTTCAGCCTTTGTGGAGATCATGGTACCTTGTATATCTTCATCATGGAGATTCTGATCTATGTATATTGTACGTGTCGATGACCACATATGTGTTATCATGTTTCATGCCTATTCATGGCCATTGTACTCTTATGTATCCGGGACTGTTATATGTATTTGCAGTTATATGCAGAGTTGTATTATGGTATTATGTTGATTGGGTGGCTGGTCTTCCATTTGGGTACCTTCATCACTTCACTTCTGGGATGGACTTATAATGTATTTCGGCCATCGTATAACCCCTCTGATCTCATACATTAGGGGGCATCTGTTATAGAGGATTTCACCACACTAGGTGAATCACACATTGTATGGCCTTCCCCTGTCCCGCTGCAGACTCATTAGCCCCTATGGACCAATTGTTGTATTTTGATGTATCATTGACCATCCCTAAAAACATTAGAAAAATGATATACGCGGCCTTTTACCCAATAACCGCGTACATACGCGGATATTCCCTCGATAGTCGCGTACATCGGGATGTGTGCATAATCCAAAACTGTTGGAGCGTTCCTTGACTTGGATCCGACTCATATGACTCCTGGCCTTCCATATGCCTTGATATCGCACGAATTCGACCTTTCAGTATCACTTTGAAAATCTATATAAGGAACCCTTGAGACATTGAAAGCATAAGAGAGAATTGAGAGTACCGAAACTATAGTCCATTGTTGCCAGAATTATACTTGAGTCTGCATCCCTTTGTCCCTGTGGAGCACTATTGTGTTCTTCCCAAGCTTGCCCTTTTCTTGTAAGCTTGCTATCGAAGTGATGGAGGATTGAGATGGTGGAGGCCCAAGTGGGGGATTCAGTTTCTCCGGTTCGCAGACGTGTCGTCAGAGGTTGTCACTTGTAATCTGTGATTCATATTAATAGAAATATCTTTTCCTATCCAGTAATGTGTATTTGAATGAATGTTGCATCCATTGGAATATGTCAAATGCTTATACATTATTGATTATATATGCTAGAATAGATCTAACACCATGAAATATAGTATGCTTGTATTGTTTACTTGTTGTTGAGGACGTGCTATAACAATTCAAGCTGAAGATTGGAAAGCTCAACGGGGATCTACTTCAACCGTCTGGAATAAGGTACGAGGTTCGATCCTTTAGTGTTAGACGTTTTTATTTCTATTGCATATTGGGAAAGATTGATTTCTGGAGTCTAGCTGTCTGTTGTGGTACCCCAAGCCATAGGAATTTCTCTCCGTAACAATGAGAATCACTAGTTTGTGGTTTTTAAAGGTCCATTGGGTAAACTCAAGATGGAACTATGCGAAGGGAAGTTGGGATGAGAATAGATACTGTGCGAGATAGTGGTAGGTAAGCTACTGATAATGGGTCTCGAACTTACATTCTAACTACCTCCACTTCTCTTGTTATTGGCGGGATAAATCTCTATTGATTCAGACAAGAGAGAGAGAGAAACTAGTTTAATCCTAGTCTTGGCTAGGTTTTCCAAATGCAATGAGAAATAACTATTGAGTGAAAATTTTATTTGTAGGAGGAATTGAATGGCAGGACGACCACTTACCAAAGACATTGCCACTCCTAATCCTACTCATGCTCCTAATTATCAAATATAACCCCCTGCTCTTGCTCACGACGTCGGTTAAGTCCAATTCGAAGTCCACATGCCCACCAAAAATGACACCACATTACAAACCAGAGTGCGGGTTTGAATCAGATGCAGAGGCTGTGGAATTTTTCCTCGACAAAATGGAGAAACACCCTATTGATCAATGTTGGAATATCATTTCATCGCTGCCCTTCGAACTACATTGCTTGTCACACAACAACAATGACACCACATTACAAACTAGACCACCAGTATGAATCAAATGTAGAGGAAGTGGAATATTACCTTGATGAAATGGAGAAACACCCTATTGATCAATGAATTGGAATATCATTTCATCGCTGCCCTTGGAGTATCATTTCCTTCATATATTATCACCATGGTTTGGCCGCTATATTTTTATTTCATACATTTAGTTGAGTACACCCTCGGGGGGTTCCATTACCCCTTACAAAATCTCAACTATAAACCCATTGTTAGCCATTTTAGTTTGTTTAATCCCCAATAATTCCCTTGGAATGTTCTTGTTGTTTCATCATTGTGGAACTTGTTACCAAAATCACATTTTTCACTACCTAAGAACTTTTTACCTTTGGATACATCACTCTAGGATCCCAAAAAAAGAAAAAGAAATTGTGGGCACACCTCGTAAACCCCCAACCTTGAATATTGACTTGTTCATATACTTTTATTCCTATTTTATCAAAATCTCCCCCCCCCACCCCCACTAGACCTATATTAGTCATCCACCACCATTCAGGAGGATAAAGAAAAATAACACACAAAATAGGAGCCTTGGGAAAGGGGAAAGTGATAGTCATTTTGAAGACAATGGAAATCCTCACCAAAACACACACTTGAACTAAGTAGAAACATGAAACTCATGCTTGGATTAATCACCCTTGTTCCATTATTGTCAGCCCACTCATTAGTATCTTGAACTCTCATAGCTAGGTGAAGCACTTCATTTGCAACACATTTGTTACACTAAAAATAGTGACGTTCCTTTTTAGATTTCATAGTGACCCCTCCCTTAGCATGACCCCATTGTGTCAAATGCTTCCCTACATGACTACTAGGATAGACTCATCAAGAGTATGGGGAACCTCGACTTCCAATGGCGTGTCATTCCATACACCCTCTCCCTTTAAGGTAAATAGGAAAATAACATCTCTCGATTTTCAATCCATCACCTTTGATTGGTATAAGCACAACAAGGTCTATCTTACATCTTCTACCCCATTCCAAATATGAATCAATGTGTGGAGTACCATTAATTATTTCTATTATGTTTATATTTAGTGGATGGAGCAACCTCCTCTTTTGAAAGGTCATTATGTACTTGAAAATAACTCAACTCTCCTAACCCTTTTCCCCAACAACCAAGTTACATACCCTTGTTGTTAGACTATTTACCCTAGTGGGGATTGTGTCTAATATCCCAAATTATTTACATGGTAAGAATATATTTATCAATATTAGAATCATGACCAAACCAATGGACTACAATATATTATTTGGGCATGATTAGATCCAAGAAATGAATGAAATGGTGTCTTTGCTCTTTGCGAAATGAAATTCCCTCATGAAGGAAACATCATCACCTTTGATCATATTACACATTTTTATCCCCCACCATGTCCAACGCCTAACACAACCTCACATGTTATTTCTCACACCAAGCTAATGATCTATGTGGTAGCTTATGTAGTTTGCATCACATCTACCACATGAAATATTATTATTCTAGAACCACCTCCCCACTTCTTTGGCTTGGGTGTTGGGAACCTAAACTTTCACTGTCTACATGAATGCCATATTTTAGTGCACTAACATCCGACATAAAAGTTGTTGGCCTTTTCTATCCCTCTCTTACGCTGGACCCAGGTTCAGTCCCCTCTTGGTCAGCACAACAAATCCTAATATATCAGCCTGACGGAGCGGAGCTCAGGCGGCAGCACCTGCGACACATATGTTGTCTCACTCGAGATATCTCAGTTCTATGGGTAACTGCCAAAACCACGTTTCCGTCGTTTTTGCGAGAGGGTGTTTTAGTACCTTGGATCTGCGCCAAGGTTTCCAATGAAGACCGGGAAGGTGGGTTACTAGTTTGCACAGTACTTCAACATGATCCAACCCTTATTTATGCGATTCACGCAAACAAATAGTGAACATACGACATAAGCATATTCATTACTATAATGCGACAATCATACATTTATCCATTTGCAACACAATAATCAATCAGTCATTTAACACAACATTCACACATATATCTATGCTACTTCAATCATTCACACATATACACAACATGCAACGTGGAAAACCATCTGGGCAAAAACCACAAGGTGCTCTTCATCTGGCATGAGGAAATAGATGCACCTTTTGTCTGCACACAAAACTGCAGACTCTGTTCCAAATCTTCTCTTCTCTCTTTACAATATTTTCCTCCCTCTCATGCTCTCTGATCTTCTCTCTTCTTCTCTTCCTATTCTACTCCTACGAGCGAACCGCATGTCGAGCAAAATGTATGATAGTTATTTCGACATAAATTATCAATCCGAGAAGAGCATAAACTTAGAGGTGCAAGCAAAATATATGCAGGATCAGAGTGACACTAACCTATTCTAATGCTTGAAAATGAAACACACATGTGACTGAAATATAAGAAAACATGCGACTGAAATTGAATCTAGTATACGAAAGAAAGAAATTACATGAAAAGAAATCTAATCTAAGAGAGCACGAGATTGCGTAAAAATAAAATTAACTAGGGAAGCATAAAATTGCATAAAATAAACTAATCCAAAACAATTCATAATACATAAATCAAACTCAATATGGAGAAATGAAAATGCTTGTATTAAACCATCAATCCATTACAGAATTATCAAATCTCAAATCCATGACTAACTCTAAAAGACATACATTATTTCTCTACTTCCACACCACTAAATAGGCCTCCTCTCAAATGAGGAGAAAACCCTCTTATTTATACATGAATGTTTTAAAATATAGATCCACTTTTGTCTCAACCTATTTTCCACAATTACAAAATATTAATCCCTTCAAATCCTCATAGATCCTCACAAATTCTCTCATGATATTCCTCTTTGGAATTATCTTGAATAATTATCTCCAAATCTTGAAAAGGTGGAGGAAATATTTGAAAAGCTTTTGAATAATCCATTTGTTGAAAATCTTCAAATATTCCTACACATCACAAAGATCACACAACTTTGGGATATAAATGAAAACATGTTAATTTTCTAATATTTAATAATAAATTCTCTTAAAATACTTAAAAATAAACTAATTTGGAAAATACAAGGTAACCCATATTTATTTAGGAAAATGGCATAAGGAATGGTTAATGGAGTGATGAATAGGGATGAGTGTGAGGAATAGTTAAGGGAAAATAGGATGGAAATACAACATTTGGGCGACCAAACATTCCCCCCAAGTGAACTTGTTGCATGTCCTCATGCAACTATGCATAAACTTTTTGGCTTCTTAAATTCGGTCTTGCATGACAACGTGTTTAACAATAAATCATTCCATGATGTGAAATACATGAGTAGCAGTTGATTTTACTTATGGTTGGTTCTTGTGTGACAACCATGACAAATGTTGGTTCTTGTGTTAACAACATTCATTTCTTTTACTTGTTTTATTATGGTTGGTTCTTGTGTGACAACCTTGAAGATGACAAATGTTGGTTCTTGTGTTAACAACATTCATTCGTTTCTATGGCTGCAATACATAAGATTTGAAAGTACAGATGCACTGGAAATGATAAGCCATCAATGTACATTTTCTTCATGTTTATGAATCATGCCCAAAACTAGATCAATTTGTTACAAAGTGTAATTTGGAAGAGACATGTTGGTTAATGGTAAATGAGATGATGGTATGTGTAAATGGTAATGAATATACAACACCCCCCCCCCCCCAAACCGAAAATGTGTTAAGTTTATGAAAATGAGTAAGGTAATGTAACATGGTGAGGGAATTTTCCAAATTCATTCATTTTCTAGCATTTAAGGAATTATATGGTTAAATATTAGAAAACAACATACCTCCACTTACCCAAAGACTGATGAACTGTGCAATAGGAATGTGGCTGATGCTGTTTTTGGATCATAGACTCTGAAGTGAAGGATCTAAACTACTACTTGGTTGAAGGAATCAAGAACTGAAACTTGAAAGTGGAACTGTAGTACTCCCTGGTACTGAAAAGAAAAAAATAATAGAAATCTGCAAGAATACTGCTGAAAAATAACTGTAATGAAGACAATCTGAGCAAGGTGGTAACTAGCGAATTGTCGACCTTCAAGCTCTTTGACTATCCTTGAACCGGTCTCCTTTTTATTCCTAAGAAGAACCAATCAACCAAAAATCATAAAATCTGCAACTGCTTCAAAGCTTACCCATGGTACAATTCTTTCTTGTGTGAATAGATGTATTGTAGTCGAACACAAAAAGAAGTCATTGGATTACCGACCATTAATGTATGCCGTTAACCAATGCAAGATGAACCACCATTGATGCTAACGGGTCTCAAGGTACCGATAGTACATCTTATCAGGTACGGATAGATGTATTGATGTCGAGTCACCTGTAAGATCTATCAATCAAGAGACATTAATGCATTCCCATGACTATTAGCGGGGAAATCTGCCATTAAGGCATGTAGATTCCAAGGTACTACAATAATCTCTAGCCTCATCTCCAAATATAGTGTTGAGGTCGATAGAGTGAGGCTTGTTGGAAGGTGGACCTTAAGGAATTCCACATCATCCAACACAAGTGCAAAATTTTGGTAGAACAGTAAACACTTACTAGTGTATTTTTCCAGCCCTAGTTAGTTTATGCTCGTGGCTTTTTCACATTTTGGGAGTCTGAAAAATAGCTAAATAAAGGCTCAAGTATGAGGAAAAAGATGAGTGAAAATCAGGCAAAATGTAGGCAACTCATAAAAGTAAACATGCGTGAAGTCATAAGGTAGTAGTGATGAATAAAAAGTTTTATGTCGACTACATAGGAAATGACAAAGTAGACTTCAACATGGATGATTAATAAGTTTTAAAGGAGGAAGGGTAAATGATCATGTCATGACACAATGGTTTATGAAAGGATTCTTATAAAAACAAATGGCGTGACATGTGCGATGGGAACTCAACTCCCTCAAGCTGTCTGCAAATCATGTTTTTTTTTTTTTTTTACCTGAAAAGTCTTCTGTGATTCTTGCAAATCTCTTTTGCAGAAAATTGGATCGTCTTCAAAATCTCGATTTAATTATTCCAAACATGCAGCGCAATCTCGATTTAATTATTCCATTACAACGGCATCCACTTCTAAATCTGTAGATAAACTCAGAGTCGCCCTGAACAGTTCAGTTCAGGTGTAAATCGAGCATAGAATTAAAGAGCCCGTAAGCATGAGTTATTTCCAGATGACCATGTGCGACCAGCTTGACTGACTTCCAGGGACAGTTGATCAGTCAATGAAGTTGCTCGACGATGGCTGAGGAGGGGCCAATCTACTAAACCAAACCTGGAATAGACACCAAAATCCCATCCCGCGCGGGTTTTCACAAAAGAATTATACTACAGATCACACTTTGCACGACTAAACCAAGCACCCCCGCATGACCATTTTGATGTACTATATACACAATTCGGCTGCACATTTAGTGCGACTGATCCATACCTTGATGTCACATCTTGAAAAACAGATGCACATATATATCTCAAAATTAGCGAAAACACCCTCTGGATCTCGAAGTTGAGTCAACGATCAGTCAATGAAATTGAGTTACCTTATGATAAGGATGATGACTCGGAAAAGAATAATGCATGGGATGATTTTCTCACCAGCTTGGGTTGGCACTACGTGTATTTCACTGTAGAAGCCTCCATGATTCATATAAATAGTAACACCTGAACAACCACCGATCGTTTGACAGATCAGTGTTGGAGACAAATGAGAACATACGTGATATGATCCCGTGACTTCCTGCAGACGACCCGAGACTCAAATTGGCCCCAAAACACTTAGGAACAGATCATGACTTGAAGATAAGCCATGAGATCATTTAATTTCACAGAATCTCACTTGGAAATCAGGTTTGATCTCTTATTCATAGGCCAGTAGGTGGCATTCAATGGAAAGAGTACAACGGCATGAGCAGACAAGTGTCTTAAAGCATAGTAGCACAGAAAATTTCAAAGATTTTTATTGGTATTTTCTTAGGATTGTTTTCAACTCAAATGGACTGGGAATCGCTAGGAAGCTGCAGACTATTCCGGTAGATAGTAACACCTCGAGGATGGGTGTAGTTCTACACCAATCGTTCTAATTACATCATGACTGAAAGCATGTCAAAAGAGGACACGGGTGGAGGAGTAGGTATAAGAAAGTTTTATTATATTTACTCAAACCCTACCCCTCCCCCATCTGAATGTCATCCTCCTGTATGAAATCCTACAAGCAGTTACCTGAGATGCCAAGCAACAAATGTCACAGGTTTTGTTCTTAATTAGTTTATTTCAACTATCTAGCCAATCCGGACCTCCACAGAATGAGTAGTTTAAGCGGATGTTTACCAACCCACCCCTGTTATGAGTCTATCCATTCCCAGATTGATACTTTATCAAAAGCAAAGCTAGCAGTAGACCCATTTTTACAAGTTTACCCAGGTAAAACATAAGAGGCAAAGTTAACAACAATTGATCTTATTGATCCGGAGCCTCCAGAAGAAGATGTAAATCGAGCAGTAATATGACAAAATTTATCCAATTGGAGTTTCACCCATGGGCATCAGAGTAGGAAACAAAGATATCAGTAGTAGAATAGGTGTCTCTACTCATTCATTATTTGATGCATCGACAATTTGTTTGAAATATGGTTTGGCACGCAATTAGGGTTTTAGAAAAGTATTTTGTGTTTTTTTTTCTAATTTTATTTTTATTTTTATGTGTGTTCTTTTATTTGATGTTTGCAGGTTTAGCCAGGTTTAACGTGGATTACAGAAGGTCCAAAATAAATCCATCCTACAACCTCGTATGGCACTTTATGAACAATCAATCCTATTTATGAACAATCAATCCTACTTTTTTAAATTCAAGGTCGTTTTTAAATTTTTTATTTGTTTTGTTATTTTCTTTTTGTTTGTGTTGTTTTTTTATTTTTATTTTTTAAATAATGTTTGTTGTTTAATTTTATTTTATTTTTTGAGGTTTTGGCATGGCAAGTGGACGCCCACACAAAATTATTATTTGTTTTAGAATTTTTTTTTATGTTTTAATTTTTGTTTGTTTGTTGCACAAACGAAAGAGAACCAATGTCGAGGTTTGAAATCGCTCCAAGAAGATTTTAAATTTTTCTTGGTTCTATATAAAAAAAAATCCAGCTCTCTACTCAGCCTCTTAGTTGGAGGATCCAATTGTCCTTTGCAGGAGAGGTGTTTTTGGTTCTTTAAGTTTGTTTGCAGCTCTCTGCTCGAGCTCATCATCCTAGTTTGAGGTTTTGATTTACATTTTGTATGCAGGCGAGGTGTTTTGGAGCATTGGAGTTTGAACCAAGGTTTTTTGTTCTAAAGTTCAGATCTCCTCCCTTCAACAAGCATCCTGATGTTTAAAGGATCGAGTTCTCATTTTGGTGAAATGTTTAGCAGGGTTGCATGCTCTGGTTTTCTCTGGAGTTGGTTACTTTAGTACTGGCCTTGTGCTCTTTGCAGGTCGTTGAGTGCACCTAAGTGGATTCTTGCTAGTCTTTGAGTTTTTTGTGACGACTATCAAGAATCTCATTGATTTCATGTCCCGATGGCTTCGGGAGGGGGTCCTCCCGCTCCCCTTCCTCCTGAAATTGATGCGTTCAAAAGGCTAATAGCCTCCCATGGTAAGAGAAA
This sequence comes from Pseudotsuga menziesii, assembly GCA_001517045.1. NCBI lineage: Eukaryota > Viridiplantae > Streptophyta > Pinopsida > Pinales > Pinaceae > Pseudotsuga > Pseudotsuga menziesii. The sequence goes on from LPNX010804546.1 coordinate 15,510, forward strand.
GGGTAGCCCATTATCTCAAAATTTTGTTAAGAAAGTAGACATTCCTTATGTGGAATTCCCTGCTGATCGTCCTCATCGGACTGCTTTGAACCTTGCTGAGCGTAGACTCATTGGTCAATTTACGAGTATGCAGCCTTCTCCAAAGGCAATTGACGGCTGCGTCCAGCGAAACTGGAGGCCTCTAGTATCTAAAGGAATTTGTAATCATCTAAGGGGCATAGGTTACTATGTTTTCATATTTGATTCAGTTGATGACCGAGACCTTATTTTTCGTAATGGCCCATACTTTATGGGACCTCAGGGGCTTTATCTGAACAAGTGGACTCTAGATTTCGATCCTACCCAGGACGTTCCTTCTGCTGTGCCTATTTGGGTTAGGCTTCCCATTTACCTCTTCATCGTTGGAACTCAGAATCCTTGGAAACTATTGGGAATAAGCTCAGAAAGTATATTGATAGGGCCAAAAGGAAAGAGTAGTATTCATAAGGAAAGAGTAGTATTCATGTGCAAGAATCTGTGTGGAAGTTGATTTAGAGATAGGTATTTCTGAGGCGATCAAGATAATTGTTGCTGAATGGTCTCATATTCAAGAGCTTGATTATGAACATCTCCTGTTATTAGGAATTATGCAATCAGTGCGAACACTGTTTGTTCCTCTACCCTGCAACGTACAAGTGTACAACAAAAAAGCACAAGAATATATCCTTTCCTTAAGTAATTAATAAACAATATAAAATAACATCATACCTCAGATCCAAATCTCTTTGTCCTTACTCCAGAAAGTCTTCACAACGTTCAATATCTGTAAAATAGATCAAGGGACAAAACACAAAGTGAGAGTATCATGACAAACTAATTACTCATACAAGTGATCAAGGAATTTGATAATATTCAATTGAGATTAATCAACACATCAAATATAGAAAAGGGGAACACTTGTGTATTAATGATGAAAGAGAGTAAAGTACAACCAAAAGCCTTAATGTTGATGGCTTTATCCTCTACAAGAACACCTACAATCCTCTACCACTATGAGAATCTCTCCACATACAAGCCAACTCTATTTTGCCTAGTAACTCAGACTTCAATCCAACAGCAGAAGGGTACTATTCTTTGGCCTCTCTCACTCACATCATGAATGCTTCATTTATAGGCCCAAAACACATGAGATTAAATTGGGGAATGGATAGAATGTGATCCCAACATGTGAGGGAGGCAAATGCCACCTCTCCCAGTCATGTAGGAACTGACTCCATGGAGGATTCCGTACGGAAGCTTCCAAAACCTTCTTTTTTCCCATTTTTGGCATATCGGCACACCTCGCAAAAAGGGTATGTGCGTCAACCTAACTTTTTTTCAAGGGAAGGAGGCATCAACTCTCTTTACCCCATAGTGGGCAGCACCGTCGGCGCTCTGTGCAAAAGAGAGAAAGGTGTCGTCCCTCCAAAATATGGGAAAAAGGAAGCCAAGGCATCTTAGGTCAGGTTCTCTGGAAGGCTGACAAGCAATGTGGAATTTACAGGTGCAACAGAATGCCCCCCAAAGTATGAAGCTAGAAGGAAGTGATAGGTGAAATAGTTTGCAAGATATCCATCTAGTGTAGAGGAAATGAGAGTTGAACCCATAACTGACATAGGACCAATAACTGACTCTATCCAACCAATCATAGCTGCGGACCAATACACTGCAAATATATGATGATGGCTATGTCATGGCTACCAACAATACACTGTAGATCCGTGAACAATTAATATAGAAGGTAAGACATGGCTGCAGATCATACAAAGTAGATCCATGTTGTTTGACATTAAATGCAGAACATAACCACCAAACATATAATGTGGATCCATGTCAGGACTCTGAATGATCTCCAAACACAACATGAGCATAGGCAACCATAGTGACGAAGCCTAACCACTCAAGGTCTTTTTTTCAATCCCCAACCGATACAATTCTAACGATGTGAATAAATTTCTTGGTGTCGAACATGGTAGAAACCACTTGATTACCAGTCATTGATGAAAATTGTTAATAAGTGCGAGGGAAATCACCATTAATGTCAATGATTCCCAAGGTATGTTAGTATATTCTCTCAAGTGTGAATGGATGTTTTGAAGTCGAACACTTGATAGAATATTTTAATCATAGGTCATTGATGAAAACCTAATGTCAAAAGCAAAGAAACCTGCCATTGAGGCATGCAGGATTGAAGGTACTTGACTAGGCTTCTAAGTCTAATCCCTGGATAGTGAGCTGAAGTCAACAGGAATAGACTCGTCACATGAGGGCCATGATGATTCCCACATCAGTGACATGAAACAAGGAATAAAAGTTGATTTGAAGTGATGAAATTGACTCAAACATGATGACTTTATGGATAGGTAAAGTTACTGATGAGTTATTTTTTGGGAGAGACATCCTTTGAACAGTTTGCGACATGACAAGTGACTTGGCAGCATTGAATTTGATGAGACTAGAACCAGGTGTAATGCAATGAATATGACAAAGAATTCTTTGAATTGACTCAAAGGAGTCAGTTGACTCACGAAAGTGGATCATCTCAGAGACAGGTTGAATACCCAATTGTTCATATATGCAAATGCATACAAGTGCCATGTTCAAACGTGGATTGTAGATGACTGCTATAAAAACAAATGAAAAACATTCCCCTTTACTTTAATTTCCCCATCTTGAAAGATGAGTGCCTCTTTTTGTTTTTATGAGTCCAAAGAGGATAACAAACACTCATTGTAGCTCATCAAGGGATGAGTCCATTCTCACATGTTTTACGAACCTGAGAAAGGAAGGGTTCATTCCTAGATAGGGTCTTCCATCGTTTTGTTTTATGAGCCCAATGAAAGCAAACTCATTTGTCGTTTCATATTTAGAGAGTCTGAAATGACAAAGCAGACTCCTAAAGGTCCTTTTTCGTAAATAAGGCTAGTCGATCCGAAAAAGAGATAACCTACAACCGACTATTCGACCGTTCCGATACTTTTACAAGCGTGAACGCAACAAGTTTGCTTGGCAATCTTTTTGTGTTTTTAAGGAGACTGAAAAGAGCTTAAATATAACTCCATAACGGGTTTCCTTTTTCATAATCCACTTTTAACGAGTCTGAAAAAGTGAAAAAGTAGACTCGACACCCTTTTACTGGTGATTTAACGAACATGTGAAAAGTGTACAAAAATGCTCGTTACTTTTTCATTTTTACTCCAAGATTGAAAAAGACTAAAATAGCTTATTTTGTAGCCATGAACCCAATGTTAACTTGAAAGCTCAAAAGACACATTAAAATCCAACTTATCAAAAACTATATAAAACCAAAAGTAAAAACCCACTTTAATGAAATAATTTTAGATTTCAAAATAATTAAATTATAGTGAAATAGTAAAAACTTCCAAAATTGCTATAAATAGAAAGGGATGGTAAGATTTTTTACCATTTGTTTTTACCATTGTAAGAGTTTGGTAATTGGAGTGAAAGAGAAGGGCTTCCACCAGTGATTTGGTAAGTGTCTCCATCCATTGCTTTTTTATCTTCTTGGAAAAGGTAAGCATCTTAACTACTTCCATTTCATGTCCATAGTGATTTTTATTGTTTTTTTAAATGAAGGTAGAAGGTTTATTTTGAGTAAATTAGGGTTTTTTACTGAAAAGAGAGGGTTCGTGATCATTTCAAGGGAAAAATTTTCAGGCCATAACGGCCCTTTAGTTTTCTGGTCGAATGCACGACGACGCTCTGTTGTGCTGGGACAGATGCACCGTAGGCGCTTTGTCCACAACCGACAGAAGCATTGGCCATCGGCGCTCTACGGGCCAAAGCGAGCTGCGCCGTAGGTGCTCTGTGAGCAAAACAGAACATCGTCGCTGCCCCTTAATATTAAGAAAAATAAACCCTAGCCTCGTCAAAAATCAATTTTTTTCCTTCTATGTTATTTAAAATCATTATTTAATGTTTTCTTTTTCACCATAATGTGATTTCAATAAAAAAATTGTGTGTTATAGGTGCAATACAACATTTTCATCATGATTATTTGGAAAGATCGAGAACATGAGGTTGCAGACTACTAGGCCGTCAGTGACCCAGCTACTGTAGAAGCTCTACAGAACTGTGGGCTCCTAAAGTACTTTAGGGTACCAGGCATGAAGGCATATGTCTGCTTATTCGAGTACATCATAGGTATGTGGGATTCTGAGCAACAACACTTCATGGTTGGGATCCACACCCTACCCATAGAGATCGAGGATATATACTTCCTGGCTGGTTTTTCCAGGAGAGGAAGGCCAGTAGTTTTATCCAGGGCACGAGGAGGGCACTGAGATAAGTGAAAATATTTTTATGCAGACATTGGACCAATATGTCCAACTAGGATGTCGCCTATTGCGAGGTGGGAAGGTACCAGATATGTGGTGGCTTATCGCTCCGAGGCAGACGAGGAGCTCAGAGATCTCGAGGATAACCTACAGCGTTTGACTGTAGGGATTCCTTATGTGACCAATGATAACCTACCCAGGCGTTATTAGCGTCATACTGCAGGGGTCTCAGGACGATTTTCCAAGCTACTCCGCAGAGTGGATCAAGATATCATGTGCTATCATAAGCACCACCAGGATGAGGATTAGTCCACAGGGATCTTCACTTTTTGTATATGTATTACACTGAAATCTTCGAAGCTTGAGATTTTTCCCTATGTATATTTTGAACTTGTTGTAGTCCTGATCTATGGGGGCACTAAAAGCTAGATGCTTCAACCCAATTTTATATCTTAGTGCTACAGTTTTTACATATATGACAAACTTTTATATTTATAGTTGTGTGTGCAAAAATGTGATGTGTGAAAAGATTACCTACGTATGAATTTACATGTATGTCATTTATGTTTTAAATTGACTTTTTTAAATATGAGCAATATGCCAATTTAAGACATAATTAGCTAGGGAATCTGCCATGACATTCAAATATCTCGGAATGTGTTGATATATAACCTGCTCAAAATACCTTTATAACAGCCTAACTCTTCAAAATGTACAAAGAAGTAGGGGATTTCAGACAGTGTAGACCCGGTTAAGCTGTTGAACAACTAGTTCGGAGTCTAGGTAAACACTAATCTCCCTTACATCATTAGCTAGGGCTTCCGTCAACAGCCCAATCACAGCATGGTATTCTGCTAGATTGTTGGTGGAGGGACCTAAGCAAACACCCCTTGAACTCACCATGTTACCTGTAGGAGAGTACAATACCCAAGCTGTTGATGCAAGGTTCAGTGTATATCGATTAGCACCATCCGCAAAACTAGTGAAAGTAGTCATCTGTCCATTTAGACAAGAGACACACATAAGTAGGGTTTTGTGGAAAACACATCTTAAATCACACAAAAGACACACTTTTCAAACCTAATACACACGAAAAACTATAAACAATATTTATAAAGACCTTGTGCTAGATGACCTATGCATAGTATCTTTTAAGGTAGAGCCCGTTATGAGGCTCCCCCAAAGGTATCCCATCATAATCCACCAACTCATATGCTTCCTTTTCTAAAACACAACTAATAATATAAGGCCCATGCCACGTAGACTCGATTTTACCTGCCCCCAACTTGTCCTGCTTCTGGTCATAAGTCAAGACCATGTATCTCTTATTAAAGGAACAGGGCTGAACGGTTTTTTCGTATTGGAATTTCCTTCCCCATTTATGTGCCTCATTAGCTAAGGCAACATCCTGTCTAGTTTCACCCAGTTTGTTAAGATACAATAATCGTTCCTCATCTATAGTGGTATTGGGTAAAAGTTCTACAACAAGTTTCAGAGAAGGGATCTCGCATTCTATTGGAAGAGTTGCTTCCAACCCGTATACTAGTTGGAATTGTGTGAAACCGATGGAAGTTTTGATAGTGGTCCTATAGGCCCAGAGTGCAGAGAATAGTTGCAAATGCTAGTTTGATCAGGCCTTCCCTACCATCCACTGAAGCATAGTTTTTAATACTTTGTTTATTGCTTCAACATGGCCATTGGCCTGAGGATAGTAAGGTGTAGAGTTATCATGGAGAAACCCTAATTTTGCACTAAGCTCTGCCATCATTTTGTTTTGAAAATTTGATCCATGATCGGTCACGATGGCCCTAGGGATTCCGAATCTAGCGATGATATGGTTGAATAGGAATAAAGCAGTTGTTTTGTTGTCTTCGACGTATGTGGGCATAACCTCAACCCATTTTGTAAAATAGTCCACACCACAATGATGTAGCCATGCCCCCCGACTGAGGTAGGTCTACAATGCACGAAGTCGATGCCCCATTTTGCGAAAGGGCCAACTACTATGATAGGATGAAGCGGAGCTAGATGGGTGCGCTTCTTGGTGGTACACAGTTGACATGGCGGGCATTTTTTTATTATTTCAATGCAATCTTTGAAAATTGAGGGCCAAAAATACCCTTCGCGCAAGATTTTCTAGGCAGTAGCCAACCCAGAGAGATGACTGCCAAAAGCTCCAGCATGGAAATCATTTAGGACGATTTTGGCATCCTCATGCATGAGGCAACGTCGTAATATAGAATCAACACTATAATGGTATAAGGTATCATTCAGAATAAGAAATTTTTTGGCATGGTGGTGGATACGACGACAGTCATCGCGAGTAGCAATAGGATGATATCATAAAGTTTGGAGATACAAAATAATATCTCCATACCAAGGATCAGTCATACTGATGAGAAACAACGATTCATCAGGAAATGAATCGATGGGCTCTGTATTCTCTGTAGTATGAGGAAGGTCACATATGAGCTCTGTAAACACAAGAGACTTCTTAGAAGTACTTTTGGCGAAATCCAACTCAAATTCCTGAAGAATAACAATACAACGTGAGTATTTTCCTCCAAGTACTTGCCGTGTCAAAACGTAGTACATGGGGTTGGAGTTAGCGTAAACAGTGGTGGTGCGGAGCAAGATATAATGACGAAACTTATGGACCACGATGACCGTCGCCAGAGCAAGTTTCTCCACATGTGAATATCGAGTTTTAGAGTCTAAAAGTCTCTTACTAGCGTAGTAGATCACATGTTCATGGTCGTGTTCATCTGTTTGAACAAGGACCATGCCTATGGTAGACAAGGATGCAACCACATACAAGGAATAGTCCTTAGTATAATTAGGTGGTTACAACACCGGTCCATGGGTAAGTGCATGCTTGATATTATCAAACATGCATTGCGCAAAATCATCCCAGACAAAAGGGGTATCCTTTTTAAGCAACCTCATGAAACCGTGTGTCCTTTCTGCGTAATTGCAGACGAAACGACGTAAAAAGTTTGCCTTCCCTTGCGAACTTTGGAGTTCGGTTATGTTCGTAGGAGTAGGTAGGGATAGGATAGCTTCAATCTTCAATGGATCAATGCGGATTCCATCCTTAGAAATGATGAAACCAAGGAGTCGACCAGTTTCCACACAAAAAACACATTTGTGGGGGTTTAAACGAATATTAAAATGACGGCAATTGAGGAAAATGGCTCTCAGATGATCAACATGTAAGTTCTGTTGGTTAGAATGAGCAGGCAGGTCGTCCAAATAAGGTTCCACAATGTGTTTAATATCATAAAAGGCATATGACATGGTGCTTTGAAATGTAGCGCCAACATTCTTCAAGCCAAAAGGTAATTTGCAGTAGGCAAAGGTCCCCCATGGGAAAATAAATGTCACTTGTGTTGGTCGGATGAGAGAATTTCAATATGATTGTAGCGAGAAAAGCCATCCATAAATGAAAATATGACACTTCCGACATAGTTATCAATTATTTGATCGATGTAGGGAGTGGGGAATTTGTGTTGATGTATTTGTAACTTCAGAATGTATTCACTTGTATATCTTATGTACTGTACCCCGATGTTTATTTTGGGAAGTATCTATAATGTAATTAAGTCATGTCATGCCCCGATGTTCCAATCAGGATATTCAATAATGTAAACAAGTCATGTAAAGTCATTGAGGTTAACCCTCCATTGTAACTCAGGGAAATAGTCCCCACAATTGAGTTAAGGTTAACCCTCCTTGTTGATTGGAGGGCAAAGTCCCCACAGTTGTGGGGAACTAAGGTTATTAGACTCTCGTAGAGATTTTCGTCCTGGTAAGTAATTGTTAAGTGAGGCCAACATGTTGGGGTGGAAATAAAGTGAACGCAAGAATATAAATAGAAGTGAGGCTCTCCTCATTTCCACACACACACTCACTCACTAGGGCGCATGAGTGAGAGAGAGAGAGAACAACTGTGGAGATCATCTTTTCTGTCTTTGGGTTTTACTGCTACCATTGGTTCTCATTCTATCTCTGAGGAAGTTACAGGGTTTTCTCCTTTATGGTTTCCCCGAGGAAAATTCTTTGTATCTCTTGTCTCTTGTGATTATTGTTGTGCATGTTATTCTCTCAAATAAGATCCTAATATCATATTGCTTAAATGATAAAAATCTAACATGGTATTAGAGATAAACTGAGAAAAAGAGACTATGCAGCTGCAGAAGTTAGGGCTTCTTACTTTTTGGGTCTCTCTCCACAATCCATCAGTGAAAGAAGGCTAGGCTAACTCTCCATTGAAGGGCGCATCTTTCTGTCGAAGCATAATTTGATTCCGAGCATTTTTAGTTTTTGGTGCGGGAAATTAGGGCTTTTTAAAGAAGAGGAATTTTTGAGTGTGCCTGGCATAGGATTACTCTCCTCATCAAAATTGAAGTTTAGAGACCTGGGTCGAGATTTTTGGTTGGGTGAAACTTTGGGAAAGTCAAACCCTAGTTTGACCCCAGGCCTGAAAAACCCTAAAATACTGAAATTGATAGTTTTGGTAGAATCACTATATCTCGAGATTGGAGAAGGATCAGATGCCTAAAATTTCACAGGTCGACGATAAATTCCTAATGTACATTGTATCCATGTTTCAACCTCTGATTCACTATATTATAGGAGATATGATTCCTCTAAGTTAGGGTTCCAGCCTCTCCCAGGATTCCTCCCCAAACAGGACACCTCGGGATAATTGCTATATCTCGGGCTATGAAGGTCCAAATGAAATTTCTCAAGATGTTCTAGAAATGGCATGAACTATAATTTCTGTGGTAAAAGTTTCAAATCCCAAAAATGAAACAGTGACACATGGCAGTCTATACAACTTCGCTATGCTGAACAGTCCTAAAACATATCACCTTGGGAAAAAGATCATAAGTCCCAATTGGTGAAACCAATCTTGATGAAACCTATGGTGTTGGAACAAGGACGGATGAGGCTACCTCAGTATAGAATTTCAGACATAGAGGAGTAGTACTTTCTGAGATACCAAATAAACAGTATCAAGAATTTCTATAGAATAAATTGGTAAACTAGGGCTTCCTGTTCCAGGAGCTTCCCTCCGCTATTTTCATAAAAGGAGTACATTGGAAAGCTTGCCTTGAAGATGTCTATCCAATTAGATCTGAAAGACTCCAAGTTTTGAAAATTAGGGTTTCTCTGACAAACCCTAGATCAGCCAGCTCCAGAACCAAGATGGACACCTCAAATCAGTAAGATCTAATCTTTTGCTATTTACAGTTGAGGTTCTCATTTCAAGATGACTAATCACACCAGCTTGATGACAAGCATGGTGAGGCTGACAACTTCCAAGCATGGAAGTGTAGGATCTCACTAGTTCTTGAAAGAAATGAATTGGGCACCTACATAATTAGAGAGGTTCTAGTTCCAGAGGGAGATGAGGCTAAAAGCCTTACACAAGAGGAACTTGGTCAAGGCCAAGAAGATCATTGTTGATTCAATCATGGATCACTTTATACCACAAGAGTCTTCCCTAAATACATCGAAAGAGATGTTTGATTCCTTGACCAAGCTATTTGAAGGGAAGAACATAAATCAGAAGATGACCTTAAGAAACTAGTTGAAGAATGTGAAGATCCAGAATGCAGAGACCATACAGTCATAATTTACAAGGGCCTCTCAAATCAAAGAACAACTTGAAGCGGTAGAAGAAGAAGTGTAGAATGCATAATTTGTGATAACCACCTTGAATGGCCTCCAAAGATCATGGGATTCATCCATTTGAGGAATGTGTGCCAGAAGGAAGTGATTACTTTTAGCAAACTCTGGGAAGAGCACACACAAGAAGAAGCTCGACTCATAATAAGAGAAAAGAAGATGGGAGCAACTGAAGATCAAGATTTCACGATTCAAAGAAGATACCTCAAGCGATGAGGAATATGAAGAACTCAATTCTTGAAGAGCCTCTTATCCATCTTGAGCATTTGGATAAGAAATGATGCTGTTATGAATGAAGAAGATGATGAAGCTGAAAGAAGGAGTCTACCCACGAAACAAATAAAGATAAGTATTTAATTATCATTCCATGATATGTTTTGTTATGCACTTGTTTATATTCAATTGATGTGTTATGCATGATAGAATGTTTGCATTAATGACAATGTTCTACTAATATGCATGTGATGGGTAAATAACTCATGGTGCTATACAAATCTCCATTGCTACTTATATAGAATGGAACCTCTTTGCTAACATATTGGATTAGTGCACAATCTGAATGTTGTCCTGGTAGAGATGGAAGGCATCTAGAAAGTTTCTGCGAGATATCGATGAATGTCGTATTAGCTGAAATAGTTGCATGATTATATCTTTATGCATAAGAATTTACCATTATGAATATGCATTATGAAATGTTTCTAATCATACAACTGGTGCATTTGACTTGTAGGAAATATTGTGTACAATCGCCTACAAGAAAAGAAGGATGAGAATTGTTTAGAAGAACAAGTGATGACAGTTCAAGAAAGAATCCAAGATGAAGAATAATATGACGATACTTTCAAAGAAGAGATCTCAGACACAGTGCAGTTATGTAACACTGTTGAGCGACATCATTGATGAAGAACCTTCCAACTATGAAGAAGAATCCAAGAAGAAAGGGAAGGAGAGTACCAGTTCAAGAAGAATGATGTCTAGAATGCAACATTGAGACCTGAAGGGAAGTCCGTATTATCTTCCATATGGATATACAAGATCCATAATGCAGTAGATGGCAACATCGTGGGATACAAGGAAAGATTCGTAGCACGAGGCTTCTCGTGGAAAGAAGGCATAAACTACGAAGAGACATTTGCAGCCACTAGAAATACACATGACATGAAGAATCATGTGTGCAAATGAAAGAAGGCCTTGTATGAGCTCAAAAGGCACCCATGGGATAACACATATATAAGGAACTTGAAGATCACCTAGAGTGATGAAGATATTAACCTTTTCTACAAGGTTGAATATGAAAGCCTATAGAGGATGACAAGCTCGAAGACGGGATGCGAGAAGAATTTTTGAAAAAGTTCAAGATAGAGGATCTTGGTATCCAGTGATTCTAGATGGATACATAGAATATTAGTAGCAAAGGAAGCTACTTGTCACTCCAGTACAGAATGTTTCAGTGCATAGAGTATGAAAGACAGAGGGAGAATGATACTCCGCTTCAGGGGGAGTGACTGTAGAAGATCCTAAGGTTCGACATGGTACAACAGGATGGACAGATTATTGATGACCCTAGGATTTACCTTTGCTTCAAGGTTGAAAGTGGAAGACCAGTGGTGCTCTTGTTATATGTCAATGGCTTGTTCCTGACAGAAAAGGGGAACTCATTAAAGTTGCAAGAAGGAGACTTGCTACCGAGTTCGAGATGAAGGACTTGGATATGATGCACTACTTTCTAGGCATGGAGGTATGGTCGAATGTGGATGGAGTCTTCCTGGGACAAGGGAAGTATACAGTAGAGATTCTGAAGAGGTTTAGGACGATGGACCGCAAGGCCATGACCACACCTATGGCATCAAATATGAAGCTATTGAGTCATGCTTCATCATAGACAGTTGATGCCATGATGTATTGTCAGATGATTTGTTCCTTGATGTACCTGATGAATACGAGACCAGATATTTGCTTTGTTGTGAACACATTGAGACATGTTCACTTGATAGTTACAAAGCATGTTGTGAGGTACCTGAAGGATATAGTTGATTATGGGCTCAAGTATGAGGCATATCAGAAGATTAACCTGGAAGGTTATGTTGATTCAGATTGGGCAGGTAGTGCCATCGATAGGAAGAGCACTTCGGGGTGTTGCTTTAGTATGGGATCAGGTGTGATATCTTGGTTTAGTAGGAAGCAATATTGCGTAGCACTGAGTACAGCTGAAGCAGAGTATGTCACATCTTGTTCGGTTTGTTGTGAGGTAGTGTGGATGAGGAAGCTACTATTTGACTTATTTGATCTCCAGTTGGATGCTACTTGTATATATTGCGACAACCAGAGTTTTGTGAAGTTTCGGAGAACCCAGTGTTCCATGACAAGTCGAAGCATATCGAGATCAAATATCACTATATCAGGGATATGGTGCATAAAGGAGCAGTGAAGCTCCAATATGTTGCGACGGACGAACAGATAGCTGATGTGTTGAAATTAGAAGAAATTTGGGGTCTAAAATGGGCCTTATAAGAAAACACACCAACAATAGTTCTTGTGAGTTGGAGTTCAAGAACAAATAGAATTCCAATAAAATGAGTCAACCATAATGGTTGAGTTGACATATTTGTCATTAAAAAAAACTACTTTTTTTGTTCGTATTTTCGACATATCTCTTTGTGTTTTTACTCAAATTTCGATCAAGAGAGCTCGTTTGATATGGAATCAAATTATGCATCCAACGAGCTCTCTTGATCGAAATTTAAGTAGAAACACAGGGAGATATGTCGAAAATACAAACACAAAAAGTAGTTTTTTTCCTTTTTTCCTCCAAAATTAATAAATATTATTTTATTATTTTAACTATTATTTTATTATTTTCCTTAGGAGGCCCATTTTAGACCTCAAAATTCCTCTAATGCCATGCCATTAGCCATAGTGAAATTTGAGTACTTCAGGGGGAATCTTAGTGTTCTTTAGATCACAGTTCCCTCCAAGGGGAGGTGATGAGTCCGAGAGCCATTCTGACATGGTAGGATTGGTTCCTTCCATGGTCAGATATAAGTGCAGAGCCATTCTGATGTGACTGTGGGATGTGTTCCCACATGATCAGATGTAAGTGTAGAGCCTTTCTAGCATGGATGTAGGATGTGTTCCCCACATGGCTAGATATAAGCAATGAGCCTTTCTGACATGGTTCTTGGATGTGTTCCTCCCATGGTTAGATATAAGTGTTGAGCCTTTCTGACATGGTTCTTGGATGTGTTCCTCCCATGGTCAGATATAAGTGCTAAGCCTTTTCGACATGGTTCTTGGATGTGTTCCTCCGATGGTTGGATATAAGTGTTGAGCCTTTTCGACGTGGTTCTTGGATGTGTTCCTCCCATGGTCAGATGTGAGTGTTGGGCCTTTCTGAAATGGTTGTTGGATGTGTTCCTCCCATGGTCAGATGTGAGTGTTGGACATGCCTTTCTGACATGGTTGCTGGATGTGTTCCTCCCATGGTCAGATGTAAGTGTTGGGCAGGTCATTCTGACTTAGGGTCAGATATAAGTGCTGAAGAATACCTACATAGAGGCTAGTCCTACAACCAGCATGAAAAACTAGGGCTGGCTCTATAGAACTTCCTATGACAAGAAGAATTGAGAGATAACACTAGTTGATCGAGATGGCAGAAGTAGTGATGATACATCTTTTATGATGATTCAGTTTCGATGATGATCCAGTTTCGATGATGATCAAGTGATGATCCAGCGTTGATGTTGATCCAGATTTGATCCAGAGAAGACTTGCACTGATGAATTGTGTCAAGAGAATACCTTCCTAGTTAAGAGGGAGTGTTGATGTATTTTTAACTTCGGAATGTATTCACTTGTATATCTTATGTATTGTAACCCGATGTTTATTCCGGGGAGTATCTATAATGTAATTAAGTCATGTCATGCCCCTATGTTCCGATCAGGAGATTCAATAATGTAAACAATTCATGTAAAGTCATTTAGGTTAACCCTCCATTGTAAGTCGGGGAAATAGTCCCCACAATTGAGTTAAGGTTAACCCTCCTTGTTGATCAAAGGGCAAAGTCCCCTAGAGATGTCAGCCCTGGTAATTAATTGTTAAGTGAGGCCGACATGTTGGAGTGGAAATAAAGTGAATGGAAGAATATAAATAGAAGTGAGGCTCTCCTCATTTCCACACACACACTCACTCACTGGGGTGCATGAGTGAGAGAGGAGAAGCTCTCTCAACTGAGAGAGAGAGAGAGCAGCCATGGAGATCATCTTTTCTGTCTTTGGGTTTTATTGTTGCCATTGGTGCTCATTCTATCTCTGAGGAAGTTGCAGGGTTTTCTCCTTTATGGTTTCCCCGAGGAAATTTTTTTGTGTCTCTTGTCTCTTATGATTATTGCTGTGCATGTTATTCTCTTAGATAATATCCTAAGATCATATTGCTTAAATGATAAAAATATAACAAATTGTCTTTTGGACAAGCCCAATTTAGGTCCCTAAAGTCGATGCAAACCCTAATAGTTCCCTGTTTTTTGTTCATAGGAACTATGTTGGACACTCATTCGGTTAAAGGTATGGGGTAAATAAAACCAGCCTTCAGAAGTTTCTTAACTTCTTCTTTGATGGATGCTACTTTTTGTGGATGTACTTGTCATATTTTCTGGCGGACTGGCTTGGCGCCAGGGTAGGTTTTGATCTCATGAAGAAAAATGGAGGGATCAAACCCTGGCATTTCTTCGTATGTCCAAGCGAAGACATCCCTAAATTCCTTGAATAAGGCCATGTATGATTGAACTTCATCAGGTGAAGAGTTCTGGCCTATATAAATGTTCTCTAAAATGTCTGGTTTCACTGATATGTCTATGGGCATGGTTTTAGTAATATTGCATAAATTTCCTTCAGACTCGACGCTACGAGTGAGAATCGAAAACTAAGGGTTCGTGACTATATCAGATGAAACATTTGATGTGAAGTTCTCTTCTACCAATATGTCAAGTGATAAGAGTTTGATGCCACCAACAAATGGTCGTTGATGGTAGGGTCACTGGTGGATTGTATTGCGTTATAAAACTCTTCAAAAGGGGTAAAGGATGTTGAATCATCAGCAATCAATTTTCCTTTGTCTATGATAGTGTTAGAGATCATATTAATAGATGTGGTTTGTGAAGCAGGAGGAGGATTTGGTAATGGAAAGACTCCCATGAATGAAGAGTCTTTGATAAGACCCACTCCTATATCCTTATACTGTGGGGTATTCAGAAGTGGAACGTTGTTTGCATCATTGGTAATAACATTAGGTGTGATGAAATCTAACTGATCTATGGTGACAATCCTTCCTTGGAATGGGAACTGGACGATCCGAAAAATGGTCGATGCTACAGCTTGCATAGCATAAAACTAGTTGCGACTTAGGAGTAGGTTGTAATCCAAAGGTGCGTCAATGACCTCAATATGAATGGAGACTAAATTTCCCCCCAGTTCAATGTGGATGGTAGGCAGTAATCCATAGGGTTGAAAGTCGCGACCATCAAAATCCTTGAGGGTGGTAGGTGAACGATTGATCTTAGGAGAACTAATGGCTTTCCAATAAGATAAAGACATGACCGAGGTGGAGGGTCCCTCATCCAAAATGTTACGATGGATGGTCTTTCCAACGATTTAAGTGGATATTTGGAAAGCCAATTGAAGTGAGAGCATTGTCTTAAAATCATCCAGTTTGAAAGTGATTACGTTACTATTCTCAGGGTCCATGGCTCCAAGTGCAGTAAGCAAGTTTTTCCATTGGATGGGACAGGTTTGAAGTACTTCTAAGGCTGACATAGCGCACAATGCTTGGGCCAAATATTCTACAATACTATAATATTTGGTAGCACGGGCATTAGGATCGATAATGGACTTACGAAGAGTACCCTTGGGTGGGCGGGAAATTGCTTTTGGTATAGGTTTTTCAATATGAAGACCATTACTAGGAGGAGGTGTGGAAGATGAGGGTTTTTTTAGGTGGAACTTCATCATATTTCTTTTCTGGAGGAGGGTCATAGTTATGTGATCTTGTGTTTAAGTTAATTGTGTCACTAGACATCATTCTAACTTCATCAGTGGATGAAGAAGGTTCGTGCAAGGATTGATGGTCAATCAATTGTTGTTGGGATGGGAAAGGGTCTTTGAGAACTGCTGGGGTGGGTGAACTTTTCAGAAATTTGTTAATTTCCTCACGACAACGACATTCTTTGATGAAATGATCACCTCCATAGATTAAACAAGGATATTTGACCTTTCTCTTACCTTTTGAATCGACACCATGGGTCTGTGGTTTGTTGCTTTCTTGTTGATTGTCAATTTTTTTCGATTTATTCCTTCCTTTCTTCTTTCCACTTGAAGATTCAGTGGATTGAACAGCATTTACTTCGGTGGAAGCAACAAGAGAAGAAATAATTTTGGAAGGTGGTGCTAGTTGACTTGTTGGTGTGGCAGTTTGGGTTTACTTCTTGGAAGATTTTGCCGCTGTTTGTGTTTAAACTGAACCAAGTATACTATCAGCGGGTGGTTCAGTTGTGGGTCTAGACAGATCTGTTGTAGGTCAAGGAGCGTGGGGAATTAAATCATACAAGATAATTGACTGAGAGTAAACCAAGTCTAGGTACTGAGCACAACTAATATCTTGTTCCTCAGTAACATCGCCTCCCATGGCAACATCTCTAGCAATAGGTGGAACTAAAGACTTTGTAACCCAGTTAGCCAGTAGTTGATCACGAATGGGAGCCTTGATCAACCTACGTCTTCTTCTCCATTCATGGATGTGATCGGAGATATGGGTTGATGTGGTTTGACGAAGCGAGGTCAACAGGTATGTACCTATTTCATACCATATGGGTAACTGAAAGTGCATTAAAAATGCCATTTGCTAAGGAATTGAAATCCCAGAAAGAGTGTCGTGGTAGCCCTATATACCATTTTGTGACAATGCCTGTGAGGGTTCTTTGAAACAATCATAGACGGATTGAGCCATCCATCAAAGAATTGGATGAACATCATAGATGAAAGGTCATCACATGGTTTTTAGGATCTTCTCCAGGTTTACCATCAAACTTTGGTATATCTGAAGGTAACTTGACCAGAATGACTAGCCAAGAGGGGTGATGATGAATTGGGTCATTTATCAATCTAGACAGATCTGGAAAATCTAATGTAGCCAGAAATGGAAATTGTTGATTGGGTTGCGGGTACTAGTAGTACTGATATGGCATTTGTTGACCAATAGGACCATATACAGATTGGTAAATGGTCATGGATGATGCCCTCGAGGTTTGTTGATTAGGTTGTTGGTTACTAGAAGGTCCATTAGGAGGGGGTCCACCCAAGGGAGGCGGACCTCTAGTGGGTGTTCCTCCAGGAGGTGGTGGTGGTAGTGGTGCTCCAGGTGGTGGTCCTCCGTGAGGGGGGCCTCTAGGTGGTGGTCCTACAGGTGGCAGTCCTCTAGGTGGTGGCCCTCCAGGTGGTGGTCCTCTATGAAGGGGGCCTCCAGGTGGTGGTTCTCCATATGGTCCACCAGTTCCTCTGGATCCTCTCGGTCCTCCAGGTCCTCCAGGCCCTCTTGGAGGTCCTCCAGGTGGGCCTCCATAGCCTCCAATAGTATTGAAAAAGGCTCCTCCATAAGATGGGACGTTAGACCAGTTTGGTTGTCCCCAAGGTACAAATGCATTTCCATGGTAGGGCATGCTGGGGTAAAACCCCGTTGACGGTATTGGTTGATAAGCTTGTTGAACCATAGGTGGTTGATTCCCGGGATAAGTATATCCCCAAGAAAGCAGAGTAACAACAGGTTGGACCTAAGAGGATCCCCCTTGACCATAAGGAAGTCCAACCATATTGGTATTAGGAGGAGGAAAGTTCACTGCTGGTGGCCCAGTAGGTAAGTTTTGCCTCATACTAGAAGGAGTCCCTCCTGTAGATAATGGAACTTGTGCTAGGGGTTGCCCCCCAGGTGTAGAAACTATTGGAGAGTTTGAAACAGATGGGGAATTATGACTAGGAGAGGGTGTTTGGACTGGATTATGACTAGGGGCGGGGGTGGAAACCAGATTATGAGTAACCAAGTTTTGAGTTGGTGATTCCGGAAGTTGAGCTACATATGGTCACGAAAGGGCACGATACCCGAGTGGGGTGGTTCTTGAAGGATTAGGAAGAGGATAAAAACTTCTCCTCCTCGACTTTTCTGCATTTTTCAATTCTTCTGCACATGCGTTCAAACTGCGTGCATACTCAATGGATTCCTGTAACAACTCTTGATTTGACTGAGCATTCCCAAGCCTTGTCCTTAAAGGAGCAAGTATATCAGGCTCTATTGTGGTAGTTCCATATTCAACAATGGTTTTTCATATAGATGTTCTCCAAAAAGGAGCGTTTGGACCATACTCTGCCTCTATAGTTTCATCAGGTGGGTGATTAACAGTCCAGTCAGATGATTCGGGTTGACCATCCATCGAAAAGTGAAAGGTAGTGTCAGTTTTAGGAGGCAGTTAGACCAAAGGATTGTTTTAGACAGAGATATATTCTCTAGTTTCTGCAGCTGAAGTAGTTTCCATATGAGCATCAGCCGAAGCTGGTCAATCCATGGTTTCACCTTCTTGTCCTTCCACGGCTGGGGGAGAGTCAGGTGGTAAACCCTGCAATCTACAAGAATGACGCCTCGCAAATTGCTTAGCTAGGGTGGCAGTTGAAGCTTTCTATTCTAGGTCAAAAAGAGGAAAGTCACACACAAACACATCTACGCAAGCTAAAGGTCGCAAGCAGACTTAAGTGATAGGATGAGCTCAAAATAGTAGGTCTCTCACTAGGATTTTTAAGAAGGTGCAACTCGCTAATATACCACGGGGGTACGTGCGTAGTAATATCCCCGAATGTTGTTTTTGGTGTATTGCTCCAAACAAGACGACCAAAGGGTTTTTCTCAGTTGGACAAGGAATCCTAGTAGGGTCTCCTAATATACACAAGGTGTGTGGGAGCTCAAATCTGTAGTAGTGTTGTCTAATGCACAACCATCCACAAGGGGCCTTCCTATATACAATTGAGTACATGAAATACCTTTCTATATACCTCAATGGTACGTGAAAGGTTGTTCAATATATCGACAGTATGTGGAAGAACCGTGCAGGTCTTGAGTTGCAGTGCAGGAAACGAATGACAACTCATACGTTTTATGATGCTAGAACACATCACTAACCTATCACTCAACTTTATATACAATTTTAACCTAAAGCTACCGTTTATTTTATGTGAATGATTAGTGAATGTTTGTCTCCAAAATGCAAATTTAATCTATATGAAAAAACACTTTTTTACTTCGATGAGAACTAACTAGGGCAAAGAAGAGACCAATTTTCTTTTTCCTTTAAAAAACACACCAAAAAATTGAATGCCACTTTAAAAAAAAACAAGATCTAACAAGAAATGCAAAGAAAATTCTTTCAAACACAAATCTTTTTCAATAAGAACTCAACATCTCTAAATTTAAGAAAGAAAACAAAGCCTCTAGTGTGCATACAAACTCAATTTTCACTAAATATAAAAAAGATCTATTTGTCCTAATTACTCATGAAAATGAAACATAAAGTTTCCCTAACATAAACAAGGCAAAATAATCAATCTCTTTTTGTAATTTTCTCGAAAATCGAAGGCACACAACAATCAAAGCAAACTAATCTCAGGAAGAGGCTATCGATTTCTTTTCTAAAAATAAAAATTTCAGAGTATGAACCACTTTAAATAAAACCAAAACTGAAACTTTTTCCACTTTTCTTCTATGTTAATGAAGAAGATGAAGGCTTTCGAGTTGAGCTTGACAAGCAAGAATCAGGCTCATTAAAACCACCAGATTCAGAACATACACTGAGGCAAATCACACAAAAATTTTCAGAAAATGAAGCAATCACAAAAAATCAATAAAAGCTTTTTTACAGGCAGATTGAAGGCCTACCTCAATGCACTGAAAGGAACTGCACCAGAGCGCTGTAGGTTGGATCAACACACTTGATATTTTGCAGGAAGGCGTCGTCGGTGCTCTGTTAATTCTGAAGAAAGGCACTGTTGGCACTCTTGTTGAAGAGGAAAAAGGTGCCCTGGAGGGGTTAGTGCTCTGTCAACCAAAGGTAGGTGCGTCAGTCGATCAATAGACTAAAAAAATAAGGATCTGCAGGAGCAACCAAAAAATGGGCTGAGTTGGCTTACAAAAAGTGAACACCACTCCCAGAACATAGGCAAATATCATAATAGTAAGATGAGTATCTTAGCTTAACAACTGAAATGACTAAAGGAAGAGAGAATGACCTTCATAGGTGGAATGGTTACCAAAGCTTGTAGATCTAACCAGATTTGACTGGATCTACCCCAGATCTGACCGGATTAGGCTGATCCCCAGGGGAGTTGCCAATTTTGTTATCAGGAATTATGCAATCAGTGCAGTCACTATTTGTTCCTCTACCTTGCAACGTACAAGTGTAGAACAAAAAATCACAATAGTATATCCTTCCCTTAAGTAATTAATGAACAATATAAAATGACATCATACCTCGGATATGAATATCTTTGTCCTTGCTCTAGAAAGTCTTCACAATGTTCGATACCTGTAAAATAGATCAAGGGACAAAACACGAAGTGAGAATATCATGATAAACTAATTACTCATACCAATGATCAAGGAATCTGATAATATTCAATTGAGATTAATCAACACATCAAATATAGGAAAGGGGAACACTTTTGTATTAATTATGAAAGAGAGTAAAGTACAACCAAAAGCCTTGATGTTGATGGCTTTATCCTCTACAAGAACACCTACAATCCTCTACCACTATGAGAATCTCTCCACATATAAGCCAACTCTATCTTTCCTCTAAATCAGACTTCAATCCAACAACATAAGGGTACTATTATTTGGCCTGGCTCACTCAAATCATGAAGGCTTCATTTGTAGGCCTAAAACACATGAGATTGACTTGGGGAATGGATAGAATGTGATCCCAACAGGTGAGGGAGGTGAATGCCACCTCTCCCAAGCATGTAGGAATGGACTCCATAGAGGCTTCCATACGAAAGATTCTAGAACCTTATTCCCTCCCCCCTTTTGGCATATCGGTGCACCTCACAGAAAGGGTATGTGCGTCGACCTAAATTTTTGTCAAGGGAAGGAGGAATCGATGCTCTTTACCCTATAGTAGGTAGCACCATCGACGCTTTGTGCAAAATAGAGAAAGGCGTCGTCCCTCCAAATATGGTAAAAAGCAAGGCAATGCATCTCAGGTCAGGTTCTCTG
Source organism: Pseudotsuga menziesii (assembly GCA_001517045.1). Classification (NCBI taxonomy): domain Eukaryota; kingdom Viridiplantae; phylum Streptophyta; class Pinopsida; order Pinales; family Pinaceae; genus Pseudotsuga; species Pseudotsuga menziesii. The sequence continues at coordinate 36,818 of LPNX010804546.1, forward strand.
GAAGGCTAATAGGCAATGTGGAATTTCCAGGTGCAACAACTCCATTTCAAGTGCCATCACTTTCATGAATACGGTCATTTTGCTCGAAATTGCAAGAAAAAATCAAAAGAAGAAATTGATAAAGAAAAGGCTTATCAATGGACACAAGTTCAGAAAGTAGGCACCTTGAAGCTAGAATTCATAATGAAAGGTAAAAGGAGGAAAATCAGGGAATGGAGTAATCCTAGTTGAAAAAATAATTTCTAAACCTCAGGTTCTTGAAGAGGGAGAAGTGCAACAATTAGATGTGCATCAAGGGGAAGGCGCAAAAAACTTCGGTATTCAAGAACAATCTGGACCAGTATTATTATAAACATCATAAACAGATGCAACATTGCAGGATATTAAGAAATTTCCCTTAGGTGGCTCACCTTCTCCCTCTTATGCAACAATTCTTAAGAAAAAACTAGAAGACTCTTCTGGCTCATCGAAGGAAGACTCAATAGAGCACTTCTCAAAAAAGGCAGGTAGGAAGTACCGAAAGGAGGCTAGAGAAGAAGAAGCAGATATATTAAAGATGTAGGGTAGTCAGACTACTATAGAAATGTCTTTAGGCAAAAACAAGTGGAATAGACCCCCAAATGGAGGGACAACTCCCTTTTCCACGGGTAAATAAGGTTGATCGTCTCCTGGAATTGTAGGGGATTGGGGAATCCCAAAAAAGTCGAAGAAGTAAAAGATTTACTAAGAATGGAACCCTCTGATATTCTCCTTCTTCAAGAAACAAAAATAGAAGAGGATGTTGTATTATCCTTAAGTAGATCAATGTGGAAAAAATAGGCAAGTATGGCTATTAGTGCAAGGGGCACATCAGGGGGCCTTGCTTCCTTATGGTCTAAGGACAAATTTCCCCTTATTGCTTCATGTGCTACTCAACATTGGATTTACACTAAATTACTGTATAAAACAAGTAAGATCTCCATAGCTCTATTTAACCTATATGTCCCTGTTAATTTCATAGAGAAAAAAGTATGCTGGAATTCCCTGTCTGAATTTATGGAAATTCACTCTCCCAAAAACATTATTGTGGTTGGGGATCTCAATATTATTCTAGACTCTAATGAGAAAAGTGGAGCAGTCCGAGGTAGAGATCCTCTCCAGGTTGTTGTTGAGTCTTTGATTCAAGATCGAGATCTTATTGATTTCAAACATAAAAAAAATCCGGTTTACTTGGACTCATAATTGTGTTGGGGCAACCAGAATTTCTGCTTGTTTGGACATATTTTTGGTTCATAGATATTTGATGGATGGGAAAATAATCTCTTCTAATATTTTGCCCAAGTTTGCTTCCAATCACCATCCTATATCCCTACTGCTGGAAGAAGAGGAAAGTATTGGTCATATTCTATTCTGTTTCGGTCCTCTTTGGATTGAGAGGGACTTTTTCTAGGATACAGTGAATCATGCTTGGGCTCAGTTTGTTGATGGATCCCCCAGCTATGTGTGGGAGCAGAAATTAAAATGTACAAAATATGCACTAAAAAGTTGGATTAAAACACCACTCATAACTCCAACTAGCAACAGGCAAGAGGCAGTGCACGTTTTAGCTGAAATTCAACTGGGAATGGAGGATTCGGAAATTTCTAAATGTCAGTTAGCTAAAGAATAGGTAGACCAATCTAATTTTTTCCTTTCATTTTGTCAGGAAGAAGAGTAATTGCGTCTTAAGTCTCGCAGCCTCTGGCTACTCGCTGGAGATTAAAATTCAGCATTCTTTCATAGGAAATGCAGAGCCATATTATCAAGGAATCATATCTCAGAAATAACTTCAAGAGAAGGTGAAGTCATTAAAGGTCAAGCACATCTTCAGCAGGATTCCCATTTGCACTTTGAGCATTTGTTCCATGAAGACGACATCTCTGCTGCTGATTTCTTATCCTACATTCCCTCTCTAGTCAAAGCCGAGGTTAATGCTGATTTAGTGAAACCTTTCTATGAAAAGGAAATTATGGAGATTATTTGGGCTATGGAGCAGGATAAATCCCCCAGGCTAGATGGATTCTCTATCCATTTATACAAAGCTTGTTGGAAAATAATAAAATCTGACCTTTTACGAATGACTTCAACTTTTCTCAAAAAAGCCAAAGTGGGAGGGTGCACTAACTCCACTTTCCTAGCATTAATTCCTAAGGAAGTTAACCCAGCTTCTTTTGACAGATTTCGGCCTATCTCACTATGTAACGCCTCTTAAAAAATTGTGGCAAAACTCTTAGGCAACAGACTTAAGCCTTTGTTAGGATATTTAATTTCTCCTCTCTAAGGGGGGTTTGTTAAAGGCAGACATCTATTAGATAATGTGATTCAAGTGCAAGAATCCCTTCAATCTAGCTTTCAACAGAAGGAGAAGGGCATGATCATCAAGCTTGATATGAAAAATGCCTTCAATAGAGTCAAGCTTTCCTTTCTCTATCAAATCCTCCTCTCTTTTGGTTTTAGTGCTGAATTTTTTAGTTTGATAAAAGCTTGCACTAACAGGTCCTGGATAGCGCCCCTTGTTAATGTTAGACCAACAACTTTCTTCCAAGATTCAAGAGGACTCCGTCAAGGATGCCCTCTGTCACCTTTCCTTTATATCTTGATGGCTGAATCATTAAGCAGAAAACTTACAGCTGAATTGGTTGCAGGTACTCTCCCTGGAATTAAGGCAGTAAGAGGGGTGGATCCTATAAATCATGCCCTCTTTGCTGATGATTCTCTTCTTTCGAGAGGGGCATCCTTAAACATTGCTGGGGCCTTCAATGAAGTGTTACAAAATTTATGTCTGGCATTGGGAGGTCTGATAAATAAAAGCAAGAGTGTTGTATATGGCTGGAATGTTGATCATTTGACAATTCTCTGAATAGCTTGTTCCTTGGGCTTCTCTAGATTTGACAAGTGGGATAAGATCAAATATTTAGGCCTCCCTTTAACCTTGGGTCCAAGCCCTCCTTTTCTTTGGCTTGAAGTGATTGGTAAATTAAAATCAAAATTAGTATCTTGGGGTGGTCAATGGCTTACTAAGGATGGCAAGTTGGTCCTGATAAAGGCGGTCCTTTCACCTCTTCCCATCTTTCAGTCCTCTCTTCTCCTGGATCCCAAGTCAATCACGACTCAGATATCCAACCTTATTTGGGACTTTCTCTGGAACGGTGGCAAAGGAAATCAGAATAAGTTGCATCTGGTTAGTTGGGATACTCTTAAAAGACCAATTACGGAAGGCAAATTGCAAATCTGGGACCCTAGATTGGAAAATATGGCGATGGGAGGTAAAATTATTTGGCAGTTGTACGCTGACAAAAATAATTCGGCCAGTAAGATCTTTCGGATGAAATACTTAAAGGGAGGTTCCTTGAGAAATTTAAAATATTCAAACACTCCCTCAGGCACAGCAGTCTAGAATTCATTCAGAAAAGGAATTGACAATTTTAATAGACAACTCTATAGAATTCCTCGTAATGGGAAGAGGATCCTGTTGTGGGATGGCAATATATTATGGAATCCTCCCCTTTCCTCGGTACTTTCGTTAGAAGAGATCAAGAATTGGACAATCAATAAATACCTTCTGCGGTTGGATAATATTTGCTCTTGGGACAGAGATGGGAATTGGGCTAACTGGTCATTTCCTGAAATTCCAGATCTTCTTATATCTCAATTTTTTTTGTTGATTTCTTTTCTTTCTGGTCTTTCTCTAGTGCATAGCTCCTACAAAGATAATTGGGGATGGGGCCAAATTGGGATATATACAGCAACTCAAGGATTCTCCAAATTACAAATCTCACAAGTCTCTTGTTTCTCCCCTGTGATCTGGAAATCCATCTGGTCTCCTTATAACCTCCCCAAGGTGAATTTTTTCACCTGATTGCTTATGTACAAAAAGGTTTTGACAGGCGAAAATTTGATCAAGTGTGGATTTCATGGCCCATTCAGGTGTTGTTTTTGTAATATTGCCTTAGAAACATCTGATCACATCTTCGTGGATTGTATTTTTGCTCAAATGGTTTGGGAGTTGGTCCATGACGCTCTGAACACTTTTGTCCCTGGAAATTTGTCAGTTGACTACCTCTTCATTTCCTAGAAAAAATGGTGTCCAAAAGCAAAAGACAAACCTACTGGTTGGAGTAAATTATGGGATATGATTCCAAAATACGTTTGGTGGCAGTTATGGCTTGCAAGGAACAACTGGATTTTCAACAACGTGCCATCGAATCCGTTGCTTGTGGTAGGTAAATCAATTTTTTTTATATCTAAGTCAACCTGTATCCTGGCATCCTCTTCTTCTCTGCCTTAAGAATTTCTTGAATGGATGGTTTCCAGTTCGTTGAGATCACGCAGGTTGATTTGTAATAAACCAACACACTCCCCCTCCTCGCATGTGCGTTGCAATGAAGCAACTTTCATTGATAGGTGGCAGAGCTCCTCATCAATGAAGCAACTTTCATTGATAGGTGGTTCCCCTTGGAAGCACTGTTAAAGAATAGAGTAGGGGATTGAATTTTTCTCCTGACGGAATGATTGAAACCAGTTTTAGCCGGGGACTTGGAATTATGTTGAACAACCAGGAAGAAATGTATAGCCTTCTTATGGCATGCCAAATAGCTAAGAAATTGGGATATAAGTCAATACAAATTTTCGGAGACTCAGAATTGTTGATAAAAGTGTTAAATTATGAAGATCACTTAAATAATGTTGCTTTGAATAATTCATTGCTGAGAATTCGAAATATACTGAAAGAGTTCGAAAGGGTTGCATATTTCCATATTCTTCGTGAGCTTAATAAAAATGTTGATGTTCTGGAAAATAAGGCTTGCTTGTTGTCTCAAGGCAATCTCAGCATCAATGGTGAATTCAACAAAATTCATCCTATCCCTTGAGTGAGTCTCAAAATTCTCTCTCATTTTGTAAAAAATTGTATTTTCTCTGATTTAATCGAAGTTTTTCTTCATCTCTTTGTGTATATGGTTGATTGATGTTTTTATTTAAAAAAAATATTCCTAGAAGTTTATTACATAATTAAAATTAGAAAACTTAAATTTAAAACAAAAGAGGATTACTTTGTTTTTAATTTTTAATTTTTTTTAATTTTTTTTAATTATGTTTTGTTTTATTTTGAAAGTGTATTCCTAAAACAAAATTGAAAAATAATGCAAACTCTTTTTTTCCTAAGATTAGAAAATTTATATATATATATATTTTTTATTACCATTATTTCTAATTTTTTAAGCATCTTATCTTGCAAATTTAAATTGTACACATTTTATTCATAGCTGAAATTTAAAATTAAAAGCGTTTTATTTCCTAACCTAGCTACCTTTAAATGAAAATTAAAATTAGTTATGTGTAGTGAAATTGCAAGTGTAGCCATCTATGTAACAAAAGTAAACAAAAATTCATCTTCAATTTTACAAAATGAAATCTCAGATGCACAAAAATATGTGAATTTAACTGCTGAAAATGTATTTGAACAAAGTAAAAACAACAACAAAACTGATCTAAGTTAGTACTTACTTGAAACCATTGTTCAATGAAACTTTCATAAGCTTGATGTTCTTCCTGATTTTGATCACCCGAAATCCCTTCTTCATCCTCCTTGATTTCCTGTCAGGCTATTGTCAAGATCTCCTCTTCTTGAGTTGTTCCAAACTTATACTCATTGTAAAATCATTCTACTTTTACTCAAACTAAATACTACAAAATAAAAACGGTACAAAACAATACAAAATAGTATGAAATCAAAGTAAACAAAATCAAAATTAAAATCAAAGTTAGTGCAAAATGAAAACAATGAACTAAATAAAGACACTTGCATAAAAACAAACTCGCATTTGCAGAAAATGAAAGACCACTATGGAAAAGTAAACACTTTGAAGAAAAATAAAAACTTATAAGAAAAGTAAATCACGCTTGCGAATATGAAACATATTTACATTCAAAGGGAACAACAAGGCTTTTGGGTGACCGACTAAAGTGGATGCGCTAGGCTATTACACCACAGAAATTTTGTAGTGAAATCATCTTTGCGTCTTATCGTTTCCCCTCCCTCTCATTGTATAATATAAAAGCAACCTATCTAACTCCAATCCCTTTTTAGCACCTCCCCGAAAATGATGCCAAAATATCAAGCGAAATGTATGATAGTTATTTCGACATAAATTATCAATCCAAGAAGAGCGTAAACTGAGAGGCGCAAGCAAAATATATACAGGATCAGAGTGACACTAACCTATTCTAATGTTTGAAAAGGAAATACAGATGCGACTGAAATCTAAGAAAACATGCTACTGAAATTGAACCTAGTTTACGAAAGCATGAAATTAAATGAAAGGAAATCTAATCTAAGAAAGCATGACATCACGTAAAAATAAAATTAACTAGGGAAGCATAAAATTGCATAAAATAAACTAATCCAAAACAATTCATAATACATAAATCAAACTCAATATGGAGAAATGAAAATGCTTGTATTATACCATCAATCCATTACAAAATTATCAAATCTCAAATCCATGACTAACTCTAAAAGACATACATTATTTCTCTACTTCTACACCACTAAAGAGTCCTCCTCTCAAACGAGGAGAAAACCCTCTTATTTATACATGAATGTTTTAAAATATAGATCCACTTTTCTCTCAACCTATTTTCCATAATTACAAAATATTTATCCCTTCAAATCCTCACAAATTCTCTCATGATATTCCTCTTTGGAATTATCTTGAATACTTATCTCCAAATCTTGAAAAGGTGGAGGAAATATTTGAGAAGCTTTTGAATAATACATTAGTTGAAAATCTTTAAATATTCCTACACATCACAAAGATCACACGAAGTCAATAAATATATAGATTCACATAAGAGGAGCCCGCATGGGCATTGGGAGATCTGGGCACCCATGGAATTGTAGGCTTGTACGGAACGCTGTTGGGTACAATTGCGATGGGGATGTGGTTTCTCCTTGGATTTTTCCCACTGCCACGATCCTCTTGTGGTTCTCATCGGTATAGGGAGCGCAATTTTCTGGTTGACATGTACTACTAGGTTTTACTACTTTTTACCTTTTACTATTACCATGACAAGAGGCGATCAGGTTGACTACTCCACTGATCCTCTAGAGAGGGAAGAAATTTGGTTTTTGCCACCTCTTAGTGGGGTTGCTGAGGTGGAGGCCCCTCCTTTGACATGGGGCAGAGGATGTCCAGCGCATATTTTTTCACCTATTCAGAGTGTGGAAGGGCTTTCCCCTTCGGATTTCCTGCTATTCTCTCCCTCCCCTTTACAGATCCTCGAGTTTACACCAATTGTTCTGGGTGAAGGTTTTGTTGGTAATGGTTCTCACTGGAAACAAGGGTTTCGGGACCCAACTTTGTTGGTGGAGACGACATTTGCAGGCTCTTAGGCTATTTAGGGATTTACGGGTTTGGGTCTAGCGATGACAACTTGTGGGGGTTCATATCCCCTTGGAGGAAGTGAAACCCTGCGTGTGTTGGAACAAGGGTCTTAAAGCCAGTTCATTGGGCCTCTGTAACAGAGGGGTTTCCCTAGCCCAGTTTTGGAAGGGAATTTTGGCACTGGCTCAAGCAGTGGATCAGAAGGCAAGGTTGGGAATAGAGAAGTGCATAGGCAGAACCATAAAATCTGGGTAAAATCCAGGAGGGTTGGCTATACCTACGCATTGGGTGCAGACGTTGGCCGACACCAAATTTTGCACATGACTAACCAGACGATGGTTGGGCATGCCATGGGGAGAAGCTTTTCACTGTAGACGATGGTACAGTGGCTAGAGGCTAGCTGGTTTGCGGCCCTAGGTTCAGTCCCAGAGGTGGTCGCTCTCACCAAAGGATGGTTCGCGTTCAACTTCCATCAATTGGAACACCTGCAGTGGGTACTAGCGCATAATTGGTCGGTGGATCACACACACTTGTTGATCAAACCTCGGCATCCTCTCCTCAACGCGAGCAGGGAAAGGGTGTATATTATGCCTTTATGGGTGAGACTTCCAGGGCTCCCTTTCCAATACTGGACCAAAGACCATTTGAAAAACATTGGTAACATTCTGGGTACGTTTCTTGAAGCGGACCTCTCATTTATTGAGACCAAAATGAGGAAGGTAGCATGGATACTGGTTAGCCTCAATATTCATGAAGGCTTAGTAGAGGATATGATGTTAAGCTGGGGACCTTTTCATATCAAGCAATTACTAGATTACCAAAATATTCTTTTCCTCTATAGGAGATGCCATGCCTATGTTCATCCGGTATCAGAGTGCAAACTTCCTGTCCGAACCCTCAATGGATGTCGGTAGAGGTTTGATGCAAAAGCGACAGGGGCGACTGAAGGAATTGTTGGACCGTCCCTATGTTAGCCCCCGACACCTGTGGTTCCAGTTATTGTTGAAGTTGAGGACAATAGTCAAGAGGAGGAGGATACGGGCTCTCTGCCGGTGGTGGAGGTGGACAGTCAGGTTGATATTCAGAAATTGAAGGGGACCCCATTTTTGGGTACTTTCACTCTCTCCCCTTCCTTTAATTTCATTGTGAATACTCTTAATCTTTTTGATTTGGACTGGGTAGAAGGTATAACAAATTTGACTTTCACTTCCTCACCTAAACGGGTTAGTCTACCTATCTCTGTTACACTTTTAGAGGAATCCCCCTGCCTTCGGAAGCTAAAACTATTTTTGAAGAAGTTAACTCCCCAATTCCCCCCTCTGACTCGACGGATTCTGGATATTTCCTTAGATCCTGGTCCAAGTTGGCCACAGGGGGTTTGGGTAAAAATTCAAACTTGACCTCTAAGGGGAGAGGAAGGAAATATTCCATTGCTAAGGCACAATCCAAAGCAAAAAAGGATCTCCTGGAAGGGAAACAATAGTCCATTGAGAAGGTGATTGCGTACCCATAAGAAGCGTCATAAATGAAGATTATGTCTTTTAACTGTCGGGGTCTGGCTGGTCCCCATAAAAGATCAACACTCAAGAGGGTGTTTGGCCTAGAATATGCTGATATTTTGTTGCTACAATAAAATTTAGGAGTAGGAGAAGTGGTCAAAGATAGGCTGGGAAATTGGTTCCCTGGGTGGAATTTTGAGACTTTGGATACTAGAGGTTGCTCTAGAGGGCTGGCATTCGGTTGGAATGAAAATTCTGTTAAGGTTTTGAATATTTGGGTCTTGGAATTGGTTCTTGGACTAGAATACAAGGCCTTGGATCTCGAGGTCTCCTTCACTATTTTTAATATCTATGGTTTGTATTTGAACATGATCCCATTTTGGGACTCTCTTTTTAACAACTCTCTACTGGGAGGAGATATGGTGATTTTAGGTGGAGATTTTAATTTCTCCTTGGGGCAGTCTGAGGTATGGATACCTTATGCTCATGATTATCTACTGACAAATGTTTTCACACAGAAGCTGGTAGAAAGGAACTGGCTTGATATTGAACCCAACATCCTTAAGTCGTCTTGGAAAAATAATAGATGTGGAGAAGGGAGAGTGGCGAAGAGGTTGGATTGTTTCCTGGTGGCTGAACAGGTGGTGGAGAGGAATCATCAAAATAGGAAATGGGTGAGGTGTGGTGGGAAGTCAGACAACCTACCTATCTTTCTGGAACTAAAAAATGGACCTTCTAAACCCCCAAGTCCATTAAAGTTCAATAAAACATGGTTAAAAGACGACTCTTTTAAATTATTGATCTCCTCCAGCTGGCTCCCCTATGATCCTAGTCTTGAGAAATTTGCGGCTCTAGTTTGCATCAAACCTCAAAAAGTTAAAGGAATCTATCAAAGATTGGTATGTGGATAAGAGGCGTTAGGAGGATAGGGAATTGAAACAAGTTGAAAATGACCATTCTGAATTACTGAAGAAGGATGGAGGGGGTATGTTGATCCAGATGGATAAAGACACACTTATCAGGTTGGAAGGCAGAAGGAACACTCTGCTGTTAGAGAAGGAGGAGACATGGAGATTGAAGAGCAAGGTTACCTGGCTGGAATGTGGGGGTGAAAATACTAAGTTCTTCCATGCTTATGCAAGGGGAAGGAAAGCCTAAAATACAATCTGGAGTTTATTGGATGATCATGGAGATTCATGGAGATTCACATACCACCTTTGATGGCATGGCTAGGATTGGGGTGGAAAATTTCAAGAAACTCTTTAAAGCACTTGCTCAAACATCTATTGCAAAAGTCATTAGAATTACTCAATTCTTCCCAAGGTTCGTTGAGGATGAAGACAATAGGACCATGATGGAGGAAGTCTCAGAAGAAGAACTGAAGGAAGTTTTTCATAATTTTCAGAAAGATAAAAGCTCGGGTCTAGATGGTTGGACAATCGAATTCTTTCTGGAATTGTATGAACTTCTGGGAGGAGATTTACTGAAAGTTGTGGAGGATACTAGAATATCCGGAAGGATCTCGACCAGTTTCAATTAAACATTCATCACTTTAATTCCAAAAGTTGACAATCATGTTTATCTGAATGATTTTAGACCCATCTCTCTCTGTAATTGTATCTACAAGGTGGTCTCTAAGGTGAGAACAAGAAGACTTAAGGAAATATTATATATAAATGTCACAGAAGAACAGTTTGGTTTTCTGGTGGGGAGACAGATCCACGAAGCCATTGGAGTTGCTCAGGAAGGGCTTCAGAACCCAAAAACAAAAAATATCAGAGGGGCAATACTTAAAATTGATTTGTCCAAAGCCTTTGACAAAGTTATTTGGATTTACATTTGTATGTTGTTGAATCATCTTGGCTTTGGAATCGCTTTTATTAGATGGATCATGAGTTGTATCACTACTGTCTCTTTTTAAGTCCTGATTAATGGGGCTGCCTCTCCTTTTTTCCATGCTGAGAGAGGGCTTCAACAGGGCTGTCCATTATCCCCTCTGCTCTTCCTATTGGTAGTTGAAGGTTTGAGTAGGGCGATAAGGGATGCAAAGAGTCATGGAACATTGAAGGGCATTCAAATCTCTCAATTCCTGCAAATAACCCACCTTTTGTTTGTCGATGATTTCCTCATTTTTTTCTTAGGAACAGTGAGAGACTCAAATACCATTTGGGGCATTCTTGATCTCTTCTCCAAAGCCATAGGGATGGAAATAAATTCAAGGAAATCAAATTTAACTTTGCATCTTCTCAGGGCTGAAGAGGAACATGTATTCAGAAGGATTTTTCCTTTTGACTTGGAAGGTCTTGATGAGGGTATGAAATACTTAGGTTTTTTCTTAAAGCCAAATGAATATCAAAGGCAGGACTGGAAGTGGCTCTTGGATGAGATGGAAAAGCGCTTGAAAGTATGGAGTCATAAATGGCTTTCTACAGTAGGGAGGCTGGTGCTTTTAAAATATGTGTTAGAAGCAATCCTAGTTTATTGGATGTCACTTGCTAGGATACCAAAAGGAACGTTGGAAGAAGCAAGATGAATCCGATTCAAGTTTCTATGGAGTGGTAAGCAGGAAGCACATGTGACCCCTTGGGTTCATTGGGAGAATATTGTTATTCCTAAAGGACTAGGGGGATGGGATATCAAAAACATCTTTTTGTTCAAAAATTCTCTTGCAGCCAAGGTCAGGTGGAGACTTATAAATACTATTAGCCTGTGGTCTAAAGTGATCATCCAAAAATATATAGCCTTGTTGTAGGCACAACAGATCCCATGTTTTCAATAAAACATGGGAACCCCAATTTTATATGCAAGGTAATTTTTATGAATTCCTTAAATCATTTTTAAGGCCCCTATCATATTTGTCGTGGGTTTCTTTGTTCTGTAACGTAGTCAAATTTATCAAATTTATGCGTGGATTGTGTGTTTTGACAAGTCGCAAAAGACTATCTTTTTTAAATTGTTCGATTCCGCAACCTGCATCCTACACCCCACATCTTGCAGGATGTGGGGTTTCAAAGTTCAAACATTTTTGGAGTTTCCCATTCCGCAACCCACATCCCGCAACTTGCAGAATGTGGAATGCAGAAATGTTTTGATGCGTACGATTTGGTCATCCCGCAACCCGCATCTCACAACTTGCAGAATGCGGGTGCGGGAAGTCATTTATTATAGTGCTTTTGTTGACAGCCGCATCCCGCATCCCGTACTTGTGAAATGCAGGATGATGAATAAAATTTAAACCTCACGTTGTGATCCCGTGTCCCGCAATTGCGGATTGCGGGGAAGACGCAACTCGCAAGTTTGATTCTTTGTAGTGAATTGGCCTTGATCCGATGGTTGGGATTGTTTTATAGATATTTAGCTTTGGTTTTATTATTTCATTTGATGATTTCATCTCTTAGGTGTATGATGTGCCTTACTTTCATCTTTGATTTCTTGGGCTTATGCTTTGAGATTTGGCGATCTCTGTCGTTTCGCTATTTCGACTTCCTGGTTGCCCTATAATGCTTGCTTGGTCTCATTTGAACATATTTGAGATAGTCACATCCTTTTGTTTGGATAGGGTGGATTGATATTATGCTTTGACAATTATGTCAAATTTTAGTATTCATTCCATTAATAAGTTTACATGCGTGTTTTGAAAGATTGTATATCTAAGATTGGAACACAAATTGCATTAAGTAGGTGAATACTCTTTAAATCCTCACTAAGGATCCCTTATAAAGACTTTTGGTATATATATATATTTTAGGTGGTTAAGGTTACATTATAAAAGTTGTAAAGATGTCTTTAATCTCTTCATTTTCTTATAAATTTGATAAGATTAATGATCAAATCATGATTAGTTTTAATTTAATATATATATATATATATATATATGAAAGAAACATACATTTTAAAGTATCTAAATTATTGGTTTCTTATAATTTTGATCACACACTTGGAGAGTATTATACTTCATCTTTATATTGAAAAGTAAGCTACCACAAAGCTTATTTAAAAGGGGACATGACTTTATCACGATGCAAACTTTTAAAAAGTTTCAAAGTTTGGTACATGGTAAAACTGAAAACGTATGCCTATGATAAATATTACACTTTCCTACCAATATAATCTTTATTTATATTTGATAGATGTTGGGATTTGTGTTGTTTGACTCAAAATCTTTGAATAATGGATGCATGATAAAGTGATGAATATATGGCAAACAAATGCATAATATAAACTCAATCCCATTTACTCTATGTTCTTTTGGTCGGAACTTATTTCAACCTTTCTTTTTGACATATCAAATCTACAGGAGTTCGAATTTTCGGGAACTATCGCCATGTCAATATATCATCACCGATTTTAATATGGTTGCATAAAGAAATATATTAATGACAGAAATTGTCAAAATTATCATGACTTCTTAATCATTAAATGAAGACGGGTTTGGAAAGATATGGTCGATGTGAATCAAATCTATTGCTACTATTTTTGTGAATACCTGGATACTTCTATTTCACGTGATAGTTACACCAGTGAACAAGGAAATCGGCTAACTCAAGGATTTCATTAAAACTCAAGATATATTTGTGTCACACAATGGCTTTGTTACTATGGTGTCACGCACAAGTCGCTAACATAATTGTAGAGAATCTCCACCAGTGTTATGCCACCAAGAAATGTGACATAACGGATTTAGATTTATGAAGGTCACTGAGATTGCTATCACGCAAGTTTATCAATATTGAACACTCCAAAATAATCACACAGTTAATGCAAACACACAATTGTAGAAAGAATTTACAGAAGATGCTAAATATTGATACAACGTCCTTCACCAGATCGGTAGAATGCCACGATTGCTGCTGGGATAATCATAATAGTTAATTACCATATTGTGTAGGAAGAAAAATATTTAATTCTTCTTTGTTTATTGCAGGGGTTTCCTTCTTCTGAGTTAAAGGTTGTTAATCTTGCTGTAAGTTGAGCGCACATTAAGCCAACGAATTAGCAAGCACATATAACCTCTTGTGCAGTTGTAGAAAAGAAAGGAAATCGAGTTGTTTGGCAAAGAAGAGTTAAATTCCAGTATAACGGTGAATGGTCTATAAAAGAGAGAGGATATTACCAGCAAAGGAGGGGGGCACGACGCTGAACGGAGGGAAAATTTTCTTTTATGCTCTATAGACACTTCTTCCAGGGAAGACTGCTGGAAGGAGAAATCAACATAGGAGATTTGGAGCACTCTGTTTTAGACAGAGTTTGTAATTTCATGCAAAGCATTTAATATTATAGACATGCTGTTCTTTTAAATTTTCCTATGTATATTTTATCAAATTTCTTTGATGATTATTGATTCTTCGTTTCAGATTGTTTTCGTTACTGTGTAATCTCTTGCAGATCATTACTACATTGATATATATAGCTCTAATTTGTCTTTGCTTATAATCATTTTATCAATACTATTTTAAATGAATTTATTCAATTAAAACGTTTAATTGTTTATGCAAATGATTTTACAGTAATATTTACAATTGGTGTTAATATTTCTATTAACATATCAATGACAAGTTAAGTTTCAGATGCGCTGATGTTTAAATCATCATTGATCAATTGTTATTGATTAGTATTGGTTTAAATGAATTAAGCAATTTATCTTTTTCACATTTTTGTCAAACTGATGAAAAGCTTAATATTCTTTCACTTTGAAATTTAACGTGTATTCCTACCAAGCATTTCTTTTACAGCAGATTTAACTTAGTTTAGTTTTCTTTTACAACAAACTAACTCATAGATTTTAGTCATATTCTTGATCTTCCTTGACAGGAAGATTGATCCCTTGGGATCAAACATTCATAAGAGCCAACGAAGGCTACAAAAGTATCCGTGGGAGATTACTATCCCAAACAACTCGAGGATAAAGCAATACTTGCGTGGGATTGCTTGAAGCCTTTGGATGGGTTTTCTTCGTGTGTTGTAAGCCTTAGACACCCTTATCAACCACATACACAGCTGGGGCTTCAACAAATGGTGCTAGAAGGAGGGCAGGTAAACGAATTATTAATAAATATTAAATTTAAAGCTTGTTATATTAATCATTTATCCTTTGCCTTGATTATAATTTTCATTTATTCTTCATCATTCATTAACGCCTTGATGTGCTAGAAAGGAAGACTATGTGAAGAGCTAATCTATTTGGAGTCGACATCAATGGCTCATGCCTAGACTTCTGTGTGGGAATGCATATTTAATCTTCAAGTAATTGACATTCCAAATGAAACAACTTTACTCTTCTCACAACTCAAATTTGATGGTGAAGGGAAGAAATCTGCAAATGAACTTCTTTCAAAATTTTGGAGTAAATGCATTAAACATAAGGTCGTTGATTTAAATGTTCTTTGTTGGTTGTTTGCCTCCACTTTTAGAGGACGGATTCAATACTGGATGGAGACTCTTCCACCTTATTCAATTTATTCTTGGTTTGAATTTGTCGATAAATTTTTAGATGATTTTGAAATTTACAATTTCAACAAATTATGTGAAAAATTAGAGGTTCCATTCACTGATAAAGATTTATCTTTAGAACAATGTTCAATAAAGATGAGTCACATTCTTTCTAAATCTCGTCTTGATGATTTACCTCTTGTAACTGATCTTATCTCAAATGCTTGTTTCCCTCTTGATCAACATAATCTGATTGCAGATGATAATTTAGAAACGTATCAAAGTATTAATCTGCATGATGATTTTTGTGTACAAAGTAAGGTGGATGCTTCTGTTTTAGAAATTTTAGATTGCAAAGTTTCCATCAAACAAGTAGAAGAGGAAGGACAGATTGAAGATGAATCCATTAATATTAATGAGCAAACTAGTCATTCTTTTGAGCAATCAGATTTTCAATCTTCTTCTATTTTATATATAAGGGAAGAAACGTTGATCATAGATCAAAATATATTTGTATCTTCTTCTAATCTTTCCTCTATTCTGTTCTTGAATTTGACTTCTGAAGAACACATTAATATTGCTAATGATTCAAGTTGCTCTGATATTTTCATAGAGGAGATTAGAGATATTAATCCTCAATTTGAAAAAGAAATTATTGATCCACATCAATACAATTTACCATGTTCGGAAGATAGATTAGATTTTTATGATTCTACTGCATATGTTAAACCAATTAATTTCATTGGTGGGAAGCCTTAGAACAATCATATAATTTTTCAAATGAGTCCTCATACGATACACTTATCATTTGCAAATCCAATTCAACAAAGTCATAGTTTACATTCTGATTTTTATGGTGAGATTGCAAAACTACCCACTGATTTATTTTTCAGAGAAGAACCATCTTGTGAAGAATCTGCTTGTGACAATCTTTCTTTTCTACAAAAGGAATTTCATTTTCTTAATGCTTGAACTTATTTTTCTTTTTACACCGATATATCTGGCCAAGATGCAATGCATAGTTCATATTCTGATGAATTAAATTCTACATTGCTACAATCTTATGAGGATTTGCATTTAGAAGATGAAGGAAATAACCTTTCTTCCCATGGAACTTTTTATCAATTATCTCCATGGGAATTAAGAAATATTCAAACAAGCATATTTGAGGAAGTCTCTCATGATTCATTAAGTCAACAATCTTGTTCTAATCATGATCATTTACTTGAGATCTGGAATCATTATGAAATAAGTAATGTTATTGATTGTCATCATAATACTAATAATGTGCATCTTATAACAATTGATGATTTCTCACGTACGTTACTTAATTCCATTAGTTTATCTCAAGATGATGATTATGAACAATTTAACCCCTATCCAATGGATCGGATTATTTACCATAATATAGCAAATGCTCTTGAAATTGAATTTGAAGATAATTATGAAAATATTTTTGCAGAAAATTGTCATAAGATATCTCCCTCATCTGCATATTATGATAGGATTACAGATTGGATCGAGAGGCCTTTCCTTACAATGTTTCCAGAGAACGGTAAGGTTATGCTTACTTTGTTTTTAAATGTAGATCGTAAAGAAAGTAAGTACGCCTTGTTTATCTATTATTTTGGAAAACTTCATTTCATTTTACTAATTGAATTTTTGTTTGGTTTTGTAGGATTGGAGTTATTTGAATGGCTTCATTGGAAGTTTCATGGTACTTAGAGTTTTTATTATTAAAGTAGATTAGAAATTTGTATATATACAAATTAGTTTCCTTACTTGTTTTGTTTGTGAATAAATGCAGTTATGAAGATGGTGCCAATGTCAAGAGGCGACACTTATCGATGCAATCAAGGATGTTTTCTTCACCTTTTACTCTCTTGCTTATAATTATAATTATTTAAAATTTTCTTGTTAAGTCATTTATCTTTTACTCTTTCGACTTAATTGGGTAAATGTTTTATACATTCTTATGATCATAAGCAAGAACTTTTAAGAAAAGAAGAACGTTGTTGCACATCAATACCAAAATCTTTTGAGTTGTAACTGCATATGTAATTAAGATTTAGTTCAAATTTGTTTATTTTTTGTTTTTTTTCTTTCAAGCTTATTAATAAGAGGTCCTAACTTTTTAAACATCTTGCTTATCTTTAACAAATCCTTATGTCGCAAATCTTGAGAGAGACATATTTTTCATCTTGTAGAAACTAATTCTCTCTTTCCATTTAATTTGTGATATAGCTATTTCATTTTTCTTCATGTAAGATGTTAATTTATTTAGGCTAAGTTTTCATATTTACATTTGTATAGATCTATTTTAGATTTTTTTTTGTTTTTATTAGTTTTTCAAATTTGCTATGTTTGTTTTTTTAGCTTGCTTGAAGTTTGATAGGGGATTGTTGATATTTAGTTGATGATACTATAGGGCGAGTCAGTCATTCCAAGCCTATATCTTTTGAAGTTTTGTATGTGAAGAGGTATTTTTAGGCTGATTTTATAAGTAGAGGTTATCCCTTTACCCATGGTGGAACAATTTCCAAGTCTTACATTTATACATAAACTTAGTTGCATTGATTATCTGTAAGTTGGTGTGAATGACATTGTCATCGATTCGGGATAGTGGTTTCTAGCTTCTTTCTAGGAATGCAAATATTTAACAAGGGTTAATAAGCTTCGCAAATTTAACTAATGGATGGGATAAAAGCTACTTACTGGGTTAAAGGTAACCCTGTCGAGGCTATAGACGTCTGTTGGCAGCAGGGCCATGCCTATGGTATTAGAGGTAAAGCATTAAGATAACATCTTCTAGTCATCACAAATTGTTCCTTTAGAGTGAGTTTCAACGAAGAACATATTTTGTTGAAAATCTAATCAATCAATGCTTGTCTTTACATTTTCAGTGATAGTTAGAAGGGAATTATTTAAATATCAATTGCAGGTGGGTAAATATTTAAAAGGTTGACTTGTTAATGTGGTATAAATGTTTTAGGGGAAGTTCTCTTCTTGGTAAAAGCCTCACCTTTCACCCCTTTATACACATACACATGCTATCTTTTTAAGGCAAAGATAACTGCTTCATCCCAGCGTGTCGCCATTTGTTGTAGGCACAACAAATCCCATGTTTTCAATAAAACATGGGAACCCTAATTTTACATGCAAGATAATTTTTATGAATTCCTTAAATCATTTTTAAGGCCCCTATCATACTTGTCGTGGGTTTCTTTGTTCTCTAACTTAGTCAAATTTATCAAATTTAAGCATGGATTGTGTGTTTTGACAAGTCGTGAAAGACTGTCTTTTTGAAATTGTTCCATTCTGCAACCCGCATCCCACACCCCGCATCTTGCGGGATGCGGGGTTTCAAAGTTAAAACATTTTTGGAGTTTCTCATTCCGCAACCCGCATCCCGCAACTTGCAGAATGCAGGATGCGGAAAGGTTTTGATGCGTGCGATTTGGTCATCCCGCAACCCGCATCCCGCAACTTGTCGAATGCAGGTGCGGGAAGTCATTTATTATAATGCTTTTGTTGCAACCCGCATCTTGCATCTCGCATTTGTGGAATGCGGGACGATGAATAAAATTTAAACCTCACGTTGTGATACTGTGTCCCGCAATTGCGGATTGCGGGGAAGACGCAGCTCGCAAGTTTGATTCTCTGTAGTGGATTGGCCTTGATACGATGGTTGGGATTGCTTTTTAGATATTTAGCTTTGGTTTTATTATTTTATTTGCTGATTTCATCTCTTAGGTGTATGATGTGCCTTACTTTCATCTTTGATTTCTTAGGCTTATGCTTTGAGATTTGACGATCTCTGTTGTTTCGCTATTTTGACTTCCTGGTTGCTTGATAATGCTTGCTTGGTCTCATTTGAACATATTTGAGATAATCACATCCTTTTGTTTGGATAGGGTGGATTGATATTATGCTTTGACAATTATGTCAAATTTTAGTCTTCATTGCATTAATACGTTTACATGCGTGTTTTGAAAGATTGTATATCTAAGATTGGAACACAAATTGCATTAAGTAGGTGAAAAATCCTTAAATACTCACTAAGAATCCCTTATAAAGACTTTTGGTATATATATATTTTAGTTGATTAAGGTTACATTATAAAAGTTGTAAAGATTATTTTAATCTCTTAATTTTCTTATGAATTTGATAAGATTAATGATCAAATAATTATTAGTTTTAATTTGATATATATATATATATATATATTATAACTTCATCAAAAATTTTCTTCATAAGAAAATGTTCTATTTGAGATTTAAGCTATCTAAATATCTTTTACACACTTTATAGGAGATAAACATACATTTTAAAATATCCAAATTATTGGTTTCTTGTAATTTTGATCTCACACTTGGAGAGTATTATACTTCATCTTTATATTGAAAAGTAAGCTACCACAAAGCTTATTTAAAAGGGGACATAACTTTATCATGATGCAAACCTTTAAAAAGTTGCAAAGTTTGGTACATGGTAAAATTGAAAACGTATGCCTATGATAAATATTACACTTTCCTACTAATATAATCTTTATTTATATTTGATAGATGTTGGGATTTGTATTGTTTGACTCAAAATATTTGAATAATGGATTCATGATAAAGTGATGAATATATGGCAAACGAATGCATAATATAAACTCAATCCCATTTACTCTATGTTCTTTTGGTGGGAACTTATTAAACATTTAATTTCAACATTTCGTTTTGACATATCAAATTTACAGGAGTTTGAATTTTCGGGAACTATCGCCATGTCAATATATCATCACCGATTTTAATATGGTTGCATAAAGAAATATATTAATGGCAGAAATTGTCAAAATTATCACGACTTTTTAATCATTAAATGAAGACGGGTTTGGAAAGATATGGTCGATGTGAATCAAATTTATTGCTGATATTTTTGTGAATTCCTGGATACTTCTATTTCACAAGATAGTTACACCAGTGAACAAGGAAATTGGCTAACTCAATGATTTCACTAAAACTCAGGATATATTCGTGTCACACAAAGTCCATAGAAATCAACAAATTAAGGGATCTGTTACTATGGTGTCACGCACCAGTCGTTAACATAATTGTAGAGAATCTCCACCAATGCTATGCCACCAAGAAATGCGACATAATAGCTTTAGATTTGTGAAGGTCACAGAGATTGCTATCACGCAAGTTTATCAATAATGAACACTCCAAAATAATGGCGCAGTTAATGCAAACACAAAACTGTAGAAAGAATTCGCAGAAGATGCTAAATATTGTTACAACTTCCTTCACCAGATTGCTAGAATGCCATGATTGCTGCCGGGATAATCATAACAGTTAATTACCATATTGTGCAGGAAGAAAAATATTTAATTCTTATTTGTTTATTCCATGGGTTTCCTTCTTTTGAGTTAAAGGTTGTTAATCTTTCCTTAAGTTGAGCGCACATTAACCCAATGAATTAGCAAGCACGTATAACCTCTCCTGCAATTGGAGAAAAGAAAGGGAATCGAGCTGTTTGGCAAAGAAGAGTTAAATTCCAGTGTAATGGTGAATGGTCTATAAAAGAAAGAGGATATTACCAGCAAAGGAGGGGGGCACAGCGCGGCACTGAATGGAGGGAAAATTTTCTTTTATGCTCTGTAGACATTGCTGCCAGGGGAGACTGTTGGAAGGAGAAATCAACATAGGAGATTTAGAGCACTCTGTTTTAGACAGAGTTTGTAATTTCTTGCAAAGCTTTTAATATTACAGACATGCTGTTCTTTTAAATTTTCATGTGTATATTTTATCAAATTCTTTGATGATTATTGATTCTTCGTTTCAGATTGTTTTCCTTACTGTGTAATCTCTTACAGATCATTAATACATTGATATATACATCTCTGATTTGTCTTTTCTTATAATCATTGTATCAATATTGTTTTAAATGAATTTATTCAATTAAAACGTTTAATTATTTATGCAAATGATTATACAGTAATATTTACAACTGGTGTTAATATTTCTATTAACATATCAATGACAAGTTTCAGATACGCTGATTTTTAAATCATCATTGGTCAATTGTTATTGATTAGTATTGGTTTAAATGAATTAAGCAATTTATCTTTTTCACATTTTTGTCAAACTTATGAAAAGCTTAATATTCTTTCACTTTGAAATTTAACCTGTATTCCTACAAAGCGTTTCTTTTACAGCAGATTTAACTTAGTTTAGTTTTCTTTTACAACAAACTAACTCATATATTTTATTAATATTCTTGATCTTCCTTGAGAGGAAGACTGATCCCTTGGGATAAAACATTCATAAGAGCCAGCGGAGGCTACAAAAGTATCCGTGGGAGATTACTATCCCAAACAGCTCAAGGATAAACCAATACTTGCATGGGATTGCTTGAAGCCTTTGGATGGGTTTTCTCCGTGTGTTGTAAGCCTTACACCCTTATTGGCCACATACACAGCTGGGGCTTCAACAAGCCCCCGATTCTATTGAAGACTGGATAAGGAGCCCTAGGAAAACTCATACATGTGTCTCAGTAATATGGAAAGCAATGGTGTTGTCCTTTGGGGTCATTGAATCAAATCTGGCTTGGCATGTGGGAAATGGCAGGAAACTTAGGGTAGGTGAGGACCCATGGGTTGGCTGCTCTTAGCAACATAGGCTCTTGAGACACACTATGGAGGCTCTGAGGTAGAGAGGCCTTGTTTATCTCTCTCAATTTGCTTCTCAGTGTTCAAGAGAATCCTTGGTCATAGTCCTGGACATCGGCATCGGACTTTGGGTTATCAGAACCCAATGAAAGGGTTGTGGAGAGTCTTCTTTTTGCTTTGAATAGAGCACATATTCAACTTCGGGATAGGGAGGATGATCTTATTTGGGATGTTGATCGAGAGGCGTATACACCCCCAAGATGAGCTATATTAAACTTAGTGTTGATGGTATGCAAAGGGAACTAGTTTGGTGGTGGAATAAACTATGGAAAATCAAAATTCCCCCCAAAACCAAGATATTCATGTGGTGTGTCCTGGAGAATAAGGCGCCAACTTTGGATAATTTGCAGAAAAGGAGCTTTTAGGGACCAAGTTGGTGCAATCTTTGCAAATCATATGGTGAGTTTGTCTCCCATCTTTTTCTCCATTGTTGTTATATCAAAGAAGTCTGGAGAGCATGTACGAATGCTCTTGTTTTGTCATGCAGATGGATGGGAAACATTGTCCTCCAAGCTTGGGAGAATTGGAGGGTAGCAAACTCTTGGGATTCTGTGAGAGCCCTCCCTCTGTTAGTAATTTGGGGAGTATGGCTTGCTTGAAACAATTTTATTTTTGCTGATAAATCCTGCACTCCTGAAATCACAGTTGGTCTTTCTTGTGGTATTCTTACTGCTTTTCCACAACATATCAAAGTGGCTAGACAGAGGGAGGTGTTGGATGTGGAAATTGATAAGACAACCCCTTGGGTTTTTTTTTATGGGGCAACATAAAATAATTCTTGTGGGGGAGGAGCACTACTTTTCCTCTCAGAGACACACTTCTTTGAAATGATAGTGGGTCTAGGGGAGGGCAGTTATAATTTTGTAGAACTCTTGAGCCTTAATATTATCCTCATTTTTGCAGCAGAGAAAGGCTACAGAACTCTTAATGTTTGTGGAGATTCGATGAATGTTATCAATTGGACAAATGGAACTCAACATTGCAGAAATTTAAGACTTGAAAACATTTTATCTTCCATTAAAGAGATTATAAACACTTATGCTACTTTTTCATGCAGACATGTTTACATGGAAAACAACCAAAAAGCGGACAAAGCCTGGAAGGAGGGGCTGCAGATGGCCCTGGGGCATTGGAAGATAAAGGAACATAAAGAGGGAAGTATTCTTGAATACTACCACCGACCTTTTATAGAATGATCGACATACTATTCTTTTTTTGCGGACTCCTATACACTCTATGATATGCTATTTACTATTATCAGAACTATATTATTTTGGAAGAGGACTATTCTCTTGAACAGTGCAGAAAAATCACATGAACAGGTGGACAAAAGAACTTTTTATTTTTTCATGTATCTTTGATGAAACAAGGCAGCAATATTTAAATGTTTCTTTTTTGTTTTTTTTTGTGAATACCTTCAAACTCTTACTCATATGAACTATTTAGCTATTTTTAAAACACACATCTATGTGTATCTACAGAATGTAATTTTGTTCTCGTCGGATGAATAAAATTATGCTTTTTTTCCGAGGAAAAAAAAATCACAAAGATCACACAACTTTGGGATATAAATGAAAACATGTTAATTTTCTAATCTTTAATTATAAATTCTCTTAAAATACTTAAAAATAAACTAATTTGGAAAATACAAGGTAACCCATATTTATTTAGGAAAATGGCATAAGGAATGGTTAATGGAGTGATGAATAGCGAAGGGAAAATAGGATGAAAATACGACATTTAGGCGACCAAAAACCACTCCATTAAATGTTCCTTATGCCAATTTCCTAAATAAATATGGATTGAATCAACCTTCTCTACTTGTCTGCACACTCAATTGTAGACTCTCTACTCTGATGCACTCAACGATACAGAGTTCCTCTACCCAAACCCGTTACTTCCAGATTAGTTCAACTTAACAACTATCAAGCTAGCTATCTGTCTAACTGTCTGATTTTCTAACATATAGTGTCTAAACCAACTATAGCTTGGGTTCCTTCTTTTATGGCCTCATTACAGACTCGATACAGTTCCCATACATGCTCGTTACATATTCAATATCGAATCGATACAGACTCTAACATACTCATTATAGACTCCTTTTTAGTTGCTTTCTCAGCCGACTTACTATATCTAGCCAATATGATGTCTTTCCTATTCTAGTAACACATAAATAAAGGAGGAACTATCGGTCTGAATTACAAAGATGCCTTCACATGTGTGGCTTCTGTAGACTCTAGCCGAGCTCGTATCCACGATCATTAAGGAGCTTTCTTAGTGTTATGCCTTACTATCACTTTTCATCCATTACATTATCTGCATGGCTGCTTCTATTGATATTCTGCCATGTCATCTCGTATATGATTCTGTCCTTCTGTCATGGCTTACTTATCTGGTGCAACTTCCTCATCCTATGCCTTCTCTTGATCTTCTTCTTCACTTTCCTTCTTCTATCGCAACATTCTTCCCTTTCCTTTGATTCTTCTTCTTCTGTCGTACCTCCTTCCTCTTCTCCTTTACACTCTTCTTCCATACTCAGGCATAATTCTACATGAATTATTCCCTTCTGTCTCGAGGCCCAACAGGCCCCCAAGTGACTCACCTTTGGCTCATCCCAAGCCACGCGAACTAATGCTCCATAAAATGACTTGCATTGATTTTGTTATGAAAATACTCCACGATTTTCACCAACTTCTCTGTCTCTGTGTGCACTTCTTCTTCTGTTTTCTGCATGTGCTCCACTAGGTAGAAATTGACGTGTTCTGACATGAATCTTTCTACATAGCCTGCTACCTCGTGCACCTTCTGGTGCACAAGATGAATTATGAATGTGACTTTCTATGCTTCTTCTTTCAATTCCTCTACCTTTTCCTCATGTTGTTGTTGATGTGCGCGCAGCCAAGTCTTTTATTGCTGCAGTCTACACACTTCTGCTGTCTTGACCTTTTTATGCTCCAAGGGTACCTACTTCATCTCATTTCCTATCTGCATGATATTTGCTTCCACTGCAGTGAGCTCACTTGCAATATTTTGTGATTGCTCATCATCCATTAAGGCTTCCCAAGTCCGTGAGACTTGGTCTACATCCTTAGCACATGTTTTCTCTGCTTCCTCTATTCTTTTCATAGCCTGAGTGGCTGCGTCACGTCTACTTTCTAGCACTTCAGGTGGTGTGCCAGGAATCCTTTGCTCTTCTAATTCTGTAACTTTCTTCTTAAGGTCAGCTACTATCTTGGCTAGCCTGAGGACCTTATCTTCTGATGGCATATCATGTGATATTTCAACATCATCCAAATTTGAACAAACAATATTAATGACATGTGTGAGATTCTTCTTACTTACTTCTTCTTTCCTAGCTTCTTGTGTGGTATTTTTCATTTTGGCCTTGAGTTTGTTGATAGTCTTTGCTGAGAGTTTCACCTGCTTTTCAAAGGTATTTCACTATACCTAAATCTCTGTAATATCTACTTTCTGTAAAGCATGCACATCCTTCAATTGTATTTTTGAAAAATCTAAAAATATCGGGCCAACAGTGCTGCCCACCTCACTAGGTTTTGAGTTTTCTAACTCCATCACTTATCTGCTTAGTTGTACTTTGTTGGGGTGATTTTCTCTAGGTCATAAGGTTTCTTGTGTTTCCAATGGGCCAGGTGCATCTTGTGACGACGATACCTGTGGCGTATGCTCTATTGCAAGTTTGATTGCTTCGATTGTTCTTCCAAGATAATTCAACCTATCTATGATGGTAGTAGTGAATTGATTATGCTGCCATCCAAGGTCGTTGAACCGTGTTTGTGCAAATTTTTGTAGGGACTCTTCCAAGGCTGCGACTTCCTTATTGCCCATACGATAAGTATTGGCTTCTTACTTAGCCTTTCGTTTCTTGTGTGGAGGTTCTCGTTGTACTTCATTCTACGCATCCTTTTGTTGGTGCTCTAGCGGCGGCTCATTCTGAGGCTGATTGGGCTGAGCTTGACCTGGAATTGTTGCATCTGCTTGTTGGGTATGCTTCTCTTCAATAGGTGGTGATCCCTTGTGTTTCCAATATTCTATCCAATCAGTGATAATGATTTATAGATCTTCCTCCGTGAGCATATATTGTGTTAACAACCACTGTCCTTGGGGGTCTCGGCGTGGTTGGATGTATACATAGTGGGGTGCTAATTGAAAATTAACAATATGTTGAAATTTGATCATGGTATTTGCACTAAGCCTTACCTGCTACTTTACCAAGTTCCTCAAAGCTTCATTATGGACAAAGAATTCAGTGTTGCTAGTCAACTGTCAGCCTTTGTCAGGCGAGAACCACAAGTTTTGGTATCTCACTCCTCTATAGAGGATAGGTAAGTCTACCAACTGATAATCCATTAGCTTAGACCACACAGTAAACGAAATTAAAATGATCAACCAATCATAATGGAAAGGAGTACCTTCTTCCTGGGCTGAAGCGACATCCTGGAGCAGTTCATTAAGAAAGAATTGGGACAAATTAATTTGAACTACTTCTGCACAGAGTGCAACCAACATTACCATTCCTGCAATAAATTGCTTTGGTCTCGAGACATACAACAATTTATGTGTCAATATCGTGGCTGCCATACGAGTGGCATGATCATTGATGGATGATATCAAAACTCTTCGCCAGAGCTGACCAAGACATACTTTTCCTAGACCTATGCAATCTTGGTTGGGTGCTTGCATTCCTCAAAGGTTGCTATTGGGTCCTACCAAGCTCTTGATAGTCTTATGATTGCGAAGATGAGATCAACATCAATCGAGTGTGGCTTTTATAACCAAAGGAAGGATGTGTGTAAGACTACTAGCAATTGTTTTACATAAATATCCACCTGGATGGTCTGACCAAAGTGTGGCATGAAGAGAAGTGACAGGAGCCCCGACTGTGCTAGTCCTCTTGCCCATTGCATTGGAACAAATCGGCTTGGTAATTATAATGTATCTCGGACCAGATCCATATAATTCTTCTTGTCCAGGTCACAGATTTTACTGGTGTTTGAATCTTGAAATGGCATTTTTTCTAGTTGAGGCAGGATATCCGGTGGTACTTTCATATCCTTAGATATTTTAGGTGCTACCAGTGTAGCATGGCCCTTAGCAGGGATACTAACCAGTGGCACATCTGTCCTTCTCGATGGAATGTAAGGAAATAATAAATTCTTAGTTTCAAAGTCCTCTTGCTCTTCATGGGCTAATGTTGTTGCTGGAGCTTTCTCGTTCCTCGACTTCTTCATCGGTTGATTCCCTTTAGGGCCTGGTGGTGATTTGTGTTCCTGCATTTTGCATTTTTTTGAAGACCGAGGTGGAACTTGGCCCACATTTGGTTGAGGCTGGTTCCTTGGGGTTTTATGTCCTATACCACATTGCATGGGAGTAGTGGATACAAGTCTCACAGGGGAGTTAACACTGGCTATCGTAATAGAGATGACTGGTTTCTACTAATTGAGTTACCTACAATACTTGCTCCTTCTGGTTCTAGACACAATGATTTTGGATATGGTAACAAGGTGTATTATGAAACAACAGCTTCTTGACATTTGTCCTTCACACGAGCATTTTGTACTTAGAAAGTACTCACTCTCTCGAATGACTCGGGGTGGCAGCACGAGTTATTCAAGGAAACATTTTCGGCACACCGTCACTTAGCTGGCATTTGTACATACGGTTATTGTTATTTATGGTGGACATGGTCCCAAGGTATGCTGCCTGATTCTATGGAGATTTCTGAATTAATGATTGACAATTGCGGTTCTAGTACTTTACTTAATTAATGTGCCAATCATGGCATTAATTTATGACAGTGTCATTTCGGTTGAAACTTATGCTTTTCTTCTAAGCTCTCCCATATTGTTGTTGCACTCTTTGTGACTTGGTTTGATTTCTCTCAATGTTATGCGTCTTTAGTATAATTCCCTTCCTTCCCCCCTTTTTTTTAATGTCATGTCTAACAGGGTACCGTGTATTTTCATACGTGCGATCTCTTCCCACTTCGCACATTCCTTCTAACACATGGATATTATGGTGGATGGGTCACTATCATTCAAATCCTTCATGCTATTATACCACGCCATGCAGTTATGCATAGTTATGCTGCATTGATGGAAGTTCATGTCTGCAATAGATATCTCTTCAAATATCTTCTCCTTTATTACTTGCAGTGCAATATCCACTGTTGGATGTTCGCTTGTGAAATCAAATGTCTGGGTAAAGCTTACAACTAAGATTTCCCACTCAATGGTTCCTCGTTGCAACTCTTCTGAAGTGTACCAACTTCTCGGGACCATTTTCAAAGTGTGGATGAACTAGTGAACCCAGGGCCTGTCATGGATACTCTTGCCAAACCGTGCAACATCTCTCAATATGCTTACCAGGATCTGTCAGTCCTGTATATTTCAGATCAGGGCAACTGATCTCTTCGCCAAATCTAATCTCCATCAATCTCTTACATTGTGTACATTTAGAGATAGATTGATTGTGTGTACCCAACGATCTAGCAGGCGTAGCTTTTAGCACATAGTCCAAAGCGGACAATCGTTGTGATTCTGTGACCTTTTCTTCAAATTCTTCCAAAAAAGATGTAAGATTAGGCAATCCTTCATATGTAGGCAGCGCGCTTGCTTCAACTCCTACCCTTCAAACAACTCTTGTGATTCTCGCACATCTGCACATGGAGACGTCATGCAACATGTTCTGCCAATTTTCCAGAGCATCGCCTAAGTCGGACATGCATGAGCTTACACTCCACCAACTCAGGTTTCCATCAACTGTGGGGTTAATATAGTCTTCCTTCGAAGACATGATGTTAACAACTGATCCAGATAATTGTCTTGTCCTTCTCTATGCACAAGCTCAACATATCGATGTCCTTCAAGCAGATCAATGGGCACAACCACCCTTATTTCAGAATCTTTGAAAGCTAAGATCATTTTCTTGAAGTTTATAATAGTTTGATTTTCTATTGCCCAATCAATTCCTAGAAGTGCAGGATATGGGTTTGTGTCATCGACAATGTTAATAACTTCGAAGTCGACATATGTTCTCAACCCTTCGACTTCCACAGGTACTTGGGTCAGTCTACCAATTGGTAGAACCTTCGATTGGTTTGCAAGCTGTAGCTTAATAGGATACTAGTCTAGTCACGACTTATTCATGCTCTCACATGTCTATATTTTCAAGATATTGACATCTAAGCCCAAGTCTAATATGATATAGTCCATATCATAATCTCCTATATGCGCAGTTATTCGCAGTTCTCGACCCGTCTTCACTTTTCTCAGGTCACAGGTATTATGTGGTTTCTTCTATGAGTGCTTTCAATTATGCAACATCATCTTTATCATGGATTAGTGCTAAACAAATTTTGAAAAAGTCTTTGAGCTTACTAACCTTTTTCATTGGCGGCTTCGTGATTAGTTGTTCAAATCTTTCGGGGATAGCTCTAACTTGTCTAGATGTCAATGACTGATTGGTATCAACAAAGTCTTGTTGCGCCTCCAAGAAGACTTCTTTCTCTTGTTGAACATCTAGCGGAACTTTCTTTTGTGATGCAGGTATTACCTGCTATTGTCTTTGCTGCATATTTTGGTCTGCTCCTGTCGCAGCACCTCCTATTGTGACTACAACAATGTTGGGTTGTCTTAGCTTGACATAAATCATCTGAATATTTGGATTGGGGTTCAGATTTGGATTTTGCATCGGGTTAGGGTTAACGACAGTTCTAGCCTGTCATTTCGCAATAAGTCGGGGACACTGTTCGACAATGTGGTCAAATGCTTTACAATATGTACAATTTTTTGTAGGAATTTGACAATCTCAGGAAAAATGTCCTGGTTTCCCACAATTATAACATACGATTTGACCTCTTCCTCCACCAAATCCTCCTCCTTGTTGTTGTACTCGACCTCTAAAATTCGCACCCCCCCTTTGCGGAGGGTATTGTTGTTGTTGATGATACTCATTCTGTTGGTATTGCGGTTTAGGATATTGTTGTTGTTGAGCATACTAATTCTGTTGGTATTGCAGTTGATGATATTGTTATTGTTGATACTGTGCAGGATGATACTGAGGCTGCACTCGTTTAGCTTACATTTGCTCATCATTTTTCATTAAGTAGGTATCCATCATTTTTTCTTGCAGTAGCTAAAGTGCTCTGTAGTCTTTCTCATAATGACATACTGATCTACAAAATTTACAATACAGACTAGCGGGTGCACTTACAATCTTTTGTAAGTACAGATATTCCTTGGACATGTGACCTCTATTCTGACATATTCTACACCAAGGCATTCCTTGGGTGTTTAATGGGTTTGGCGCACCTGCTCCGACATAGTTCATCAGTGCCATAAATTATCTTTATGGTGTCCATCTAATCTGCATATTGTACACCATAGTTCTTCCTGAACTTCCTTTCCTCTTTTAATGTCTTGGAGTTGCACCGTAAGATTGGCCAGCTGCGACTAAATTTGCATCATTCTCGAGCCAGTGTCCTCCACTGGCGAGGCTTCTAACTTCATTTCTATTTCAAGAGCCTCTGTCTGCGACACGAGTTTCTGTTGCATCAATGGGGTTCGAATATGTGGCAGCAAGGTGACAATGAACCATTCCTTGTGTTGCACATCTGACATTTGGAAACTCACTTTGGTCATTAATGTCTTAAATCTCTAGTCAAAATTCCAAACATATTTTGTCGGTAGCTACTTAATTTCTTTGATCTCCATGATGCATTGTGATTCGGACTACAACTTTTTGAATTCATCTATCAACCTGAGTCGAATCTTGTTGAGTGTTTTCAGGACAACTCGTACTATTACTATGGAAAATTTCATATACCAGTCCAACGCATGACCTCGTAGCGTCGTGATCATTTGTGCTTTCTTGATGCTCTCATCCTGGATATATCGTACAATTCATACAACGTCACATAGAAACCAATGCTGCTCTGGGTATTCCATCCCATTCCCATTGAATATTGGGAGCTTAATGTTAGTTCCATCCATTGGATTGATTGTTGCTGTATTGACTGTTGGTACAGTCGGAAAAAAAACTTGGACTAGTCAGACTTCCTTTTCTTCTATTTACGACGTTAGTACTATTCGTATTTAAAGAAATACTCGGAGACAGGTCTTGCGATCTTACCTCTGGTACTGGAAGCGAGTTGTGTTCATGTTTTTTTTTTCTGGAGCTTTCGCTGACTCTTTGGACTCTTCATCTCCTTCCAAGAACGGCTAATATTCCTCTTCCTCGTCACAAGATCCTCCATCTAAGTATGATGCAAACTCGTAGCCTTCTTCTTCTCACTCTGTGTTGCAACTCCCTCATCCGAACATAGTTTTTCTTCTTTTTTCGGACCTAAATCTTCTTCCGCTTCCTAAAAATCCAGGCTCTAGTTCAATTCCACTATCTCCTGGGAACATCTCACTCTAGGGTTCTGCTGAGACATAACCACCCTTCGCTATTTAGTCTAGCATTCACGGAATGCCTTTTTCATATAAAAGCATTTTTATCCACGTCCTTAAAGATAGCATGTATCTGCTGCGTGGTCCTTGGAAACATTTTCGATCTTCCTCATTATATGAGGTTATTGTGTCAACAAAAAACTCAATAATATATCCTTCTAGGATATTGTCTACCCAAAAATCAACAGTCCTTGATATAGGTTTGTTTACTCTTTTCAGTCACTTGATTAAGAATGGACTCCACACATTCAGTTCTCCTCCTTGGAAATTCCTTTGTTTGGTTGCTAGCTTACACAACCACTCGTGCAACACAAGGGGAAACTCGACAAATAAAATCTCAAGAATGTCTGAATAAATGTATTGCTCTAACCACTTTGTCGGTGTCCATCGAGATCCTTCACTTTCTTTTCATGCAAACTCTAGCTCTTTGACGTCCACCCAATCTTGTATCTTCGATTTCGTGGGTTCCCACAACATATCCCTCACCACAACACTTCAGGGTCCCGGAAACAGAACCATTTGTTGGCTTTTCTGTCCCTCTCTCACGCTGGACCCAGGTTCAGTTTCCTATTGGTCAGCACAACAAAGCCCAAGATATTGGTCTGACAGAGCGGAGCTCAGCCGGCAACACCTGTGACACATATGCTATCTCACCCGAGATATCTCAGTTCTATGGGTAACTGCCAGAACCACGTTTCCGTGGTTTGTGCAGGAGGGTGTTTTAGTACCTTGGCTCTACGCCAAGGTTTCCAACAAATAATGGGAAGGTGGGTTACTGGTTTGCGTAGTAATTCAATGCCAAGTTATGATCCAACCCTTATTTACGCAATTCACGCAAACAAACAATGAGCATACGACATAAGCATATTCATTACTATACTATGGCAGCCATACATTTATCCATTTGCAACACAATAATCAATTAGTCATTTAACACAACATTCACACATATATCTAGGCTACTTCAATCATTCACACATATACACAACATGTAATGTGGAAACCATTCGAGAAAAAACCACATGGTGCTATTCATCTGGCATGAGGAAATAGATGCACCTTTTGTCTGCACACATAACTGCAGACTATGTTCTAGATCTTCTCTTCTCTCTTTACAAACTTTTCATCCCTCTCATGCTCTCTGATATTCTCTCTTCTTCTCTTCCTATTCTACTCCTACTAGCGATCCACACATAGCCTGGATCGACTCAACCTTCTCTACTTGTCTACGCACTCAGCTGCAGACTCTCTACTATGATGTACTCAGCGATACAGAGTTCCTCTACCCAAACACGTTACTTCCAACTTAGTTCAGCTTAACAACTATCATGCTGGCTATCCGTCTAACTGTCTAATTGTCTAACATCTAGTGTCTAAACCAACTACAACTTGGGTTCCTTCTTTTATATCCTCATTACAGACATGATACAGATCCCATACATTCTTGTTACAGAGTCAATATCGACTCAATACCAAGTCTAACAGATTCATTAGAGACTCCTTTTCAGTCGCTTTCTTAGCCGACTTGCTATATCTAGCCAACAGGTTGTCTTTCCTATTCTAGTAACACATAACGAAAGGCACTATTGGCCTGACTTACAAAGATGCCTGCACGCGTGTGGCTTCTGTTGGCTCCAGCCGAGCTCATACCCACGATCGTTAAGGATTGTTTCTTTCTCAGCATTATGCCCTACTGACACTTTCTGACTATTCTGCCATGTCATCTCGTATTTTGTTCTGTCCTTCCATCGCAACTTACTTATCTGGTGCAACTTCCTCATCCACTTCCTTCTCTTTATCTTCTTCTTCACTTTCCATCTTTTGTCGCTGCATTCTTCCCTTTCCTTTGATGCTTCTTCTTCTATTTTAGATCCTTCCTCTTCTCCTTTACGCTCTTCTTCCATACTTAGGCAGAATTCTACATGAATTCTGCCCTTCTATCCCGAGGCCCAACAAAATTTCACTCTTGAGGGGATTCAAATCAATTTATCCCCAATATTTTTCTAAAGTAAACATGCCTTCTTAACCACATTTTTCCCTAGTGACAAAGATTTCTTCAAATTTGTGAATACTTTCACTAGAAATAGAGGAAACCTCCACTTAGTCTCATAATGAATTCCTTGATGGGCCTAAATTATCCATGACCATTCCATATAACTCCATAACCCTTGGTAGTGTTTTCATTTGTCTCACCCAAGATCACATATTGTACTTGATTAATATACTCTGGACCATCATTATACCTCCATGTTAAATGATTTAAGCTCCACATGGGATGTTGTCAATTGTTTTAGGTCTAAAACCCACTCATGGATCCTATAAAACATCAAGAATATAATATGTTTTTATGTGTCGTATTCAATGGATGCACGAGCTTAAACATGATATTATGGTACCTTTGGTGATTTATCATTGGTAATTCATAGATTTTTCTCCTCCTACCTGCATCCGTTGATTCTAGGGGTAGTCTTGTTTCCCATAAAGACCATATAAGACCTCACCTAAGACACTACACAAAATTGTCTTGATATTTGTGTGATCAATCATCACACATGTTTTAATGATGTAATCCTAGACATCATACAATTTAGTGTCCAATCACATAATCATACTAACCGACCAACATAACATTGTTTCTTCACATGGTGAGGCCCCAGCAATTTCAATATCTTTGGGTTCCCCTCATAAGGGTGACCTATCCTTTGGGAACTCATCATTCCCTGGCCTCATTAGTAGGAGTGTTTTCTTTGGTAAATTATTTCTCCCTATCCTGTTTAGTGGGAATGTGTCTTAGAAAATCTTCATTCCAGACCTCCATTTACAGTGTCAAGTTGTTGTACAACTTAATATTACTAGACTATTTAGTCGTTTTTCTTGGATGCATGATCTTAAATTGGAATTCATGGCATATTTGGATTATTATCATGACCATCATGACTTCATTCAAGTATATTAATCATTTTCATAGAGGCTTAGTATCTTCCTATAATAAATTGTATTTTTGTATTATCACCTTTGACTTTTCTAGAGGTTCCATAATATCTTAGTGAGTAGTCTTACCACTCTGAGATAATTATATTCCCTCGTTGGATGATACAAATATTCCTTAAATGGGTTGATATATTTTATAAATATTTTTGTGTTGGCATCCATGCCACTTTGTCCCATAGGATTGGGACTCTTTATAGGATATGCCTACATAAATAATCCTCATGTATTTATGTTTTCAATTACAAGACTATATTGAAAGGATTCTCAAGAGGTTAAAATTTGGTTTATGACCTTTCTTTGGAATTATGTTTATGAATAAACCACCATAAATTCTATAATATTTTCAAGGAGACACAACTTGATCACACCCTTAGTCACCACCCGTTTATTTTAATTTTCATTTCCCATGATTTAGAGCCATTTTGTGATCATATGTTCTTTGTAACATAAAGATAAAATTCATTGTTATTATTTGTACAAAAGAAAACTAAAAAAATAAGAAACAAAGAACAAAAAAATTTAAACACACCCAAAAAAATATTTTAAAAGGGGGAAAGATAATCAAATTTTGTATTATTGAATCCAAAAACACTTATAGTTTAGGTAGCTATTATAGCCACCCTTATCCTTTTCATTTGTATTGTAACATATTATCCTACAATTTTGTAGGAATAATAGGGTCTTGAGTTGTATTTGTTGCAATTAATATGACCTCATCCTCTTGGAATTTTCAATAATACTCATCCTTGTATTGAGTCTTATCACCTTGCCATTGAGTCACATTCCTTGCTGGTTCACATTCCAATTGAAGTACTCCTCATGTCACAATCTCTAAATTGATATATGGTTGAGTTATTTAGGTGACAAGTTATGGTTTCTTCCAATGTCAACCTTCATATTATGCTCATTCAAGGGAATTCCTATGTCAAATCAACCATGGACTTATTGCACTAAGTTAATTCTTGGTCCTTATGTCAATCCATGTTATTTATAACTCATGTTTGTGTAGAGGTAATCATTATTTCTCTTTATCTAATGGATATGGTCATGTTGAAAATGTTTTCATCTTAATTTAGGAGTTTAATGTAGTGGCCCGAGTACCTTGGATATCATTTTCACCATTGATGGTATTCCTTATATGCAATAAGTATTTTCATCATTAATTATTTATTCCTTGAGTGGTTCCTTCTAGTGTTTGACATTAACAGTTCCATTCACATCATGTTGATTCATTCTTAGTACCTTGGTACCCATCATAATCAATGGTGGGCAACCTCAAATCTGAAAAATATTATTATCACTAATTTTTTACCAAATTTTGTATCCCATGCTCAACCACAACTCATGGTTACAGTATGGATAAATTGTAATTACAATGAAGGCATTCCACATATAGTTGAATACTAGTGAATATGTACAACTTTGTTTTAGTTTTTTTGTGAGACATCAACATGAACCTACCAACATGTTTTGATCCCACTTCAAATGATATTCCTTTGTATTTATTATGTTCTCTCTCTGGATCCACCACATTCATCACATATTTCAACAAGAATCCCCACTCATTTCCAGATGCATTATGATCCAAAAATCAAATGCATCATTCCGCATATATTGTTCCTTCATATTGTACTTGACTTAAATAATATGAGCATGGGTATACCCATCTCATTGAAAATATTATATAACACATTTACCTAGCAATTGTTGTCTTACATGTGTTCTTCTCTATGTCTCTCTCCAAGGCAGGGATCCCAACCACATGGCTCTCTCTCCTTCAGTTCCATAAAGTAAACTATGATGTGTTGGGCCTCGGGACAGAAGGGCAGAATTGATGTAGAATTCTGCCTAAGTATGGAAGAAGAGCGTAAAGGAGAAGAGGAAGGAGCTACGACAGAAGAAGCAACATCAAAGGAAAGGGAAGAATGTTGTGACAAAAGAAGGAAAGTGAAGAAGATGATAAAGAGAAGGCACAAGACGAGGAAGCTGCGCTAGGTAAGTAAGCCGCGATGGAAGGACAAAACAAGATACGAGATGACATGGTAGAATATCGGTAGAAGCAAGCATGCAGATAATGTAATAGCTGGAAAGTGATAGTAAGACATATCCCTAAGAAAGCGACAGTCCTTAACAATCATGGGTACGAGCTCGGCTGGAGACGGCAGAAGCCACACACATGAAGGTATATTTGTAAGTCAGGCTGGTAGTGCCTTTCGTTATGTGTTACTAGAATAGGAAAGACAACTTGTTGGCTGGATATATTAAGTTGGTTGAGAAAGCGACTGAAAAGGAACCTGTAATGAGTCTATATCAAGTCAATATTGAGTTTGTAACAAGCATGTATGGGATTTGTATCGAGAATATAATGAGGTTATAAAAGAAGGAGCCCAAGCTGTAGTTGGGTTAGACACTAGATTTTAAACAATTAGACAGTTAGATGGATAGCCAACCTGATAACTGTTAAGCTGAACTAAGATGGAAGTAACGGGTTTGGGTAGAGGAAATTTGTATCGTTGAGTGCATCAGAATAGAGAGTATGCAGCTGCGTGTGTAGACAAGTAGAGAATGTCGAGTCGATCCAGGCCGTGTGCGGATCGCTAGTAGGGGTAGAATAGGAAGAGAATAAGAGAGAAGATCTTAGAGCATGAGAGGGAGGCAAACTCTGTAAAGAGAGAAGAGAAGATCTTGAACAGAGTCTGTAGTTTTTGTGTAGACAAAAGGTGCATCAATTTCCTCATGCCAGATGAAGAGCACCTTGTGGTTTTTTCCTGGATGGGTTTCCACGTTACATGCTGTGTATATGTGTGAATGATTGAAGTAGCCTAGATATATGTGTGAATGTTGTGTTAAACGACTGATTGATTATTGTGTTGCAAATGGATAAATGTATGACTACCGCATTATAATAATGAATATGCTTATGCCGTCTATTCACTATTTGTTTGCGTGAATCACGTAAATAAGGGTTGGATCATAACTTGGCGTTGAAGTACTGTGAAAACCAGTAACCCACCTTCCCGGGCTTTGTTGGAAACCTTGGCGTAGAGCCAAGGTACTAAAACACCCTCGCACACACACTGTGGAAACATGGTTCTGGAAGTTACCGATAGAGCTTATATATCTCGGGTGAGACGACATCTATGTTGCAGGTGCTGCGGGCTGATCTCCACTCCATCTGGCTGATATCTTGGGCTTTGTTGTGCTGACCAAGAGGGGAATGAACCTGGGTGCAACGTGAGAGAGGGACAGAAAATCCAACATGATGTATGTTGGTTAAACATTTTTCCTCCTAACTCATAAATTAGAGGGCATATGTTATATCAATGTTTTCATCTACTTAATAGATGAAATGGTTTTCACAAAAAACATCAATTGAAACCGCTTACCAACATGGTGAGGGAAATGAAGCATTAAAACATGAGAAATTCCTTAGTTAAATATGGATATTCAAATTCAAATTATGCATTTGACCAAACATTAGTTGCATGGTACATCAACATAAGGCAATCAAGAATTCCTTCGATACTCATGTTGACTTCATGTATGGCACTAGAACATTCAATTATTGAATAAAGTTATATCCATGCACACTTAAAGATGGGAGAATATAAAAATTATTGCATTTCCTACCACTTGATGAAGTATTGGAGTTATTATGGCAATTGCATGGCCTGACTTGGGAAATATATTCACTTTCATGTGTGGAATTATCCAAATATAACTTATAAATTCAAGAATATTTCATGGGTTACGAGAGTTCAATGAATGCAAGGCATTTTATACAAGTGTATTTCAAAAAGGATTAATTTGCTATAATATGTTCATAATGCCTCACTTGTGATGGATTTAATATTGTCTTCCTTCATTAAGTTTTTTCTAGGTACATTCAAAGAGAAATCCTCAAATAGAACATAACCCTTTCAATGAGATAGTTTGAAGGTCATCTATCTCATCTCCGATCTCATCCTACTTTCATTTGAACTTTCTCGGATTGATGTGCCTGGAATTCTCGACATACCCATCCATGTCATGCTCGTGCTGATCTTTATACTCATCACCTGTGTCATTCAAAATGAACATCTTGCATGCCAATTAGGCCCATGATATTGGTGGCAAGAAGAAGGCGCTAACCAACATTTGATCAATGATTTCGAGTTGCTATGGTGAATGGAGCGTAAAAACTTAGATGAGAGAAAAAAAAAGACACGAAATATTAGATGAAGCTTGTGTAATTTATCAAGTAGTTATTTATCGACATTATTTCCCTTGCGCTAGATGCATCGACGTGAATATCGAAAGAATAAAAAAAACACCTAAAAGGCATAGTTCTGGAGCAATTAGACATGGGAAACAGTGGCCGGTGGATGGGGCCAATGCTGAAATTTTTTCAAACTGCTTCTGAATGCACTAAAATTTGACATGGACTGGTGGTCACATGCCTCCACGATATGGGAGGGTTTCCAGAATCAAATGCAATGAAAATGGTGGCCAATACTTTGCATCTATGATTTCATCATACTTTCATTTGAACTTTCTCGAATTGATGTGCCTGGAATTCTTCACATACCCATCCACATCATGGTAATGCTGATGTTTATACTCATCACCTATGTTGTTAAAAATGAACATTAGGCTCCATGATATTGGTGGCAAGAAGAAGGCGCCAACAGATATTTCATCAATGATTTAGAGCTACTTTGGTGAATGGAGTGCAAAAATATTAGATGAGAGCAAAAAACAAAGACAAGAAATATTTGATGAAGATTGTGCAATTCATCAAGTACTTGTTTGTCGATGTTATCACCCTTGCACTATATGCATCTACTTGAATGTCAAAATAATTTTAAAATAAACACCTAAAAGGCATAGTTCCGCGGCTACTGGACATGGGAAACAATGATCATTGGATGGAGCCAACGTTGAAAAATTTTCAAACTCTTTATGAATGCACTGAACTTCGACATAGACTGACGGTTTGCATGCATCCATGATATGGGAGGGTTTCCATACTCAAATACGATGGAAACGATGGTTAATACTTGACATCTACTATCTCATCCTACTTTTTTTTGAACTTTCTCGGATTTACGTGCTTGGAATTCCTTACATACCCATCCATGTCATGGTCATGGTAATATTTATACTCATCATCTATGTCATTCAAAATGAACATCATGCATTCTAATTAGGCCCATGATATTGGTGGCAAGAAGAGGCTGCCAACCGACATTTCATCAATGATTTCAAGCTACTCTAGTGAATGGAGTGCAAAAACTTAAATGAGAGAAAAAAAAAGACAAGAAATATCTGATGAAGCTTGTGTAGTTTATCAAGTACTTGCTTATTGAAATTATCTCCCTTGCACTAGATGGATCGACGTGAATCTCAAAATAATTTTAAAATAAACACCTAAACAACATAATTTTGCAGGGACTAAACATGGGAAACAATGACCAATGGATGGGGCCAAATTTGAACAATTTTCAAACTATTTTTGAATGCAATGAAATTTGACATCGACTGGTGGTTCGCATGCCTCCACAATATTGGAGGGTTTCCATAATCAAATACAAAAAAAACTACATCTAGTACTTGAAATCTCTGATCTCGTCTTACTTTCATTTGAACTTTCTCGGATTGACGTGCTTAGAATTCTCGACATACCCACCATCTCATGGTCTTGCTGATATTTATACTCATTTTCTATGTAGTTCAAAATTAAAATCATGCATCCCAATTAGTCCCATGATATTGGTGGCAAGAAGAACGCAACAACCGACATTGCATCAATGATTTCGAGCTACTATGGTGAATGGAACACAAAAAAATTAGATGAGAGTAAAAAATGAACACAAGAAACATCTGATGAAGCTTGTGCAATTTATCAAGTACTTGTTTATCAATGTTATCACCCTTGCATTATATGCGTCGACATGGATGTCAAAATAATTTTAAAAGAAATGCCTAAAATACATAGTACTGTTGTGACTAGACATGGGAAATAGTGAAATTTGACATGGAATGAAGATGGCAAAAACAATGATGCTATAAACTTGAATAAGATTCTCTTGGTTTCAATAATAATATATTCTCTACCGAATACCGCAAACCACATGAAGGTGGAAGCTCATATGTCCCCTATGCCCTCGCCCCAACTTCACTCTCAATTCCTCAATACCCAGTCTATCTACTATTAAATATTTGAAAGAAACATAATTAATAAGAATCAAACATAGAAACTAAATATATATATATAAGGTAAATGAAAGAGAATACTGTATTTTGTGGGTTTGGGTAATTACCAGCAATACCTAATAGTAAATAAAAGAGAGCATTCACATGATACTAACCACAAGACAAATAAGAGTAAGTGGGACAATTGTGACTAGCTTTACATTATAGATAAAAAAGTATACAAGTACAATGAACAAAGATCTCTCTGGATATGGATTAGTAGCCTAACTTATACATGTTACATTCAATTATTTAGTGATAACTGCTAGGCCGGTTGACAAATCAATCGACTGTACCAACTCGACCGTATTTGGCTGGAGGAACTAGTCATCTAGTCGACTAGGCTCCTCCAACATCTCCCCCACCAACAAAATATTTCTTCGTCTCGAAGAGGAGGGAGTGCAAAATTTTGTAAACTATGGATATTGGTCCGTTGGTGTTGGTAGGGGTTTTGGGACAAGGCAGCTGCACAACATCGTGGATGGTTGCGCAAGGGAAAAAGACACCTCGAAAGTGGAGAATGGAGCACAAAGTGGACAATATAACAGTTTGCATATTTTGTGTCACCTTTTTGTGCTTTGGACCATATTTTGTGGATATTGGTCATGATTTTGTAGAATCAGTTAAGAGTTAAATAGGAATTTGTCCAAGTGGACCTTGAATGTAAAGGCACAAGCCTATAAATAGAAGTAGAATTGTATGTGTCGAGGAGACTCGGAATAACATAGAAGAGAATTGATATACATGAGAGCAATATCTTTTGATCTGTTGACCTATTTTTGAATCTGTGGATTATTGCGCGAAAGTAATATGACAAGACGAAAGTTGATCTGAAATACAATTTTCTTTTATCTTTTTCTGTCTTATTGTTTCTGCAATCATATGGTGAATGTTAAGTGAATCTGTGACATGGATCTATGACGCGATGTTTCTTGGTTCTAAATGATGTTATCTTTCTAGATATGTTTGCGCATCAGTATGCTTATTGCAGTTATGAATGAATGATGCGATATGTTAAGAGCAATGATGAATGGTCCTATTAATGATAGAATGGGCACCAAATGCAAAATAGGATCTAACTAGGATGCCTATGTATAGGAAAGGTCTACCATTCACACAATGTCACTTCTAACAGCAACATCAAGGTTTTGTGACACTATGGAATGGGTTCGTACCTAAGGTTAAAATGAAACGGTCATAAGGACATGCAAAATGAAAGCGGATATGAAATCCTAACCTATATGCTAGTTCATACATTATACTTGTGATAGGAATGAACAGATCAAAGACTTGGTCAAAATGTGCTCAAAACGGGTCCCTATAACACAATATTAGGCCAAACAGTCCAAAAATGGTCAAAACTATAGAAAGTGGGTAAAAATTTTGAAATTTTTTCTATAAAATAGTAAAAAAATTATTTTTTCCATACCATTTGGAAATTTACCCACCATAGTGCTTTTAGACCAAAAACTTCAGAAGCTGATCCCAGGAGCATTGATCCACATAATCACATACTGTCTGGTTCAGGAAGATCATCATGCCCTTATCTTCCATTTTCATGCTTTTATTTTTAATTTTCATGGTCTATTTTTTACTTCGGGCCATCCCGAAGTAGGTGATTTTGGTCCACACAA
This sequence comes from Pseudotsuga menziesii, assembly GCA_001517045.1. Taxonomy (NCBI): domain Eukaryota; kingdom Viridiplantae; phylum Streptophyta; class Pinopsida; order Pinales; family Pinaceae; genus Pseudotsuga; species Pseudotsuga menziesii. The sequence goes on from LPNX010804546.1 coordinate 79,193, forward strand.
AAAAAGGTTGTTTTTCCTCGTATAAGGATCGACATACGCGGAAAAAAAACCGCAATAACCGTGTATGTACGCAACTGTTTTGAAAACAATCGTGTATAGGGTCGTAAACAATAACTTCAAAGGAAAAAGCTAATGAAACTTGGAAATTCTTGCATAGGATGGTTCTAGAGTGGAGAGAATGTGAACATGAGGATGCTGATCAGGATGTGAAAGCTAATTTGATGGCTCAACAAGCATTGAGGGCTTGTGGGTTATACAAATTATGGCGCCTTGGAAGCTTGAGGGCAAATCCAAGGCTACTCCAAATGCTAGTAGATTATTGGGATCTTGACTCAGAGACATTCCAGTTAGACGGGATGCCCCTCAGCCTTGAAGTTGAGGATATCTATTTCATTATAGGACTGTCCCATAGAGGGGAAGTGGTGAGCCTATGAGCTCGTGGGATAGGAGGCAGTCTCACTATATAAGAGTACATTGTTGTTTATTGCCTCCCGAATACATAAGAGGTTGGAAGCCAAATCCCAACAAACTTGATCCAGAACCTAGGGCTAAAGGCCATACTGTTGGAAATTGGAAGGATAGTTGGGTTAGCATCCCTCCACTAGGCTTCAAGGCCATTGATTTTCTGTTCGGTGGAGTTAATGCAGCCTACTATTTACGATTGGAGTTCCTCACTGCTGAGCAACATGAAACAACAGCTTACTAATTGCAAGATGGGACGGGTGAAGAACTTCGGCTTTGGAAGCATCTTGAGTGCTTTCTTTTTTGAGCGTGTTCCAGGGCTAAGCCCAAGAGTTTATATTCCCCCCCTTGGTGTTTGGGATCCGGCTTAGCTACGCTGGGAAAATGTCATGCAGAGACTAGGAGGGGGGCATGTGGCCAACCCCTACCCAACAAATTTATTTCTATGGTGGCGCAGGAAAATCATTTCCATAGACAAATACCCCTACAAGGGTATAGAATTCCATGGAGATCCTGATATTCCCTTTTCACCAGGCTCCGCATATGGAGAGATAGGTAAGAATCCAAACTTAAAATTGTTTTTTGAATTTTATTTTTTTTTGAGTTTTTTGATATAATGGAATAAAAAAGACATATTTTTGGTGTGATGACATATATATTAATACTTGGTCATGTATACGTAGACATGGGACCTAGATGACCAGATGGTTTTCCTCGTCATCGATGGAGGGGAAGAGGAGATGAGATCATGGTTTTGGATGCAGAGCGTATGCTCCAAAGCATTCACACGAACTTTGTTCGATTGACACATAGAGTACCCATGGCGCAAGTCGAGGACTTGCCTGAGGCCATGCAGCGCTAGGTGGTGGGCGTGCCATGCACACGGGTGCACTTATTCTATCGGTTAGCTAGAGCCATAGTGTGCTATCATGACCAACACCCTCCTCCTCCCTAGGATTAGAGTCTTGGGTGTACTTTTTATTGTATGACCATGTAGTATATTTTGGTGGCTTGTAAGCCCCAATTTTGTATATGACATTTATGAATTATGACACCACATTTTTGGACTTATATTTTAATGACAAATACTTATGATGATCAGTTATTTTATTTACATGTGTACATGTGTTTGTGAATGCTTTATTGTCTATGAAGCAAGTGCCAAACTAGGACATAATTTGCATATGAATTAGCAACTTGATTAAAATTTCTTGTAATATGAATGTATGTTATGTTCTCAAATTGTCGTTCTAGAAACCTTACACGTAAGAATCTTTGTAACAAAGTTGGATCCCTAACATGATACAAGCCATTTAGCTAAGACACCACTAACTTTGAATCAAGACGTACCTCCATAGAATGAATACCATATGAAATGGAATCACACAACAACTCAATCACAACAATATATTCAAAAACATTATTCGATGAAGGTCGTAAACATACACCTCCTGAAGACAACACTTGAACCATAGGAGTATAAATAAACCAAGCAGCCAAAGCTGAGTTTTGAGTGTGGCGGATAGCACCATCAATGAATCCTAATAAACCAAAGACTCTATTGACATCTGCAACAACAAACGGAAGCAAGTCAACAAACCCGATCACCATAAGAGGACCAAAACTAAGCTATGTAAATGTACAATAATATACAAAAGACCAGCCTTGGTTGAAAATCATGCATAGTACTTCTTAAGATAAATCCCATTTCTATGCTCCGCCAAGGTCATCCCTTCATAATATACTAACTCATAGGCACCTTTCTCTAACACTTGCTTGACTACGTAAGGCCAATGCCACATAGGGTTAAGCTTTCCTGCCCCCAAGGGTTCCTTAGCTTGGTCCCACAAGAGAACCAAGTCACCTTCACTAAACCTCCTAGGACAGATAGACTTATCGTAATAGACCTTAACGTGATGCTTATTAATCTCAAGAGGCACTAAAGCATCTCGACGCTGCTCATCAACTTGCTCCAAGTGGACCAGATGCTCTTCCAATGTGGAAGTCTTTGGTAAAAGCTCCACGTCTAGCTTCAAAGAAGGGATTTCACACTCAACCGGTAAGATAGACTCCACCCCATGAACAAGCCGATATGGAGAAAAACTGGTGGTAGTCTTAACCACAGTTCGATAATCCCACAAAGCAGGATATAACATGATATGCCGATTGGTCTATCTTTGTGCAATGGTTCATTGGGGAATGGACTTAAGTGACTTGTTCACTGCTTCAACCTGTCCATTTGCTTGAGGATAGTAAGATGATGAATGCTCTTGATTATACCCTAACTTCAAAGAAAACTCTGCCATCATCTTGTTCTGAAAGTGCCTGCCATGGTCAGTGACAAGCTCCTTCGGCATACCGAACCGGGTGATAATCTGATTGAATATGAAATGCGCGGCTATATCATCGTCAAATTTAATAGTGGGAATAACCTCTGCCCATTTCATGAAATAGTCAACAAACACTATAATGTGATGGTGCCCCCCAGCCGAAGCTGGGTTAGAATCCATAAAATTGACCCCCCACTTGGTGAAGGGACCAACTGTGATGATCAGATGCAAAGGGGTAGGATGCGAGCACATGTTCTGTGCAAATACCTGGAAAGGGTGGCACCACTTGACCACATTAACACAATATTTAAATATGGACGGCAAAAAAATCCCTCTCTCAAAATATTTTGAGCTATAGAAATCCCAGATAAATGACCACCACATGCGCCTCCGTGGAAATCATTCAACACAACGTCAACCTCTTCATGAGTGGAGCATCGACGCAAAATGAAATCAACCCCATGATGATACAAAGTGTTATCCACAATGAGGTAACTATTCTCTACATGACGTAGTCGTCGATGCTCATCTCGTGAAAGGCGAGAAGGAACCTTCAAGGTTTGCAAGTAGACAATAATGTACCCATACCATGGGTCCGTAGTCGAAATGAGAAAAGTGTGCTCATAAACGAATGAGTCCTCATGAACCTCTCCCTCATCCAAACTTGAAAAATCATAGATGAGCTCATAAAAAATGAATGACTTATTTTATTTCGCTGAAACAAACTTGAGGTCAAATTCTCACAATATCACAATCCATTTATTATACTTTCCCCCTATCATCCTTCTGGTGGGGACGAACTGAAATGGATTAATGTGATCCACAACAAAATTTTGGCAAAGAAGGATATAATGCCTCAAACGTTGGACCACACAAATGGTGGCTAAGGCCAACTTCTCAACATGGGTATAACGAAGCTCTGCATCAATAAGGTTTCGGCTAAGATAATAGATGACATGCTCATGAAGCTCCTCATCCTCTTGAATCAAGACCATACCAATCGTCTCTTGAGACACGACCACATATATAAAAAATTCATGGCTATATTCGGGTGGACTAAGCACGGGGGTTGATACCAAGGCTCTCTTTAAAGCATCAAAAGACTCCTGGGCTCTCTAATCCTAGATAAACGGTGTGTCTTTCTTCAACAAAAGCATGAAGCCTTTAGTCAAATTGGAAAAATTAACTATGAATATTTGCAAGAAGTTCACCATACCTTGCAAACATTGAATATGTCTAATGTTACACAGGGGAGACAAGTGAAGTATTGCCTCAACCTTCAAAGGGTCAACCCTAATCCCCTCCTTAGAAACGATGAACCCTAGTAAGCGACCAACCTTCACACAAAAGGCACACTTATGAGGATTTAATTGAATTTGATAACGGTGACATCTTTCGAAAACCAAACGCAAATAATAAGGATGACGCACCCTCATACGAGAGTGAGGAGCTAAGTCATCCAAATAATTTTCAATTATCTTTTTATGATCGTGAAAGGAAAAGGTCATAGCCCTTTGAAATGTAGCTCCTGTGTTTTTAAGGCTGAAGGGAATTTTTCGATATGCAAATGTTCCCTAAGGACAAATGAAAGCAGTCTTATGTTGGTCCTTAGGTTTAATTTGGATTTGATTATATCCTGAAAAGTCATTCATAAAGGAAAAAACCTCACTCCCTGCACACTCATCCAAAATCTGATCAATAAATGGTGTGGGGAAGTTGTCCTTAGGACAAGCTCGATTCAAGTCTCTAAAATCAGTGCATACACGGATCGCTCCCTACTTCTTATCCACCGGAACTGGGTTTGATACCCATTCCATCAAGGGAACGGGATAGATGAAGCCAGCTTTAAGAAACTTCTCTATCTCTACCTTAATAGCGGGCGCTTTCCTAGGATTCATCACACACAACCATTGTCGAACAAGCTTAGCATTTGGGTAAGTTTTAATTTCATGTTCGACAATGCGAGGGTCAGTTTTTGACATTTCATCATACGACCAAGTGAAAACATCTCAGAATTCTTTAAAGAGCTTGGTGTATTCTCTTACCTCACCGGGGGAACAATCCATCCCAATGTATACATTTTCAATCTTGTCAGGAACACAATAAATGTTGATATGTATAGTTGGTGACAAGTTGCCCATGTTCCCTTCAGCATACTTTCTAGGAGAGCCTAATGGGACCACATTCCTACCAACTTTGTCGCTTAGAATCACCCTATAGTCATCACACTCTACGTGATCAAGCTTAGGAAGAAAATAAGATCTATTATGCAACTCTCCCCAAGGTTATTCTAACCCAGACATAGCCTCAAGAATAGCTTCATTCATTAGAAAAATGTCATCAAGGCAATCATGAGAGTGACATGACTCAACTACCCAAGAAGGAAGTGTATAAGGGTCCTCCTCCTCGGTCCGTGAAGAGGAAGGACTAGACTCTACAACAGAACCAATATTAGTTTGATAAGCCACCAATGTTGTAGGTAATGACATGTTTGTCTCGGTAGGTATAGAATCCTCACCCGAAGTACTCAGAGAAGGAAGAGTCCAAGGATATTCCATATGCGAAGTGCGAAAAGAAACCGAACTCAACGACGTGGAAGCTTTACCAATACTATAACCGATCATAAGAACATGCGCAGCACAATTAAAAGTTCCCATCAACAAAGGATACATGCCCACCCCAACACTCTCAGTTGCCAGCTAAGAATGATCGATAACTGGGATAGAAGCTCCTAACGATGCTTTCGAACTAGAATTATGAAAAGATCTTTGATCAATCGTAACAATATTCCCATCCAAAGGAAAACAAACAACTCGGAATAGGGTTGACGCGACCGCTTGCATGTTTTAAATCCATTTCCTACCCAGTAAAAGATTATAGTCGAGGGGCACATTAACCACCTCAACCTCAATCGCAACAGTCTTCCCTACCAATTAGAATTCAAGGGAAGGAAGTATACCATGTTGCTGAAACGATCTTCCATCAAACGACATCAACATGGTACCTAACTTAGACAACGTAGGAGAACCCAAACCCTTCAAATAGGCTAAAGACATCATGGAAGCCGCAACGCCTTCATCAACCACTGTGCACTTGATGGTGTTTCTTAAAAAATCTACATGCACCAAAAGAGACACATAGTAAGGAAAGTGAGGCTGGGCTCCATGAGTTTCAAATTTAATCACTGAAGGAGATCTTCCATCAGCCACTCTAAGAGTAGATAACAAGGCATTCCTTTGCGGAGGACAAGTCTGAAGAATTTCTAAAGCAGACATCACACAAGGATTCTAGCCCAAATCATCGACAATAGAATAGTTTTGGGCGGCTCAGGCATTAGTATTGTGCCTCGAACGCTTTAAGACTCCCTTAGGAATGTGAGGTGGATATTTAGGCTTATCACTAGGATTTTCAATATGCAAAGGGCTCTCAGGTGGATCAGGTTCTTTCCCCAGGTCAGGTTGTGATGTACCATAGTCCTTAGCACGCATCACAACATTTTAGGCAGTCATCATGTTGATGCAACCATGGCCACGAATGGTGTTCGACTGGTTTTGAGTCCCACCAAAAGCACCACTAGGATCTACGATCCTTGAGTTCATATTTTGGTTCTGTGGTAAAGGATTTGTCAACATAGCTGGTCTTTGTGCGATGAACTTTGAGGCATCTTATATCTGAGGGAACAAGTGAGTGAGGTGATCATCCCCACAAAGCTTACAAGGAAATTTAACCTTATGTTTAGGTTTCTTGTCCCCCCCATCATTATTGTTTTTCTTGTCATTATTAGTGTTTTCATTCCTATTACCACCCTTTCGATTGTTTTTACCTTTCTTCTTATTTCGTCCAGGTTGATGGTTACCTTTCTGGTTCCATGATTGCACTGAAAGTACATCTGCTAATTGGGTGGGATGAGATGAAGTGTAGCTTGTTTTGATGTACGCTGGTTAATTGAAAACTTATTCATTTGATTTGTAACCAAGTCTACAGGTTTGGCACTCACGGAGCCAACGATGCCATTAACATGTGGCCCAGGTTTAAACTTAGGGTAAAAATTAGATCTAGGTGCATTTGGTATGATCTCATACAAGATCCTAGATTGAGCATAAATCAAATCTAACTCCTGAGCTTGGAATATAGCTTGTTCCTCATTCTCCACTCCGGATGTGGAAACATCCTTCACTATATAAGGCAATAAATACTTGAGGAACCACTCCAAAAGGAAATCTGGTGGAATAAAGGCCTTAATCAATCTCTTCTGTCTACGCTACTCTTGAATGTGATAAGATATATGGGTGGCTTTGTCTTACCAAAATGTCGACAAGAGTTCCGTTCTGACATTGTAATGCATGGGTAGTTGAAAGTGATTGAGGAAGGTCATAGCTAAGTCGTTAAACGTCGTATAAGTACCCCTAGGTAACTCTATATACCACTTCACCACATGACTTGTGAGGGTGTATTGAAATAGTCTTAAATGAATTGAATCATGATTCAATGAGTTCGAAGAGCACCATAGTTGAAAATTCGTAACGTGCTCACCAGGGTCTTCACCGGTCTTACCTTCAAACTTAGGAATGTCCGAAGAAATATTGGCGGGAACGACTGGCCATGCCGGGTTATGAGATACCGAATCATTAGTTAATCTCGACAAGTCAGGTAAATTCAACGTTGCCAAGAAAGGGAACCTAGGTTTAGTGATCTGATTCCATGCTCCTTGATAAGGTTGGTTCACATAGGACTGATTGTTATACACATGTTGGGCCATGAAAAGTGCACAAGGAAGAGTCTGACGCACAAGCAAAGGAGGAAAAGTGCACTCACAATAGGGGAAAAGTAGGTCAAGAAGGAAACAAATGAACCAGTGCAAGAAAGATAAAACATGCACGCGATGGAGAAAGGCAGAATAAAGATAGAAAGGAAGCGTAGAAGCAGAGGAAGCTGCAACAGGGTTGGTGCGACAGGGTAAAGCACATCTAGACTCTATGGAAGAGGCAGGTAGAAGAGTTAAAGCTGGACATACAAAAGTCAAGGAAGATTGCAGAAGGACGAACCAACACAAGATGGAAGGACAGTTTTTCGGCTAGTTATGACTAGTACATACGACCTGAAAGACGTTTCCACGGTTAGTTAAGGCTGTGGTTAATACATTACAAGACTTTCGTGGCTAGGTATGGGCTGACATTTAATATAACAGAGATATTTTGTAGCCACTTGAGTCTGTAATAACTGAGCTGTACTCAGTCGACCCTGCATGGTATTGTAAATGCTATAAATAGAAGGAACCCTCTCTGTATAAGAGTTGTTGTTAGATTAGATTCAGTTAGATTCAATAAGCTATATTGTTAGAGAGTTAGAATCAGTAAGGTTGACTCATAGGAGAGTCTAGTAGAAGTAGAAGGTTGTTGAGCCACGGATCTTGCAGCTATGTGCGCAGACCGCTAGTAAAGTAGAAGAGTCAATCCAGGCTGTGTGCGACCAGTAGGGGTAGACAGAGAATAAACCAGAGAGCATGCAAGCAAGAAGAGAATGAGTCATATAGACATATCTTAAGAACAATATGCAGGTCGTAGACTACAAGGTTCTATACACATTTCTCATGCCAGATGAAGAGCACCTTGGTGGTTTTTCCCAGATGGGGTTCCATGTTATTTCCTATGTTACGTGGATGAATGTTGTTGAGTGGTGAATGTTTATGTGAATGCTTGTTACCTTTCATTAATATAGTTATAGTTGTTGGTGAATGTATGTCGTAGTAGGAACAATGAATGAATGTTTAAATCATTGTTGGACTATTATGTATGATTTCATGGTTAAGCTGTTAAGTTATTATATAAGTCACGCACTGTTTGTCAAGTATAAGGAATTGGTTTCGTCGCACCATTGCACCAGTTGCTGAGTTGTGAGGACAAGGTCGTGTCACGTGCAAGTTGCAACATATCGTTGTGATGCCGTTGCATAGTGAAAGACTCCATTCCATCATCTTCATCGAGCGCCTTGGCCACGCGCCAAGGGAATATAATCCCTTGCCAACTGTGGAAACATGGTGTTGGAAGTTACCCATTAAGATGTCTTGGGTGAGACTACGTCTTCCTTGTGGGTGTTGTTGACTGAGCTTGTTTTGTTGTGCCAATGTCTTTTGGTGTCTTGTTGGTATTGTGTTGTTGTTGAATCATGGGTCGAGGCAAGGAAGAGAAAGAGGCCAACAAAATGGTTCCGTTGCCGGGACTGTTAACCGTTTGAGTCGAGGGAAATGTTGTGGCATCCGACAAAGAATGAGGTAGAGGATTGGCTGGAGTCTAAGACACTATCATTCGTGCAAGAAGAGAGCACAGGATCCCAGTTGAGCATAGCAGACAAATTTACAGAGAAGAGAAGCAGTCGAGTGGAGTGATCAGTTGGTTCATGAAGTAACAAGTGTAAGTAACACCATCTCTAGAGCTATTGATTTTTGGGTTGACAATATTTTGCAAGGATATATTACTGAGTTTGCAATAGAGGCTATAACCTCATATAGTGAGGCTAAAAGAAATTTTTCCCAAGGACCATGAAGAAGATATTTGTTATCTCTCAGTACATGGATCAAGATTGTCGTTTATGAGAAGGGTATTTTGTAGTTGAGTAGTTGAGTCGCATACCCAGGAGGAATGCTATGTCACAGATGACCTATCAAGAAAATGTGAAATGGTGAGTTGAGATGTTCCCAGGGAAGTACAGAACCTGAACTAGAGGCTGGCTTCCTAAGCAGTGGAAGGAGATTCAGATCAAGGAAGAGAAGAAAGACAAAGGAAGGTATATGAGCTCCTAGTCTGTTCGAAGAGAGTGAGCACGAACTTTAGTCACAGGTAGACGAAGGATCTTGTGATGAAGAGGAGAACTATAGCCCAATTTTGGAAGGAGCAAAAGAATCTGAAGAGACTGTCGAGACACCAAGGTAAGGAAAAAACTACATCACACTAGGAGTATCACCATAGGTAAGGTCTAGATCCTCATCTCCTAAAAGAGTTGTTAACACTGATAGTGATAGCACTATGACTAGCGCACGAGAGGAAACACCTCCGTTAAATCATTCATCAGATAACCCTAATGCCAAATCAATTTCCAGGAATGATATTTGGTTACCCACATTCAATGGAAATGGAGCAGAAGATCCAGAGCAACATTGGTTCATCTGTGAAGCTGTTTGGATGGCTTGTTAGTTCAGAACGCAGACTTAAAGAAACCGCAACTAATCACGAATATAAGGGGTCGTGCACTGGACTGGTTTATGAAGTTCTGCATGGTACCGCCATGAGCACCACATAATACCCTTGAATAAATACGAGCCACAATGATCTCTGAGTTCAAAAAACCTCAATCTAAGTCACAGTGTATCACTGAGATCAAGGAAATTAAATAAGCATTGGCAGAGTCAACATGGGACTTTGACCAATGGTTTAAAAATTTGATGGCCAAAGTAAGCTTCCAAATGTTGGAAGTTCAACATAAAGAGTGGTTTATTGCTGCGCTATTACCACACATCCGAGGCCCATTGATGCAACAAAATATCGAGTCACAGACGAAAGCACTAGAATTGGCAATGAAGCTGGAAGCCTCGCCAACTAGGGATGGTGTCGTAGGAATGGTACAAATTTAGTCGTAGTTGGCTAATCTGACGATACAGCTGCAGGACATCGAAAAGGGTAAGGAATCCCATGAAGACTTATGGTGCACGAAATGCAGAATGAACGACACACTAAGGATAATTGTCCAACCTTCATGAATTATGTCTCATCTAAAGCGCCAAACCCATTAAGTGCCCATGGACTACCCTGGTGTCGCATATTCCAGACTAGAGGACATCGCAACGAGGACTGTCTATACTTACAAAATATTGTAAGCACTCCAACAAACCTATTATGTAAATTTTGTAAGTCAGTACGACATGAAGAGAAGGATTGCAGAGCATACCAAGTATTGAAGGAAAAGACGATCAACACATACTTAATGAAGAACAATGGGTGGGCTCAAGATGAACCCGCGCAAGCATCGTATCAGCATGCGTGGTTCCCGCCCAATCAGTATCAGCCTCAGTATGCACCACAACAACCATATATGCAGTAGAATCACTATCAGCCGCAATATCAACATAATCAGTACCCATCGCAGAAACTACACCCTCAAGGAAGTGGTGGCAAAAACTTCAGAGGCAGAGGAGGAGGAGGAGGATTTGCTAGAGGAAGAGGTCAGGTTACATGCTATAACTATGGACAACTAGGTCACTATGCCAAAGATTTCCTGGAACCTGCAAAGACATGTTCACACTATAAGGGACATGACCATAATGTGGAGCAATATCCTTAGTTGATTGCAAAATGGCAAGAAAGGACCATCACAGGTCCTACCCCTATGCATAATCCGAACCCAAATCCAAATCCTAACTTGAATGTCCAGATGATTGTTGCTGAACCAAAAGAGTTGAGCGTTATTGTCATAACACGAGGAGGTGCTGCGACTGGAGCTGATCTGGATACACCACAAGAACAACTATAGTCACAGGTATGACCCTCAACGCAGAAGAAGGAGCCATTCAACATCCAAAAATCGAAGCAAGTATTCATGAACGTGCGACATGAATTTGTGGATCCAGAAGAACCGTCGACATTAGAAGAAGTCAGGGAGATGCTTGAACGATTTCAACAGATATTTTGGAAGAAGGCTCCACAAAAGGTTAGTAAAATCAATCATTTATGTCAAGTTTCTTAGTGCTAATTCAAGATAAAGATGCTATCACAGAACTACAAGCACTGATAGAAGAAACACCGGTAAATTCATAGCCTGGAAATAAAGTTAACTAGGTTAGCAAGAAATTCAAAATTGAGCACGAGTAAAGGATGGTTGCGCAGATAGGGGATTATGACATGTATTATATCATCTTACACCTAGCATCTAATGTCAATATTTTGACATGCAGAACTTGGGAAAGTATGGGCAAGCTATGCCTTGACTGGCCTCCTGTCCAGCTACGACAGGCGAAGGTCCTAGCAATTGGTAGATTGAGTCAAGTCCCTATCGACATTGAAGGGTTGCACACATTTGTGGACTTTGAAGTTATTAAAATTGTTGATGATACGAATCCATATCCCATGCTATTGGGAATAGATTGGGCCATAGATAATCAGACCATCATCAACTTCAAGAAAATGATCCTCTCATTCAAGGATAATGAGATGAGGGTAGTGTCACCTATTGACCCATTGGAAGGACAAAGATATGTCGAGCCTGTCTACAATTAGGGAGAAGGTGACTATCTCGACTAGATCTATAGTTTCACTGCCATGCAAGAAGATTATATCAATCCGACAACAAATGGAAACCTAAGTTGGAAGGGTGCTAGTTCCTGCACATCCGACTCAGGGGAGGCATTGGAGAACTGGAAAAATAGGTTATATGAGGTGTCTATGTGAAGGTGAGCAATAATTACAAGGTCTGCACGATGAGTGGAGAATGAGCTAAGAGAGCTTCCCACCTACGAGGGATTACCTAACCTTGCGACCTTCCTAACTGAGTTTGAAATCCTTATAACAGAGTTGCAGCGCTTGTCTGCGTTAGACCATGTACTAAAGGCTACGCCCGCTAGATGGTGGGGTACACACAAGAAGTTCATAACAGAATGGCCACAATGCATAAGGTTAATGGAAGTAATATTTAACGAAGAAGTCATCATAGTGAGTCACAAGTACACAGGATTGTCGAGCCATGTACATCATATAAATCGGTGTTGCACCGTATTTGCAGAATACCCACGACAAGAATGTGTCCACCATTTCATTCACACATTAGAAATGACACCTAGAAGCTGATATACATCTATGGAGTTGCGACAAAGTACTCAGGATTGGGAAGAGGTAGCTAAAAAGTTCATGCACACATTTGAATTCATTGACGAGCAACCTATATTTGATGATGTGCTTCAAACGATAAAGGAGAAGATATTTGCTGAAATTCCTGTCAAAGAGGCCAATTCTAACCAATGTAGTGTGACCATTCAACAATGGATGGCTTGCTACAATCTGAATGGAGATCTAGATGACGACTCGACTAACATAAACATACCAAAGTCAGAAGGTATGCGCACAGTGGAAGGAAGTGGCATTTCCAGCGACCAATTCCTACTGCCGCTGAAAATCAAGAAAGTAAACATTGGGTCACGAGAGAACCCAAAGTTTTCTAACATAGGAGATTATTGGGATGAAGAGACAGTCGCAAAGATCACAGACTTGTTGCATGAATATCAAGACCTATTCCCTACCAATTTCTCAGAGATGAAGGGAATAGTTGGTGACCCAGGAGAAATGAAAATACCCCTGAGACCAGATGCTAAACCCAGTCAGCAGCAACCTTATAGGTTGAGCCCAAGTTATAAATAAAAGGTAAAAGCAGAATTGGATTGTATGCTCGATGCAGGAATCATTGAACCGGTTGAGGAATCAGAGTGGATCAACACTATAGTGATCCAGGATAAGAAAACAACAGACGAAGTTAGGATCTGTGTTGACCTGAGAAAGCTGAACAATGCATGCTTACACAATCCATTCCCAACACCATTTACAGATGGAGTACTGGAAAGCGTCGGAGGGAAAGAGATGTATTCATTCACCGATGGCTTCTCTGGATATCATAAAGTCAGAATCGCGAAAGAGGATCGCCACAAAACGACCTTCGTCATAGAATGGGGATGCTACCAGTACACGGTAATGCCCTTTGGACTCAAGAATGCACCTGCTATTTTTCTAGAATAGTAGTTTCTACTTTTAAATATTTCATAAATAAATTTCTTGAGGTCTACTTTGATGATTGGACTATGTTTGATCTAGTAAGAGACCATATTGAGAGTCTGTGCATGATGTTGGGCCACTATCGCCAGTATAAGATCGTGCTCAATTCCAAGAAATGTATTTTTTGCACACCATTTGGTGTTCTGTTGGGTCACATCATGTGTCGCGATGGTATTTTGGTCAACCCAACAAAAGTTGCGATTATTCTTGACTTACCACCACCTACATCAGTCACGCAACTATGATCAGTGCTAGGACATACAGGATACTATAGGAAGTTCATCAAAGGGTATGTAGATATCATTGAACCTATGGAGAAACTGCTAAAGAAAGATGCAAAGTTTCAGTGGACACTAGCTTTCCAGGAAAGCTTGAACAAATTAAAGAACAAGATGGCCACTGCGCCAATACTAGTATTCCCGGACTGGAAAAAGGAATTCCATGTTCATGTTGATGCGTCATATGTCGCACTTGACATAGTCTTGTCACAACCAGGGGAAGGTGTGCTTGAACACCCTATTGATTTTTCAAGGAGAAAATTGTCAACGACAGAAAATAACTATACAACAACAGAAAGAGAAGGCCTTGCTATGGTCTATGCGCTCCAAAATTTTAGACGTTATTCGTTGGGTGGACATTTCCAGATATACATTGATCATTCAACGCTGAAATACCTACTCAACAAGCCAGTGTTGGGGGGGAAGATCTGTTGATGGCTTCTCTTGTTTCAAGAATTTGATTTTGAGGTCATTGTTAAACCTAGTCGACTGAATGTCGGGGCAGACCACCTATCACAGATAGAAAGTGGTGAAGAGCCAACCAGCATGGAAGAGAACTTTCTCGACACGCAACTATTTGCGATCACTATAATGGAAGACCAAAACAAGGAATTTAATGCTATCATCCACTTTTTGAGTACAAGCTATGTGCCTCCAGGATTCTCCATTAATCAAAAGAAACACTTGGTTGTTTGAGATACGGACTTGACATTGATTGCTGGACACCTCTATAAGTTGGGCGCGGATGAAATACTGCACCGCTGTGTTTTTTATTATGAGAGACCTTGGGTTATGAGCGAAGCACATGCTGGTGTCGCAGGAGGAAACTACGCAAGGAAAATGTGCGCAAGATATTGCAGGTAGGACTATGGTGGCCAACCATACACATGGATACTAAGAGCTTCTATAGGCGCTGTGATATCTTCCAGAGAATAGGAAAACCATCGCGCTGCGACGAGATGTCACTTGCACCGCAGATAACACTACAAACATTCGACAAATGGGTTGTTGATTTTGTTGGACCGATTAACCCACCAGGGAAAAAGACTAGCATGCACTACATTATCATTATGATAGACTATTTAACCAGATGGGCTGAATCCACGCCTGTTAAATATTGCACCGCTGTGACTGCGGCGAAGTTTTTGTTTGAAAATGGGGTGACTAGATTTGGATGCATGAAAATTCTACTAAGTGACCAAGGTACACATTTTGTTAACAAAATACATTTTGTTAACAAAATGATTGCTAAACTTACTACAGAGTTCTAGATCCAGCATAAGAAGACAACACCCTATCATCCTCAAGCAAATGGAATGGTCGAAGCCTTTAAAAATATTCTGCAAAATGCATTGACCAAGGTATGTAACGTATGCCGAGATGACTGGTATCAAAAAGTCTCAGCTATGCTATGGCGTATCGCACAACTTGCAAACCACTGACAGGGCACACCCCATTCAGACTGGTATATGGACAGGAAGCTTTTGTTCCAATGGAGTATATCGTGTTGAGTCTATGAATTGCTGCGTTGATGGAGATGCTGTCGAACAGAGGTTGTCGCAGCTCATTCAGACAGAAGAGGAACGCTTCGTCGTAGCATTTCATCATACTGTAAAAAAGCAAAGACAGAAAGCATGGAATGTTGCCATATCCGGGTTAAGCCATTTAAAGTCAGAGGACTTGTGTTGTTGTATGAGAACAAGTTTTCTAAACACCAAGGCAAGCTAAACATGCATTGTCTAGGGCCATATGTGATCGCGCACATCATTGATGTGGGCACAGCAAAAATGGAGAAACTAGATGGAACTTATGTCGCAGGAATGGTGAATGACAATCGCTTGAAACCTTATTATGATGGTTGTGACGTGCCTGGATAAGTTTGCGCTACAGGTGAAAAAAAAAAGAGCGGGAACACAAGGAAACTATTATGTCACATGTCTACGACAGAGCCATCCAAAGCGCAAGAAAAAACAGGAATGACAAGCTGACCGATATTAAAGTGTGAATATTCGACAAAGATTGAGGTGGTTATGAAAGCTAAGCATCATTAATTTGACGAGATACAAGGATAAAAACGATGTGCTTTTTGGTCCCATCAGTGGTCATCATCATAACTACCATAACTGTGCTAACAGGTACAATGCAACACTCAAGTAGCTGAGTTAATGGGAACACGTCGATCAAGAATCCCATGTGATTGACAAGACCTCGAACTCTCATCGCATGATGACTGCAGGATGCATAGGCAAGTATAAATATGAGGATTCACCATCAAGCATTTTTTTACACACACATAGAGAGCACGAGAAAACCAGAGCCGAAGTTTGCAACATAGCGAGAGCCGAAACCCATGGTAATAGAGATCTCCGGCACAAGTGAGCTCTCTGACGTAACTATCACCTCGCGGTGTCTAATTGAAGAGGAGATAGAATCACCTGAGGTACAGCAACCAAAACAAGAACCAGAACTTGACCCGATGGTGCGAGTGAGAAAGCAGCATGTTCCTGCGGCTAGTTCGATTCCTGGTTCTGTCCCTATGTTGAACCCTGTTCAGAACCCACTAGTAGCACCTGCACAACCACTCAGGGAGACGAGACAGACTAGGGAGAGAGCACCTAGAGAGTCCTCCAGGCTGGGACTGTCAAGGAAACACAAAGAAAAGACTGTTGAAAGGATAAGAGAAGGAGAAAAACTCTGCACTAAGGCAGTTGAAGCCATTTCCACGATATGGGAAGTGCTTCTGGAAGATGAGACTGGGGAAAAGATCAAGGAAAATGCACGGTAAGCTAAGGAGAAAATTACCACGGAAAAGGTAGAGATGAAGAAGTTGTCATTTAAGGAAAAGGTTATGAATATGGCTTAGATGAAGCAGTTGTAGCAGGAAGTCCAAGCTCTCTGTGACCAAGAGCAGACTAGGGAAGCAGACGTGGAGGCACACTAGTCAAAAGCGACGCAAATCACAGCCCTTATTCAGCTTGTGCCATAGAAACTTCAGCATATTGCGTAGTCGATAGAGGCAGGACCGTCAAAACATATAAGTTTCGACCGAGTGGAGCAGTTGGTCGCACAGGTGGAGGAAGTAACAAGGGAAGTTGCTAAAGTGCAACAAATGTTGAAGGAATTTTAGGAAAAGGTTGGTCCTCCCACGTATCCTGGTTTAGAGCCTGAGCTGGAGGCTTAAGTTGCGAGCATTTACATTTTTGCGGAGACATCCCATTATGCTTAGTGGCTCGAGATGAGCCACATGTGAGTGTTGGGGGCCTGTTGGACCAGGAAAAGTGCGCACACGACAGGGGAAAAGTAGGTCAAGAAGGAAACAAATGAACCCACACAAGAAAGATAAAACATGCATGCGGCGAAGAAAGGTAGGATAAAGATAGAAAGGAAGAGTAGAAGCAAAGGAAGATGCAACAGGGTTGGTGCGATGAGGAAAAGCACATCCAGAGTCGGTGGAAGAGGCAGGTAGAAGAGTTAAAGCTGGACAAATGAAAGTTAAGGAAGATTGCAGAAGGACGAAATAGCAGAAGATGGAAGGATAGTTTTGCGGCAGGTTTTGACTAGTACGGACGATCTGAAAGACATTTTTGTGGCTAGTTATGGCTGTGGTTAATACATTACAGGACTTCTACAGCTAGGTATGGGCCGACATTTAATATAATCGATATATTTTGTAGCCACTTGAGTATGTAATAACTGAGCTATATTCAGTCGACCCTGCGTGGTCTTATAAATGCTATAAATAGAAGGAACCCGCTCTATATAAGGGGTGTTGTTAGATTAGATTCAATTAGATTCAACAAGATATATTGTTAGAGAGTTAGAAGCAGTAAGGTTGACTTAGAGGAGAGTCTCGTAGAAGTAGAAGGCTATTGAGATGTGGATCTTGCAATTGTGTGCGCACACTGCTAGTAAAGTAGAAGAGTTGATCTAGTGCTATGTGTGGTTCAGTAGGGGTGGATAGAGAATAAACCAGAGAGCATGAGAGCAAGAAGAGATTGAGTCAGATAGACATATATTAAGAACAATCTGCAGGTCGCAGAATGCAAGGTGCTATACACATTTCTCATGCCAGATGAAGAGCACCTTGGTGGTTTTTCCCAGATGGGTTTCCACGTTATTTCTTGTGTTACATGGATGAATGTTGTTGAGTGGTGAATGTTTATGTGAATGTTTTTTACCTTGCATTATTACAGTTATAGTTGTTGGTGAATGTATGTCACAGTAGGAACAATGAATGAATGGATGAATGTTTAAATCATTGTTGGACCGTTATGTATGATTTAATGGTTAAGCTGTTCAATGATTGTTATAGCGGATTTCACCACACTAGGTGAATCACACATTATATGGCCTTCCCCTATCCCACTGCAGACTCATTAGCCCCTATGGACCAATTGTTGTCTTTTGATGTATCATTTACCATCCCTAAAAACATTAGAAAAATGATATACGCGGCCTTTTACCCGATAACCGCGTACATACGTGGATATTCACTCGATAGTCGCGTACATCGGGATGTGTGCTTAATCCAAAACTGTTGGAGCGTTCCTTGACTTGGATCCGACTCATATGACTCCTGGCCTTCCATATGCCTTGAGATCGCACGGATTCGACCTTTCAATATCACTTTGAAAAGCTATATAAGGAACCCTTGAGACTTTGAAAGCATAAGAGAGAATTGAGAGTACCGAAACTATAGTCCATTGTTGCCAGAATTATACTTGAGTCTGCATCCCTTTGTCCCTTTGGAGCATTGTTGTGTTCTTCCCAAGCTTTCCCTTTGCTTGTAAGCTTGCTATCTAAGTGATGGAGGATTGAGGTGGTGGAGGCCCAAGTGGGGGATTCAGTTTCTCCGGTTCGCAGACGTGCCATCAGAGGTTGTCACTTGTAATCTCTGATTCATATTAATAGAAATATCTTTTCCTGTCCAGTAATGTGTATTTGAATGAATGTTGCATCCATTGGAATATGTCAAATGCTTATACATTATTGATTATATATGCTAGAATAGATCTAACACCATGAAATATAGTATGCTTGTATTGTTTACTTGTTGTTGAGGACGTGCTATAACAATTCAAGCTGAAGATTGGAAAGCTCAACGGGGATCTACTTCAACCGTTCGGAATAAGGTACGAGGTTCGATCCTTTAGTGTTAGACGTTTTTATTTCTATTGCATATTGTGAAAGATTGATTTCTGGAGTCTAGCTATCTGTTGTGGTACCCCAAGCCATAGGAATTTCTCTCCGTAACACTCATGTCCTTTTATTTGCAAGTTGAAGAAAGACATTCCAATGTTGGTCGTGCTCCTGTGTATAGTATTAAGAAAACATGTGTGGATGTTTAAATAGGTTCAATCCGTGAAACTGCTCACCATGCTTGTTGATTTGGGTGGGCCTGATTTAAAACCCTCGCTCATTTTTTGTTTAGGAATTCACCAAATGTGGGAATTAAACCCAAGTTATTAAAATTAGGGCATAACCCTTGTAAAAATAGTAATAATGGAGTTGTTTGGATGTCCCTATATATATTAGGGGTTTGGTTGTTCGTAACATAACAGAAATGCCATTATATTAGTGCAGTATGATGATCTGAAGTGGATCTTCACTTTGTATTGAAATAAGAATTATTCTTCTTCAAATGCAAGGATATAACCATATTCATCTCTAATATATCTAGTTCTTATGAACTTGTTAGTGGAAGGTAGAGGCTCGATGTAGATATTTTCAATAGATAATTTAAATTTGAACTATATATAGGCATGGACTATAACATGAAAATGTGCTTGTAGATGGGATATGAAACTACATCATAATTGGGAAGTCCAGTCATCTCATCACCAAAAACTTTTTAAAAATATATATGTCCATGGATACCAACGACATATGACTAAAACATTGTCTGGATCAATGAATATAATAACACTTGTGAACTATTTTTTCGTCGGAGTTCTTGGAGCTAATGAATACTCTATAGATAGGTTACTCCATTTTTATGGAATTAAGGTAGAATAGGGAGAATCTTTTATCTATTCTATTGTAATGGGTGATCAATCAATTTATTTTAATTCCATCCAAGAAATGTGCATATTGTTGGATTTTTACAAGGCTTGGAGTTCTTGTTCTAGTGGAGGAAGTCTTGTTTCCTTCCTTGTAGGTCACATTTTGAGGCAGTCTGAGTATGTAACTAGAACCTTAGGTTCACATTCAGTACATGCAACTAGAATCTTAGGTTCACATTCTCTAGTTTGTTAATAATTCATGTTTGCATGTTACTATCCTCTCCAATTTATAATATTTTTATATTACCTTTTGTTTTCCATTAGTTGCATGAATCTTTAGGAATGAATGTGTATGTTCTTACATGTTTATTGTGTCTAAGAATTAGATTTAAAACATACATACAGTAGAATACATGGTACATAGTATGTAAAATTCAATGGAAACAATTTAAATAAGTAAATTTTAGCATAGAACGCTAACCAAATTCTAATGTCAGATCATCTTACCATGTCCTTGAACAAAGGTAGTAAACAAGTTGGTTGATGTATCTGCAACTAACCAAGGAGAAATGATCACTACACCTAGTTTAAGTTTCTTACAACGTTGGTAAAGCTGCTAAATTTCCAATGTTAAGAGGCATATTGAGATTCAAAAATTCAGATAGAGGAGATGATGAACAAATTGAGTGGATTTTTTTCTTCCAATGAAGAAACTAACCAAGGAGGAATGATCACTACACCTAGTTTAAGTTTCTTACAACATCAGTAAAGATGCTAAATTTCAAATCTTAAGAGGCATATTGAGATTCAAAAATTCAGATATAGGAGATGATGAATAAGTTGAGTGGATTTTTTTCTTCCAAGTAATTTTCTCCAGGAAAACTTCTAGGAACTTCCACTCATTTCAAGGATGGTACCGAGGGTAAACTCTATATTCTTCGAGGAACAAGCACCATAAAGCCTAGTTTAAAATTCTAGAGCTTCCTTCATGATACAAATTTTCTCGTTTTACCATTATTAACATGATTTTTAAATATGTTATGGTAAGAAATTTCACAGGTTTGAGATATAATGTGAAATGTTGGATATCAAGCTTTTTACAACCAAACTTTGTTTATGGGTGGTAGGGTATTTGTTTTTTGGTCCATGTAACATTCCAAAGGAATATCCATGGACTTCTTCTTTACTTTCTTTAGTCTTTCCAAGAAGACACCTCCCCAAGTATGATTTGAGGCATTAGTCTCAATTATTGGTTTTCCCTTTCTTGAAGGCAAACTTAGAGGAGGACAAAGAAGGAATTTCTACTTTATGTTATTCATAACATATGTCATGTTCTGATTCAATGGAATATGTTATTTTTTCAACCTCTGTTGTAGCATAAATATGTCTTCATCACGACCTTGTAGAATGGACTAATGTAATTGAAACTTCGCAAATATATTTTATAGTTGGGGTTTGTCAATTAAAACATTTGGCAAGTTGTAGAAGGACTTGAGAATGTGATATTGTAGTATTACGCTACCAATGGAGATTTTAAATCCAAGGAGATCATTGTTAGTTTTCCCAATCCCCATTTTGTTGTTTGACATAACAAGACCATGTTGATATATTATCTAATAGAATTTTTGCAGGTGTTTGAGATATTCCTACATGTTTTTTAAACACATTAGTATATCGTCAATATAGATAATAACCCTATCATATCCTCTAAATATGTCCTCAATCCTATTTTGGAATTCTCTTGGGGAATTTTTTAGTCCAAATGGCATGACCTTCCATCGGTATTGCCCAAGTGGTACAATAAAACTTGTCTTGAATTTGTCTTCAAGGATAATTCTGATTTGATAAAATCCTGAAAGTTAAGTCCAATTTGTTGAAGATAGCCTTGTCTAGTCACCCTGAGCTCGTTTTTCTTGTAATGTGATATTCATTTGTTTGAACCCATTTCTCTTTTCCCATCACCTTGACATTGATTTACATCTATTGATGATTGACTTAAAGGGAGAAGATGATGATATGGGTATTGTTTCTAAGGTTCATGTCACACCAATTTTATGTTAGGGTCTTAGAGAATATTTGAGAGATCATCCATTGCATCCTTTGCATAAAATTGCTTCCTAGGATTACGCTAAAGGATTTTATGATGTTCAGTTATATCTTCAATCATGTTCTTGTAGTTTACTAAATATGCTTTGTCACAACCAACATTATGACACTCTATAACTATTTCTCTCACTGGATAGAGTGTTATAGGTTGTACAACCAAACTTGTTAGACCTATCCTCATCGAGCGAGGGAAGTTTGGGTAGAATAGAGGAAACCGTGGCATCTAGTACTTCTAACAAGCGGAGATCGATTAGAGTTGGAAAGATCAGAAGATCTAGTACTTCTAATGAGTGGAGATCAATTAGAGCTGAAATATCAAAAGAAAACTCAATAGACGATTCAGATTTTGGCTTGCTAAAGGGGGTCAGGTTCTTATGGTGATCAGAGCATAGGCGACATCGAGGTTCCCTCGAGGTACATACATCTAGTGAAATGATGGGTGCCCAGGGATCTTCCTCAAATCAACAGTGATATTTTTGTCGATGGAATGATATACCACATTGTTCCATCGTTATTGCATGGTTTGGGGTAATTTTCCATGGTTGGAATCAATGTTGGAGCAGGGTCCTGCAGCTACAGAAGAAGCTGCTAGTTTAGTGGAGAGATAAGTTTTGGCGGAAAGAAGATAAGACAGAGCTACGACGCCGTAGCACGTTTCCAGCTGGAGAGCAGAGCCTGAAACCATGACTTTTAAGATAGAAAAGTCAAGAAAGGCAACGGTACCTGAGCGACCGAGAAGAGAGAGCTCACCCACTGCATTGAAGGCAGTGGCAGAAGACAGGAGGGCTCAGCGACCCTCATAAAGGAGAAGGAGCAACGAGGCTGAAGCATTGAAGACGAAGGACAGAAAAGAGAAGCGGTACATAGTACCCATGATCAGTGACGAGAAGCATGGAAGACTACAGAGAGCTGTGGTGTGATGGAAAGCGGCTGCCTCAAGTACAGATATGGCCAACTATCACTAGTTAGGGTTTTGGGTTACTGTTGGGACAGGCCCATAGTGTTGTAATGGCAAGACCTTCGGGCTGCCTATAAAGGGATATATTTTGTATTGTAAAAGGATTGGTCAGTTAGTTGGTTCATTCAGTTGTTAGTAGTGTTTTGCAGACTATTAGACTGTTGTAAAGGCCTAGCTCTAGTTCTGTTATTAGCGGTAGCAATCTTACTGTAACCAGTAGCTGGCTTATAGAGTATGCATGTAACGATTTGCAGGGATCGACAGAGAGGGAAGAGTATATTGTAGGGGAGCAATATTGAGAGAAAAGAGATCTAAGAGAGAATATCTTGAGCTGCATATGCGGTGCAGCAGAACTGTGTTTTACCTTCCCCTGAGCTATAAGAAAAACACAGTTATGTGACGTAACTTCCATCCTGGAGGTGAACCACGTTAAAATCAAGTGTTATGCGATTGGATTATTTGTTATGTTTACTTATGCATTTCTCAATCATTTCATGGACTTTGTTTACAGTTTAATGAATGAATGTGTTAATCAGTTCACAACAATATAGAAGGATAAACATAAGTCAAAGTCTTTGGCATGTTGTATATGGTTCATTTATGCTTTGCGTGAAACAGTCACTATTGCAGTATCGAATAGCCTTGTATGTTAAGTCTTGCACGTCGACACGAGCAACGCTAAGTGCACTAAACCGCGGAGGTAGGATATCACAGAGAGGTGATACCACACTGGCAGAGGAGTTGCAGTGCGCTATACCGCTGGTTGAGGACTTAGCGTTGGGCAGGAGCTGCGCGTCGCACGGTGTGCGGCGATGCGATAAGGCCGGAGATATCGCGAGTTAGGGAAAGTGCGCAACATAGAGAAGGACCGCACGACGGTATAAAGGAATATCTCGCGGCTAGAAGATCTGCGAGACGAGGAGATCGTGCGACGCGAGCAGGAGGTCGTGCAGTGCGCAGAGAAAGAGACCCCGCAACTAGAAGGGCTACGAGTCGCAAGTAGGATCGCCACAGAACCTGGTCCAAGACACATGAGTCCTTGGCCAACCCATTAGAGTCACTTTGGGTGAGACTTCAGGCCGCTTCGCGGTCTGTCGCCGAAAGGGCCAGTGAGCTAGGGGTGTTGTTGGTTGATTATAGTAAACCCGGGTCTGCCCATAGCAGCCAACAATCAAGGTCCACAATGGTGGATTAATTTAATCGATGGAGTATGTAGGACCCTATTATAAATACATAGATTGGATATGCCTAGTCTAATATACAAAAGTATGTGAAGATATGACGTAGCTACAAATTATATACAACTAAAATAAAATGATCAGAACAAAGGAGAATCAATGTATATTGACGGAAGACCAAAAGCAGCGAGGAATATTATATGATTTATAAATAGTACATGACCCATGACAACAAATAAGCAACCCAATTGCATATTTGAGGGGCGTGAAGGAAACCATGTATTTGTATGTGCAATAAAAACAATAGTTACATGGAAAGAGTTGTTGATTGACTACAATTTGAATGGAATATATCCGACGATACGTATACAATTTTACCCAACCTATAATCAATGACTCTTATATATTGTATTTAATGTTTATTGTAGAATGTTGCCATGCATTATGTCAATAAACTCAACATCTGAATAATTCATGTTTCTTGAAAAACACTAGTTTTGCTATAGTTGAGACATAGTTAAAGTTTCTTTCATTCATTATAGATCCAAAGTTGTCTATATTTCGACTAAATATGAATATTGTGTTTTTGTTTTTTTTTATTTAGACAAATACAAGGATTAATAATAATAATTGACAAAATGCATAAACTTATTCATTTGAAATTGTCATAACCAATTTGTGAATGTGCTCATAACCAATTTGTGTGAAATGGTGGATGCAATATTCTCATTATTATGTATGCTTCCATGTTGATCAACAGGGTGAAAGGGGGAAGGCATTAGCATTAGAGAAGTCCATAGATGCTACTAAGGAAGTGTCAAGTGAAGGATTTTTTTTTGTTGGCCGACCTTGTGCACACAGTATTTATAATCTTTTAATAAAAAGAACACAGAATTCACTTCTTTATTATTGACTATGCCAAAGACACAAGAGATAAGAGATAGAATGGATAACCTAACGCGTGAGATTCGTGAGCTTGGGGTAAGAAACATCTTCAATTAACCCATTTATTTTTTTAATTATTCATGATTATAATGATATTATCGCTTTATAACAAAACTCATTGTTTTATAGGTGTTTTTGGAGGCATAGGGTGATCCTTATAGCACGAGGGCTAGTGGGGTCGGCGCAATAGCGTTGTTTCTTCACCTACAACTCACACGCCAATCACTTTGACCACTACACTCCCTACCCCTGATGCCACTAGTAGTACATCCTAGCCTTCACAACACACATCAAGATTTGCACACGATGCAATGGATGCAGAGAGTGATGCCATGGCAGATTGTGAAGGAAGCTTTCCTGGAGCTACCTGTGCTACTAACACGACAAAATTAAAGGTTTCTTTTTTGTAGACGATAACCTCATCCCCATGAAAACTAATCATCTTACATGTATTTAAGAAGTATTTTCAATATTGTGTATAATCCAATTAAAATTTACATATAATTATCAATTATTTCAAACTAGTGATAATATCGTTTTCCATGAAATGGTGTATTCTATGCACCCATGAATGATATCTCCTTGGATATATTTCGGCCCACTATACGAAAAAGGTGGACTTCCCAAAGTTCCAAATGAAAGGATGAATTTATGAACAAGTTGGTTGGCATGTTTGGAGAGGGTACCTTTAACAAAGTTGGAGTTGTCGCAAAGGCGGGCTTATATTTAAGATATCTTCGTGACCAATATAGGGTTCATCTAAAAAATGAACCTAACTATGAGCGTCATCCACTAATACCATAGATGGAGTGGAAGGCCCTCGTGTGTGATGCACAAGAAAATGTGATATGAAAAAAAGGCAAGAGACCACCCGGACCAGGAAGGTATGAGGCACTTTTAACAATGTATTTATGATGATTTATCATCATTGTGAGAACTAAGTATTCGAATCTTTTGAATATAGGCCTCCCAGATACATCCAAAGCCACCAAGGCTAGGATAGATAAACATAGGAAACTTAAACTTGGCCTGGGTGGTTTCTCAAAAGTGGTTGCATGATTTGTAAGTATAGAATAAAATAATTTGCATCCAAATTATAAATTGTTAGCAATTTTAATTTAATATCGCAAAAGAATCAAAATTCATGCCCTTATGCATAATTGCAGGGTGCAAAATTCAAATAGGCTCCTATGGAGGAATACCTTAGGCATTGCTACTACCACGGCTATAAATCCTTTGTTGAACATGGGATACGCTTGGGGCAAACACAACCTTCCAACACCCATCCTGACGCTCATCTAAATAAAAGTAACGAAGAGTATTTATAATTTATTACTTGCATAATCTAATATTGGTTATTTATTTGTGGCCATAAATTAATGTGTTTATTTCATTTAACCAGGAAAAAAATCTAAATATAAATGCCCCAAGTATTGGATCAACAAACGAGTCCAGTGGCAGTGGAGTGCCACTTGGAAGCAATGTTAAGCTTAGTATTGGAGGTATTCCATGTGTTAAAAAAAATTGTAGTATGTATTACAATTAAAAATATTTAATTGCGAATGTTGTAAGAATTATACCATTTCTTCTTTCAACTGCGGAGCATGTAGTGGATGATCCCAGACAATATGAGGAACAAATTGCCACATTCGAAGCTACTCAGCTTTCCTCCACTATTAAAGCAGGTAAATAACACTTTACTTCTCTTATTATTTATATAAAATACTTGTAATAATAAAACTAAAGATGTCAATTTAACATTTGTTTCTTATTGTTGATGTTGCCCTGCCCCCCTTGCAACAGCCTAGACGTAGCATTAAGTCGTTAACGAAACATATAGAGAAACATATAGAGACCACAACAGTTGAAGGAGAAGAAGACACATCTGGCATCCTTGGGAATTGCATACTGCAAAAGAAAAAGAAATCGAGAAAATAAATGATTGTACTTAGGCTTATGGAACTTTTAGGGCCTTTTTCTTGTGAAGGTCATACACATATTTCTTATTTAAATGTCTATATCTCATGAGAGATTTGTAGTGATATTGAACATTACATTAATAAATTGGTTGGTTTTTTGTTTGAATTACCATCGCTTGAGTTACTGAGTATGTTTTCTTTCATTTTGATTCTACAATCTAGGTTTATGCCCTTAAGTAAGGGCCAGTACATTCCACGAAATGGGGATTATAAAATGTTGTCATAAAAGCATTGTTGCACCATAAAATTTGCAGCACTTAAAACACTGTTATGGCTAAAATATTAGGCACGAAGTCATCAATAAATGGGACAGAAAAATAGCTGTTAAATTTCTCCATTTTTAGGCTCTGAAATCATGTTGCATGTGGATGGAAATATGTTTCACCTCTAGTGAGAATCTCAAATTGTTGAGCTGGAGTTGTTAATCAGGTACTTGATATTTATATTGTTTTCTCTAATTTTTGAAAGCTAGATTACGATAGAACCTAAATGAGGATGAGAGGATCACATCTTCCAGGTTGAACCCTTCCTATTCAGAGATGATAAACTTTTTGTTGTTGCATGGGACATATGTGGACCAAATATCTTTGAGAGAGTATTGTTATGTTATGTTGAATTTTTGGTTAGCCAACTTGTTATGTTATGTTTGTGGTTACCCCACTTGTTATGTTATGTTGACTTTGCGGTTATCCCACTTATTCTGTTATGTTTGTGGCTAGCCCTCTTTGTGTGTTGACTTTTGGGTAGCCCTCTTGTGGTTAGCTTTTTCATTGACCCTTCTTTTAGTTATGCGCCCTCCTTAAGTTGGTTACTTACCACTTTGATTTCACTTATAAAGTGATGACGTCATGCCTAGCCTAATTTTAAGGGAAGCCCTAACATCACTTAGAAGGACCCTCTAGGAGGTATTTGAGAGACTATAAGATCTAGTATAGCCTTTGCTGAGAGAAATGTCTTTATGGAACTTTGACCTATGTTCTGACACTACTGATCTAGGGTTTTTAAGCACACTTGTTTATTACTTCAAGGGTTCGAAGGTTGTCTCTGCTTGAGCGTTATTTTTTTTTTGGGTCTACTTGCAACATCAAACTTGTCATTACTTACCATTATCCCTTATAAGGGCTTCTACAACCATTTTTGTTCTCCCTCCTTCACGTGTACGAGCCCATATTTCTACTTGTTGTGGTTGTGTTGACTATATTTGACTATTTGAGGGATACTTTGGCATGTTGGTTGATTTTTTGGGGCTGATCTTGATTGTGTTGTACCTCTTTGAGTGGTTGGTTCTTTTGTTGTACTTGTATGTCCTTTTTATAGACATTTATGGTCCTCTCTCTCTCTCTTTCTCTCTCTCTCTCTCTCTCTCTCTCTCTCTCTATTCCCTTAACTAAGGCCAGTTGGTTCCAGTTATTAATTTGCCTCGGAGAGGGAAGATTTGATCTAAAAGTTAAAATCTGAGTACAATGAAGGTTCTTCCCATCAACTAAGTCATCAAATATGATTGTTTCATATTTCTTCTACGATTTTGTTGTGTTGACTAGATTACAATGTTTTAGGGATACTTTGATGTGTTGGTTATGAATCCCACTATATTGTACAACATAGTTACCACTCATATCGCAAGTCAAACTTGCAATTCATTGAATTTGACTATGATTAGACTCCAAATTATTTTATTTAGGATCTTCTTGACTCAGACTTGGTTTGACTAGTGATTGATCATAAGTAAAATTTTGACTCACGATTAATGACAATTTAAGCCTAGTTTCCCCAAGATAGACTCACTCAATTTAACCGTTGTTGGGCACATGTTAGAATATGTATATATCCGGGAAAAGAGCTAAACTTTCCATGTTGTATGATATTCTTGGTAGTGTGTTGTTTTAATGGCACATAGAAGTTATTTAAATAACTGACTTTAGGACTATATAACTATCCTTACCAGTAATTGCTAGAAAGAAATGTTTCTTATGTGAGCCCAATATTATCATATAATACAATAGAAATGTACACATTATGAGCATGGCTGACATAGGATATAAACATAAGAGTGTATATCAATTCCTTTTTGCTTAGGTGGAAGTTTTCCCCAGTTTCCATTTAAAATGGTACAATGATGGCCAAAAAAGTGGACTAAGACCTTGGCTTAGCTTGTGAAGCCAAGCTTTCTTTTCTTCCAACTAGGTAGATGGTAGTATGATTCCTCTTGGAAGTTGTTGTCTTTGTATCTTTCAGCATGATATGTTTTGGTAGGTGGTAGTATGTTTCCTTTTTATTGGTTTCTAAATTTTCAAGTGCTAACGAGTTTGTATAAACACTAAGGTTCCCACAATCTTCATCAATGTACAACACTTCATTCATGGGTTCTATATTTCAAAACATAATTTTCATCTCTTTCAACTTTAACATGGGGACGTCTTGGGAGTGTTAAGGTTGAAAGAGATGAAAATTATGTTTTAATGGAGTAGTTGAAAGAGATGAAAATTATGTTTTAATGGAGTAGTTGAAAGAGATGAAATTATGTTTTAATGTTACAATTGTACTATCTTGGTTCACTAACTTTGTTGGTACAACTGTAATGGGAAGAGTTTTTTCTTCATTAGGACTAGGTTTCCATGTTTGATATCCCCTTGATTGGGTGTTTTGATTAAATATAGGAGGAAAGTTCATATGTTGTTCTTTCTCCTTTTCTAGATTTCTTAATTTGTTATTTGATTTGTTAAGTAACCAGACTTATTCTTTTGTATTGTGAGTTAGATCTATTACTGTTGTTATAATTTTGTCTAAATAGTCATACTACTGTTGTTTTCATTTACATGTTATTGTTACATTATGTTTCAACTTTAACACATGGACCTCTTGGGAGTGTTAAAGTTGAAAGAGACGAAAATTATGTTTTAATGTTACAGTTGTGTTATCTTGGTTCAATAAGTTTGTTGGTGCATGTAATAGCCCTGATCTAATGCACATATCATAATATTATCTTTTTGCAATTTTTAAATTAAATTTCTGCTATTACTCTTGCAAGCATTCAGTAAATTGCTGACTCGAAAATTATGGTATTTTACTGGGATAAATTGCAGACAAAGGGAGTGGGCAGTGGGAAGCAACCAAAGATATTTCAGACAGAGAATTTTCTCTTCCCTAACACATTTAGATCTGGTGCTATTTAGGTTTCAAAATCCGCTATGCGGAAACCTACTTCCACGCTTCTGGGCAGCCAAACCGTGAAACTAGGAAGAGTAGTTCAGTATTTTTCAACCAGGGGATTTTGGAAACTTGCATAGGGTTTTTCAAGCCTTTATATAACATAAGAAATAGTTTTGGATATTTTGTAGTAGATCTGAAAGGTTCCGAGGAGTTTTGGAAGAACTTGGGGTTTTTTGGCAATTTTGGCCTGGTGGAATCCTGTGCAATGGAGGATCCCAAAACTCAGTACAGATTCAAATAATATCTGATCAGGGTTAATGGCTGGATAGGTATGTCTGACAGTGATATGCAGCAACTTACAGAATTAAAAATCACCGATTATAACTCTATGAAATTAAATAACATCTAGACTAGTCAAAATTTGCTAGTAATCTAGCAAGGGTGTGCAAATAAGCTTGAATTCTGGAACAACAATGTATCAGACCTGATAATTTAATTTTTCAGAGTCTATTGCATCATATCATACCATTCAATCTAATTCTCATGGGCAAGACTCAATGATTATTGCAGTAGGAGGCTCAAAACCCTCATTTTGATGGCTAGTTAAGCTTTTACATCTAAAACTGAGTATGCAGACTTAAGGGACATTAATATTTCGAATTGAAAAATATAAATACAGTATTTATCGGTGGAATATATCATATATTAAAATAATCACTAACCATTACATCAAGAGACTCGCAATGATAGGCAGGAGGCCCAAAACATGACCCTGGAAGGGCTCAGAGCATAGGTGAAGCATGGGCTTCACTGGAGCTCGAACTAAATGTGATGGAGGCTGCAAAATATCTCTGATATTACTTCAATGCTGAACCCAAGTGCTCCATACCTGCAATAGAAGAGAAGAGGACTGAAGGAGAGGGGAAGGGAAGGTCTGGGCTCATCTTTGAGGGCTCTGAGGTGCATCACTCAGGAAATAATGTTCACATAGTATCAAGCAATCAAATCATCAACCAACCTGAAGCAATGGGCTTGAATTATCCATTAATATCCTTCTGGATGACTTGTTTAGCAAGTGGAGGCCAATGGTGACCTGTGAGAGCAAGTCAACCCCTTGGGTGCCCTAACCCTAGCCACATAAGCGCCATCCTTGGGAAATATGGAATGTAGGACCATGTGTAATTGTTTCCATGTCCAACTCATCCCTCATATTTATAAATGGTTCCCTCCTTAGTCAAATAGATGTTGCTTTTGTTTATGACAACTTCCTGCTTTTCCTGGATTTTAAGACTAATTCTCCATAAGGAAATTGTGCTTTCCTTCCCCAAAAATTTCTTGCTTTTGTCCTTGCAGCTTTTATGAGTTCTCTAAGAGGAAACTGCGCCCTCCCTTTGAAAAACTTTCCTGCTTTTACCTCTGTCTACTTTTCTGCTGCTTTTAGGAAATTTCCCTTTATTTCCTTGACTACTTTGTCATGGAGTTTCTTATTTTTCACCAAGGCAAGTTTACTTGCTCCCAATGCGCCCTCCTGACATGGAAAGCTTATTTCCACATCACTAAATTGCATAATTAATAAAAAGGATGAAATAAAATTAAATACATGCCTCAAAATAATTATTAGCAAAATTTGTCCTAGGAAGAATAATTAATGTCAATTTGAGACCCTAGGAACTTCAGCATGGTCAACAATTTTAATGGTCAAATTGAGGGGACATGATAGTCCTCCCCTCCCAAATCTGCTTGTCCTCAAGTAGAAGCAAAGAAGGGTGCTACAAGATCTCCTCACCCTCCCAAGTGGCATCTTCACTGGGCAATCCTTTCCACTGTATCAAGTATTCCTTGATTGTTCAATTTCTTAATTTCCTTTCTTTGCCCATCAACATTTTCCCTGGTACTAAGACCAAACTGGAATTCATCATCCAGAGGTGGCAGTTCTTCAGAAACCACTATCTATTTCCCAACTGCCTTCTTCAGACAAGAAACATGAAAAACATTATGAATTTTGTTGTTTGCTGGCAAATCCAACTCATAGGCTACTTCACCAACTTTTATGATAATCTTGTAGGGTCAATAAAATGTGGGCTGAAGTTTTTATGCCCCTTTCTTCTTCAAGGAAGACTGTCTATAAGGTTGCAGCCTTAGATACACTAAGTCTCCCACTTGGAACACTCTGTCTGTTCTGTGCTTATCTGTAAAAATATTTTGTTGGTTCTATGCCATGTGCAGATTGTCTTTTAGTGCCCTTAAAATGTCTTGGTTGTCCTGCAACCAATATTTAGCTTTTTGTGCCTTACAGTCTCCAAATATTAAGTCTACAAAAGTCAGAGGTTCATACCCATATAAGGTTGTAAAGGGAGTCATTCTGGTAGAAAGATGAAATGTGATGTTGTAACAGAACTCACCCAAGTGGATCCAAGTTTCCCAAGCTCCTTGTTGTCTCGTAACATAGTTACAGAGGTACCCTTCAAGCCATTGGTTCACCCTCTTGGTTTTCCCATCTGTCTCGGGGTGATAGCTTGTACTCATGTTCAGATTTGTTTCAACTAGACCAAATAATGTCTGCCAAAAATCACTAGTGAATTTACTATCGTTGTCACTAATTATAATCTTGGGCAGTCCATGCAGTCTGAAAATATCATTAAAGAATAGAGAATCAACCTCACTAGCTGAAATAGAGTGCAACCATTGTACCCCCAATAGAGTGCTCTCCAATAGAGTACAACCATTGTACCCCCAACAGAGTGCTCTCCAATAGAGTACAACCATTGTACCCCCAACACCATGTTGGTGTTTGCCACATTGACAACATAAAAGTTGTCTTTCATAGTATAGTCACTGATGTTTATTTGCATATTTGGGATCCATCGATTGCACTCCATGGTATGGTTACCAGGAATGACCACAGGGAATCCTTCAAAGGGATCAGTAGATAGTTTTCTCCACTCCACCAGGGCCGAATCAATAAAATTATGGGTGGCACCCCCATCAATAAGAACTACAATTTCCTGCCCTTACAGAACTCCTTTCAGCCTTAAAGTATGGAACCAGGGCACTCCACTGAGTAAATCAATTTTGTTGTTGGTTTAGTGGGCCTGGCCCTCTTCTTCAGCTGTTTCATACTCTCCATCAACCATCTCAGCTTCTCCTACCTCCTCTTCATCACTTTCAAAAAATACTTGAATATAATGTGCTTTTCCCTTCACACATTTGTGACTCGGATCCCATGGTTCTTGGCAGGAAAAACACAGCTTCTTCCTCCTCAATTCATCTCGATCCTTGTACGAGTAATCTCTCTTGCCAGGGGCAGGAGAGTTTCTCACAAGTGGTCTTTGATTCTGAAATTTAGTGGAAATTTATGAGGTGTAGGAGGTTTGGGAGGATACTTGGTCCTCGGAATTGCATCCTACAACTCTCTAGTCCTACTCACTGCTTACTGCAAGGTGGTGGGTCGATAAGCCTTCACCAACCTCTTTAATGGTTCATCCAGTCCTTCTGTAAACAAAAGGATCAGCCTTGATTCTAATATGTTAGTTACCATTACAACCACCTTTTGGAACTCTGAGATATATGCTTCTGGAGTTCCAACTTGTCTAATGTGTGCCAAATCTCAGAAAGAGATATCAAGATCTCTCCGGTCAAATCTTTCTGTCAATTTTCTAGTGAACTCCTCGTAGGTGACTACTCGATCATGGCCTAATGTTTTCATGCCATGAAACCACCACTCAATGGCCTCCCCATCAAGATGTAGGGCTGCCAAATTGATGGCATCCCTTTCTGCCATAGGACTCAGCTGAAAATATGTATCCATTTTCTAAATCCAAGAGCTCACTGAGCAATTGGAAGTACCGTCAAAATATGGCAAGGTGATTTTCCCAATGGCATTTTTTAATTCATAATTATGATATGGTTTCCTTGCAGCCCCTCTTAGCTACCCCATAAATTGAGTCTCACAGAAATATCAGAATGGCAGTGCCCTTCTGCATTCTTCACTCAATGATTGGTAAACAAAAAACTTCTCCTCCCATGTAGCAATAGTTTTAGCCTATGCTTCATGGTCTTCTTTAGGGGTCTCTACAAATTTGGGCATGGTAGGTCTTGGCTGCAATTTTGGTTCCTCTCTATACTCAAGTGGCATATTTTGAGGCCCAATCTTGGAAAAAATAGTCCCACCCATGAATTTTTTTTCTTCACAATGGGATCCAATGTTGCTCCCTTCCCCATCTTTCACTCCCAGTTGTTTAGCTAGGAATTCTCTTTCTTCATGGAATTTTCCATCCACATATTCTACTTCCTCCTCTTGAGGGATCTTTCTCTTAGTATCTAAATTGTATTTTGGACCCATTGTTGAATATCAATAGCAACTATGGAGGACCATGCTATGATACCACTGTAATAGCCCTAATCTGATGTATAGATTAGAATATTAGCTTTCTACAATTTTTTAAATTAAATTTATGCTACTACTCTTACAAGCATTCAGTAAATTGCTGACTGGGAAATTAAGGTATTTTACTGGGATAAATTGCAGACAAAGGGAGTGGGCAATGGGAAGCAACCAAAGATATTTATGACACGGAATTTCCTCTTCACTAACACATTTAGATCTGGTTCCATTTAGGTTTTAGAATCCACTATGCGGAAACCTACTTCCACGCTTCTAGGCAGCCAAACCGTGAAACTAGGAAGAGTGGTTCAATATTTTTCAACCATGGGATTTTTGAAACTTATAGATGGTTTTTCAAGCCTTTAGATAACATAATAAAGGGTTGTGGACAGTTTGTAGTGGATCTGAAAAGTTCCAAGGAATTTTGGAATAACTTGGGGTTTTTTGGCAATTTTGGCCTAGTGGAATCCTGCTCAATGGAGGATCCCAAAATCCAGTACGACTTCAATAAATATCTGATCAAGGGTAATGGCTAGATAGGTATATATGTTAGTGATATGCAGCAACTTACAAAATTAAAAATCACTAATTATAACTCTATGAAAATAAATAACAGCTAGACTAGTCAAAATTTGCTAGTAATCTAGCGGGGGTGTGCAAATAAGCTTGAATTTTGGAAAAACAATGTATCAGACCTGATAATTTAATTGTTTAGAGTCTATTACATCATATTACATCATATCAGACCATTAAATCTCATTCTCATGGGCAATATTCGGTTATTATTGCAGTAGGAGGCTCAAATCCCTCATTTTGATGGCTAGTTAAGCTTTTACATATCAAACTGAGTATGCAGACTTAAGGGACATTAATATTTTGAATTTACAAAGAGAAATATAGTATTTATTAGTGGCATATATGAGATATTAAAAGAATCAATGACCATTACATCAAGAGACTCACAATGATAGGCAGGAGGCCCAAAACATGACCCGGGAAGGGCTGAGAGCATAGGTGAAGCATGGGCTTCATTGGAGCTCGACCTGAACATGATGGAGGCTACAAAATATCTCTGATATTACTTCAATGGATGAACCCAAGCTCTCCATACCTACAATAGAAGAGAAGAGGACTGAAGGAGAGGGGAAGGGAAGGTCTGGGGCTCATCTCCCAGGGCTCTAAGGTGCATCACTCGGGAAATAACGCTCACATAGCATCAAGCAATCAAATAATCAACCAAATTGAAGCAACGGACTCAAATTCTCCTTTAATAGCCCTATGGATGACCTGTTTAGCAGGTGGAGGCCAATGGTGACATGTGAGAGCAAGTCAACCCCTTGGGTGCCCTAACCCTAGCCACATAAGCACCCTCCTTGGGAAATATGGAATGTAGGACCATGTGTAATTGTTTCCATGTCCAACTCATCCCTCATATTTAGAAACTGCGCCCTCCTTAGTCAAATAGATGTTGCTTTTGTTTATGATAGCTTCCTGCTTTTCCTAGCTTTTAAGACTTATTCTCCATAAGGAAACTGTGCTTTCCTTCCCCAAAACTTTCTCGCTTTTGTCCTTACAGCTTTTCTGAGTTCTCTAAGAGGAAACTGTGCCCTCCCTTTGCAAAACTTTCCTGCTTTTACCTCTGTCTGCTTTTTTGCTACTTTTAGGCAATTTCCCTTTATTTCCTTGACTGCTTTTGTCATGGAGTTTCTTATTTTTCACCAAGGCAAGTTTACTTGCCCCCAATGCGCCCTCCTGACATGGCAAGCTTATTTCCACGTCATTAAATTGCATAATTAATAAAAAGGATGAAATAAAATTAAATACATGCCTCAAAATAATTATTAGCAAAATTTGTCCTGGGAAGAATAATTAATGTCAATTTGAGCCCCTAGGAACTTCAGCATGGTCAACACTTTTAATGGTCAAACTGACGGGACATGACACTGCAAGTGTATTGGGATATTTTTTTTCTTGTTTAGGCCTAGGCTTCCATGTTTGGTTTCCCCTTGGTTAGATGTTTTGCTAAAATATAGGAATAAAGTTCTTATGATGTTCTTTCTCCTTTTCTATATCTATTATTTTGTTATTTGATTTGTTAAGTAAGCATACTTGTTCTTTTGTATTGTGAGTTAGATCTATTACTATTGTTATAATTTTGTCTAAATAGCCACAATAATGTTGTTGTCATTTACATGTTATTGTTACTCTATGTTTCAACTTTAACATAGGGACTTCCTGGGAGTGTCAAAGTTGAAAGAGATGAAAATTATGTTTTAATGTTACAATTGTGCTATCTTAGTTCACTAACTTTGTTGGTGTAAGTGTATTGAGAATTTTTTGTTCTTTATTAGGCCTAGGCTTACATGTTTGGTTTCCCCTTGGTTGGGTGTTTTGAAAGTCAGATTCCAACATAATCTAAATGAGGATGAGAGTATCACATATTCAAGGTTGAACCCTTCCTATATAGTGATGATAAACTTTCAGTTGATGCATGGCACATATGTGGACCACATATCTTTGAGAGAGAGTCTTGTTATGTTAAATTTGTGGTTATCCCACTTGTTATGTTATGTTTACTTTTGTAATATTGACTTTGTGGTTAGCCCACTTGTGTTGTTATGTTTATGGTTACCCCACTCGTTATGTTATGTTGACTTCTGTTATGTTATGTTGAATTTGTGGTTATCCCATTTGTTATGTTATGTTGAATTTTGTTATATTGAACTTATGGTTATCCCACTTGTTATGTTATGTTTATGGTTACCCCAGTTGTTTTGTTATGTTTTTTGTTAGCCATCTTTGTGTGTTGACTTGTGGTTAGCTATTTCATTGAGCCTCTTTTAGCTATGCGCCCTCCTTAATTTGGTTACTTAAGAATTTGATTTGACTTATAAATTGATGACGTTGTGCCTAGCCTAATTGTAAGACAATCCCAAACATCACTTAGAAGGACCTTCTATGAGGTTTTTGAGAGGCTATAAGAATTAGTATAGCCTTTGTTGAGAGCGATGTCTTTATGGCACTTCGAGCTCTGTTTTGGCATGATTGATCTAAGGTTTTCAGGCACACTTGTTTATGACGTCAAGGGTTTGAAGGTTGTCTCTGCTTGAGCATTATTTGGTTTTGGGTCTACTTGAAACACCGAACCTATCGTTACTTAACACTGCCCTTTATGAGCATTTCTACAACAATTTTTGTTCTCCCTCCTTCACGCATGTGAGTCCATACTACTGTATGCTCTGGCTGCATTGATTGTCTTTAATTATTTCAGGGATACTTTGGCATGTTGGTTGATTTTTTTGGGTTGATATTGATTGTGTTGTACCTCTTTGAGTGGTTGGATCTTATGTTGTACTTGTCTATCCTTCTTATCAGCATTTATGGCCTCTCTCTTAGGTATGTTTATGCCCTTAAATAAGGGCCAGTTTGTTCCAGTTATTGACTTTCCTCTAAAAGGCAAGATTTGATTTGAAAGTTAAAATATGAGTACAAGGAAGGTTCTTCCCATTAGGTAAGTCATTAGATATGATTTTGTGGTATTTCTTCTGTGATTTTGTTGCGTTGACTGTTTAATGGATACTTTTGCATGTTGGTTATGAAGCCCACAATACTGTACCTGTTGGTTATGGAGGAAGCATAGAAAATGGTTGAGTCTCTTTCCCGTTTAGCTACAAAAATTGAAACCAATATTTCTTCCCTCACTACATAAGTTAGTCTTTTTTGGATCAAATTATGAAGATGAATCCTAAGCTTGAGGAGGGTGATAATGAATTTGGTGAGGGACCCCGTAA
Organism: Pseudotsuga menziesii; assembly: GCA_001517045.1. Classification (NCBI taxonomy): domain Eukaryota; kingdom Viridiplantae; phylum Streptophyta; class Pinopsida; order Pinales; family Pinaceae; genus Pseudotsuga; species Pseudotsuga menziesii. Next base: position 117,564 of record LPNX010804546.1, read on the forward strand.
GGGTAAGAATACTGATAAGGAAGGATGTATCAATAACGATTTCTCATTTTTTAACCATTCCCACAATTTGATGTCTAACTTTCCTAAAATTGATCACAAAAAGTTTGATGTATCATATTTGATTGGCTCGGTTAGCCGAATGAACCCTACTTCTCTCTTCATGTCATGGATTATGGCCTATCAAAAATCTAAATAGGTATCCTTTAATTGGAATGGGAACATTGTTAGTGGATTAAATGTCATAAGAAAGTGTTGGAAAGGGGTTGAAGTGCACTACCACCACCGACAGGAAGGACGTCAACAAAGATAAAAGTCAACCACGACAAAAGAAGAAACCAAAAAACTAGGATATTTTGGTTGAGTCAGTTAGAGATTGGTCAAGTGGACCATTTTGTAATGGCCTAGCAAGACTATAAGTAGAGTTGGGATTGTAAACCAAAAATGATTATCATGGGAGGATCGTCATCGATACATCTGTCTATCGATCGGTTGTATGTTTTGGGCCTAAGATTAATCAATTGAGGGATGTTTTTGTATATTGTGGCGTATTTCTGGTACTGATGTTATGAAGACTCTGTTTTATGAAGCGATTTTGATCGGCATTTTGTTGATGTATTTGTAACTTCGGAATGTATTCACTTGTATATTTTATGTATTGTACCCCAATGTTTATTTCGGGAAGTATCTATAATGTAATTGAGTCATGTTTGATAATAAAAACCTAGATCTGAACGAGGAGGCGGCTTGGGTTTTACCCATCCGCTCTCTCCTTCCTCTGCGTGAGCTATGGATGGTTTTGTCCGGTCAGTTTCTTCCTCTGCATTGCAGGTTTCCTTGCGCGGCGATCCGCTCTTGCGGTGGCGACGATCTTCAGAGTTTTATGCTTGCTATCGGCGAAATTCCTGGCGATGGGCTCTTTACTGTTTGCTGCATCTGTGTTGTGGCTTCGACGGATCTTCTGGGTATTGCGGTGGCGACGGTGTTCTTCATGGGAGTTTTGGTGGATTGCGGTGGAGGTCAATCCATTGGCGTGCTAGCTGCGTGCCCCTAGCGGTGGGCTCTCTATCTGCCGCTTCTGGGCTTTGATGGGCCTTAATCGTCTGCTCTTTTGGGGCGGTGGTCGGCTTCCGTGGGTGCCGCTTTGGAGAGATTTTGGAGGCTCCAAGAATTCGCCATGGTTTTACAATGAACGCGTCCAGGCTTGATGTCGGCAGTATATCTGTTGTTTTGTGTGGTAGTGGGTTTTCTGGTGGTATGATCAGTAGTGATCCATTTTTTGCTGAATTTTTTTGTAGTTACTACTTATGATTTGGGTTGTGATACCTATATTTTTCTGTGATGTATCTAGCTGATATGCTTTTACAGTTTGGGACAGTTTTGTAATTTTTTGGTTACGACAATATGAGACAGCAAATATGTGACAATGTAGGGATACTAGTGATCCTCTTACATGTGCAGATGTAATTTTGTTCTACTTTGAAATAAAATTACGAATTTTTTCCGAGGAAAAAAAAGAAAAAGTAATTGAGTCATGTCATGCCCCAATGTTCCTATCGGAGATTCAACAATGTAAACAAGTCATGTCAAGTCATAGAGGGTAACCCTCCTTATTGATTAAGGGTTAAAGTCACCGCAGTTGTGGGGCCCTAGGGTTATTAGACTCTCCTAGAGAAGTCGGCCCTAGAGAGTTATTGTCAAGTCGAGAATTAGTATAAATAGAGAGTGAGCCTCTCTATTTATCATACATTCACTCACATTCAGTTGGAGTGCATAACTAAGAGAGAAAGAAGAAGCTGGGACAAGAGAGAGAGACTACTGCTGTCGGGAGATCATCTTACTATTTTTGGGTTTTACTTTTGGTGTTGATTCTATCTCTGAGGAAGTTGTGGGGTTTTCTCCTTTATGGTTTCCCCGAGGAAAATCTATGTGTCTCTTGTCTCTTGTGTTTGATTGTTGTGCTTATTATTCTCTCAGTTAAAGATCCTAAGATAATGCTAGCTTGAATGATAAAAATCTAACATGGTATCAGAGCTAACCTGAGAAGAAGACATTATGCAGCTGCAAAAACTAGGGCTTCCTACTTTTTGGATCTCTCTCCACAGATTTTCAGCAAAAGAAGGTTAGGCTGACTCTCCTCTCAGGGGTGCATTTTTCTGTCGAAACATAATTTGATTCTGAGCATTTTCAGTTTTTGACTAGACACTATTGCTGGAAATTAGGGCTTTCCACAGAAGTAGAATTTTTGAGTGAGCCCAGGCCTGGATTGATTTCCTCCCCAAAATCGAAGTTTAGAGATCAAGATCAAAGTTTTTGGTTAGGCAGAACTCTGGGAAAGTCAAACCCTAATATGCTCCTGAACCAACTCTGCAGAAATTCAGCTCCATATCCAGTTTCGACATCATAACCTGGTAAGATGTCTCATCATACCAAGCTTGATGAAAAGCTTGAGGGAGCCGATAACTTTCGAGCCTGGAAGTATAGGATCTCCCTGGTCCTGGAAGAAAATGAGTTGGACTTTTACATCAATGAAGAGGTTCCAGTTCTAGAGGGAGATGAGGCTAAATCCTTACACAAAAAGAAATTGGTCATGGCTAAGAGGATTATTGTTGATTCAATCAAGGATCACCTCATACCACAGGTGTCCTCCCTAAAGACACCTAAAGCAATGTTTGATGCCCTCACCAAAATGTTTGAAGGAAAGAACATAAATCAAAATATGACTTTGAGGAACCAGTTGAAGAATGTAAAGATCCAGAATGCGGAGACCATACAGTCTTACTTTACAAGGGTCTCTCAGATCAAGGAACAGCTAGAAGCGGTAGATGAAGAAGTGGAGAATGCAGAAATTGTGATGACCACCTTGAATGGTCTACCTAGATCATGGGACTCCTTCATTCAAGGGATTTGTGCAAGAAAGAAGCTAGTCAAGTTTAGTAGGTTGTGGGAATAATGCTCACAAGAAGAAGCTCGAATAATAGCCCGAGAATAAAATATGGGAAGTGAAGATCAAGCTCTCACAGTACACTCCAAGAAAAGCAGAAGAGACTTTCATCACCCCAAAGGTAAGCACTTCCACCAGAAAGATAACACTAGAATATCTAACAGAGATTTATCTAAATTTAGATGCTATACATGTGATGAAAGAGGACACTTTTCCAGAGAAACAAGAGAAGACATCATGCTCATGCTGTAGAGGATGATGAACCTTCCACAAAGAGAATCAAACAAGAAAGTGATGATTCTTCAAGTGAAGAATAATATGTTCTAATTTTCGCTCTCATGGGAACTACCACACATGGAAGCAATGATTGGCTAATAGACAGTGGGGCTTCCAAACATATGACAGGATTCAAAGAATCTTTTGTGAAAATATCCAAACATGAGTCACCTCACAAGGTGAAACTTAGGGATGACTATCGGTATCCACTAAAAGGTAGTGGTGAATCCTCCTATAAGCTAGACTCTGGAAAATCTATGAAGATGAAGGATGTATTGTTTGTACCAGGACTATAGAAGAATCTCCTCTCTATACCTGCATTGGATGCAAAAGGTATAAGAGTTGCATTTATAGATGGTCAAGTCATCATGTAGCCAAAAGGAAATACTATTGATGATGCAGTAGTAATTAGAGAACAATAGGGAGGACTATACAGATTAAAGGGCCAACCAGAACAAGCATTGGTTCATGACTCAGTAGAACCAAATGAACTTTGGCTTAGAAGGCTTGCACATGTGCACTATAGAGCACTACCACTTGCAAGCAAAGTTGTTGAAGGTCTTCTAGAAATACAGACAAAACATGACGGTGTCTGCAAAGGATGTGCGAGAGGAAAGAACACAAAGAAGACATTTCCAAGTAGCGAGAGCAAGGCAAAATGAATCTTGGAAATCATTAACTCCGATGTATGTGGTCCGATGTCATCTGATTCATTAAGCGGATATGTATAATATGTTTCTTTTATTGATGATTTTTCTAGGAAGACATGGGTATACTTTATGAAGAACAAAGATGAAGTATTCAGCAAGTTCAAGGAATTCAAAGCCTTGATTGAAAACTACACAGAAAAGAAGATCAAGATTTTTCGATCAGACAATGGCGGAGAATTCACATCAAATGAATTCAAAGTGTTATACAGAGAATCAGGGATTAAGAGGGAGTTAACCACTCCATATAATCAACAACAGAATGGGGTTGCAGAAATGAAGAATAGAACAATCATGGAAGCTACAAGGGCAATGCTTTATGATCAAGATCTTCCTATGCATCTATGGGCAGAAACTGTAAGAATAGATGTGTATGTACACAATCATACTCCACATAGAGTGCTCGAGAACAAGACACCTGAAGAAGTATTTTGCGGCAAGAAACTAGAGGTCATCCATCTCAGAATATTCGGTTGTCCTGTATACATACACATTCCAAAAGAAAAGAGGACAAAGTTAGATCCTTCTGGAAAGAAGGGTATATTTGTGGGATACAGTGAAAGATCGAAAGCTTACAGAATATACTTCCCAGGATTCAAGAAGATTGACATAAGTAGAGATGTAACATTCGACGAAGACTCAGCTTACAACAAATCCAAAAAGAGACCAATTGAAGACTCTAAAGAAACAGAAGTACCCAGAATTCAAGATACAATAACAAACGAAGTAAATCCAGAAGAAGATCGAGAAATAGAAGAACCCAGGAACCTGTAGATCCACCCAAGAAAAGAATCCTCACAAGAGGAAACCTGCATGGGCATGAGAGACTATCCAAGGTGCAAAAATATATGGGGCTCCAGAAGAAATACACAGAGAAAGAAAGAGAACTAGGTCCTGCTCCGGATATGTAGCCCTATTATGTGACATCATTGATAAAGAACCTTCCAACTATGAAGAAGCGGCAGAGAAGAAAGAATGGAAGGATGTTATGATCGAGGAGTACCAGTCGATCATGAAGAATGATGTCTGGGATGTTGTCCCTAAACCATAGGGGAAGTCTATTGTGACTTCCAAATGGATCTACAAGATCAAGCATGCTGTAGATGGTAGCATAGAGAAATATAAAGCAATATTTGTGGCTCGTGGCTTCGCCCAGAAAGAAGGAATAGATTATGAAGAAACTTTTGCACCTGTAGCCAGATATACTTCCATCAGATCAGTACTTGCTCTGGTTGTAGTAATGAAATGGAAGATACACCATATGGATGTCAAGACTGCCTTCTTGAATGGTGTAGTGGAAGAGGAAGTGTATGTGGAGCAGCCACTCAGTTTTGAGACACATGACAGGGAGACTCATGTGTGTAAATTGAAGAAAGCCCTGTATGGTTTGAAACAGGCAACCAGGACATGGTACGGAATCCAGTTTGGGCTTCACCAAGAGTAAAGTAGATTCCAACCTTTACTACAAGGTTAAAGAAGGGAACCCAGTGATACTCCTACTGTATGTAGATGATCTGTTTGTAACAGGTATGGATGGGTTGATTGCTGATACAAAGAGGAAGCTTGTTGTTGAGTTCGAAATGAAGGACTTGGGTATGATGCACTATTTTCTAGGCATGGAGGTGTGACCGAATGCAAATGGAATTTCCCTGGGATAAGAGAAGTATGTAGTAGAGATCCTGAAGAGGTTCAGAATGATGGACTGCAAGGCCATGACCACACCTATGACATCGAACCTGAATCTATTGAGTGATGCTCCATCAGAAGCGGTTGATGCTACGATGTATCATCGCATGATTGGGTCCTTGATGTACCTGACAAATACAAGACCAGATATTTGCTTTGTTGTGAACACATTGAGCTAGTTCCTGACAGATCCTAGACATGTTCACTTGATTGCTGTAAAGCATATTCTGAGATACCTGAAGGGTATAGTTGATTATGGGCTCAAGTATGAGGCGAATCAGAAGATTAACTTGGAAGGTTATGTTGATTCATATTGGGCAGGCAGTTCCATCGATAGGAAGAGCACTTCAGGGTGTTGCTTCACTATGGGATCATGTGTGATTTCTTGGTTTAGCAGGAAGCAGTCCTGTGTGGCACTGAGTACAGCCGACGCAGAGTATGTTGTAGCTTGTTCGGCTAGCTGTGAGGTAGTGTGGCTTAGAAAGCTACTATCTGATTTGTTTGATCTCCAGTTGGATGCTACTTGCATATATTGCGACAACCAGAGTTGTGTGAAGTTGTCTAAGAACCCAGTGTTCCATGACAAGTCAAAGCATATCGAGATCAAATATCACTATATTAGGGATATGGTGCAAAGAGGAGCAGTGAAGCTCCAGTATGTTGCGAGGGACAAACAGATAGCTGATGTGTTGACCAAGCCATTGGCCAAAGTGAAGTTTGAGTACTTCAAGGAGAAGCTTGGTGTTCTCCAGATTGAGGTTTCCTCCAAGGGTAGGTGATGAGTCTGAGAGCCCTTCTGACATGGTGATAGGATTGGTTCCTTCCATGGTCAGATGTAAGTGCAGAGCCATTCTGATATGACTATGGGATTGGCTCCCACATGATAAGATGTAAGTGCAGAGCCATTTTGATATGACTGTGGGATTGGATCCCACATGATCAGATGTAAGTGCAGAGCCATTCTGATATGATTGTGGGATTGGCTCCTACATGATCAGATGTAAGTGCAGAGCCATTCTGATATGACTATGGGATTGGCTCCCACATGATCAGATATAAGTGCAGAGCCTTTCCCTAGATGATAGATGGTGTGTCCTATCATGCCAACGGATATAAGTGCAGAGCCTTTCCCCGAATGATAGATGGTGTGTCCTATCATGCCGACAGATGTAAGTGCAGAGCCTTTCTTTGGATGGTAGATGGTGTGTCCTACCATGCCAGTAGATATAAGTGTTGAATCCCTTCCTTGGATAGTAGATGGTGTGTCCTACTATGCCAGAGGATGTAAGTGCTGAGCCTTTCTGACTGGGTCAGATATAAGTGCTGTGCCTTTCTCTGAATAGTAGATGGTGTGTCCTGCTATGCCAATAGATGTAAGTGTTGAGCCTTTCCTTGGATGATATATGGTGTATCATATCATTCCAGTGGATGTGAGTGCTGGGCCTTTCTAACATGGTGGTGGATGTGTTCCTCCCATGGTCAGATGTGAGTGTTGGGCGTGCCTTTCTGACATGGTTGTTGGATGTGTTCCTCCCATGGTCAGATGTAAGTGTTGGGCAGGTCATTCTGACTAAGGGTCAGATATAAGCACTGAATAAGACCTACATGGAGGCTAGGCCTACAACCAGCATGAAAAAGGGCTGGCTCTATAGAACTTCCTATGACGAGAAGAATCAAGAGATAGCACCAGTGATGATGATCCAACAGTGATGACCCAGTGATGATCTAGATCCAGTAATGAAGATGACTTGAAAATGAAGATAACTTGATGATGATCCAGATGATACAGAGAAGAAGACCTGTGATAATAAATTGTGTCGAGAGAATACCTTCCTAGTTAAGAGGGAGTGTTGATGTATTTGTAACTTCAGAATGTATTCACTTGTATATTTTATGTATTGTACCCCGATGTTTATTCCGGGAAGTATCTGTAATGTAATTGAGTCATGTCATGCCCCGATGTTCCTATCGGGAGATTCAATAATGTAAACAAGTCATGTAAAGTCATAGAGGGCAACCCTCCTTATTGATCAAGGGTTAAAGTCTCCGTAGTTGTGGGTCCCTAGGGTTATTAGACTCTCCTAGAGAAGTCGGCCCTAGTGAGTTATTGTCAAGTCGGGAATTAGTATAAATAGAGAGTGAACCTCTCTATTTATCATACATTCACTCACACTCAGTTGGAGTGCATAACTGAGAGAGAAAGAAAAATTTGGAGCAGGAGAGAGAGAGACTACTATTGTAGGGAGATCATCTTACTGTTTTTGGGTTTTACTTTTGGTGCTAATTCTATCTCTGAGGAAGTTGCGGGGTTTTCTCCTTTATGGTTTCCCCGAGGAAAATCTTTGTGTCTATTGTCTCTTGTGTTTGATTGTTGTGCTTGTTATTCTCTCAGTTAAGGATCCTAAGATAATGCTAGCTTGAAAGATAAAAATCTAACACATTTTGGCACCTTAAGTCATATTGTCTTGGTTCTGTGAAATGTGTTGTTTCTGAAGATAGTTTAAATATGAATCATGTGTTTTTTGCATTATTCGGGATGAAATCTGTGATGATGATATCTCTATGTTTTCATGGTAAATGTGAATGATGCGAAGTATTGCAGTGTTTACCAGTTTAATGTAAGTCGATGTCTTTGTTAATGTAAATTCGGGTAATTACGATTGTTGATGATGATGATAGGTAGATCTGGTTAATGGTATGATTACAAACCTGGATTTATGGGTAATGTTGTAGTAGGTTAACGGATTGTGTGAAAGTCCTCTTCGCATTGCGAAAACTTGGTTCTTGCAGCCCTCCCTCCGATATCTCAGGTAAGAGTGCACTTGCTCCGTAGGTGTTTCTAGAAAGGGTAAAACCTTTTCGGGTCAATGTTTAGTGAGTCTGTGTCGGCAGTTGTTGACAGTAGTGCAAAATGAACCCCTGTCGACATAACTATGTTTGTGTTTGTGTCAACAAACGGTTTCGTTGTTAGGACCATAGTGTGAAGAAAATGAGGACATGTTGTGGCATTCGACGAAGCTAGAAATCCAAGATTGGTTTGACAAGAAATACCAAGAGTTTGCGGAAGAAGAGAACTAGAACCCAAGATTGACAACAGAATATTGGTTGGGAAAATATATCTACTCAAATGTTCATGAAATATTCTTCTCTGAATTTCCGATTGTATTGTACGAGTGGTTAGCGCAACTCACTTTTCAGAAGAAAATTTTCCAGGGAGGCGAACCTGATCAATGGACTCTGGAACTAATCCAACAATTACGAAAGGTGAACAACAAGGCTTCAAGGGTTGTCTATTTATGGATAGACAACATTTTGGACGGGTATATTATTGAGTTCGTTGTTGACACAATCAAATATTACAGCAACGTCGAAAGATAATTTTTTAAGGAACCTAAGAGAGATTTATATTGTCATTATAGTTGTGGATTAAGATGCTCATTTGTAAAAAAAGAATACTAAAAATGAATTCTGATGAGTAAATCCCCAGTGTGCAGAGGTTGTGGGTACCACAAAGGTAAGGGTTTGATGAAATGATATGGGGTAGATGGATGGGAGTCACGACAATACTGCAAGGGAATATGTGGAAGAGTGTGGTCACCTGAGAAGTAGGGTGAGGTTCCGGCAAGAAAAGAGGAGGACTGAGGAGAGTCTTGGTGTGACTTGAACAAACAATTGTGAGAAGGAACAACAAGGGACCAAGCTCCCCTATAGTGACAAAGGAAACGACCATGCTACGCCCGAACCTGAGGAAGGACCAACCCAAAGCTACAACGTACCTACAACTCCATGCACCACACCAAACTTAGGAGGAAGAAACATGAGTTCATCACAAGGTTGTCCTGCGTGTCAACACAACGGTAATATTAGTGGATCGACAAGCACTTGGAGGAGACCCAGGATAGCGGGTGACGACGTGAAGCTACCCTTGTTTCAGGGTAATGGGACTAAGGATCCATAACAGTATTGGTTCCTATGCAAAGCAAAGTGGAAGGTAAAACAAGTACAAGATGAAGATATAAAGAAAGGACAACTAGTGAAAACCTTTCGGGGCCGAGCGTTAGACTAGTGTATGAAATTTGTACAAGTACCGATGGGGCATCCCTAGAAGACTCTAGCACAAATCAGGACTGGATTTATCAAGGAATTCAAGAAACTGAAATAAGAACCACAGTATATTACAGAATTGAAGGAAATAAAGCAATTCCCCTATGAGTCGGTATGGGACTTCAATCAACGATTCAAAACTCTAATGGCCAAGGTTAGCTTTGGAATGAGTGATGTGCAACACAAAGAATGGTTCATCGCAGCCTTGGTACCCCATATATGCAGGTCGCTGATGCAACAAAAGATTGCATCTAAAGTGGAAGCCCTGGATATCATGATGAAGTTGGAGGCTTCACTAGTCAACAAAACAGGGATTGGCATGAGCCATATCGAGTCACAGTTGGTGAACCTTACTATCCAATTGCAGGATATTAAGAAGGGGAACAAAGTCCGTGAAGAAGTATGGTGAGGTCAATGTCGATCTGAAGGACATCACAAAGATCAGTGTCTGGACTTTCGCGAATACTTACAGTCGGGGGGCACCGAACCCGTTGATTCAAGGAGCATTTCCTTGGTGCCGAATTTGTCAGATAAGAGGACATCGATTAGAAGAATGTGTGTACTTAGCAAAGGTTGTGTTGAAACCGACTAGTCTTTTTTGCAACTTCTGTTGATCGGTTGGTCATGAAGAAAAGGATTGTAGAGCTTATGATTTGCTCCAAGAATGAATTATGGATACATACTTTATGAAGGGGGAATACCAACGACCAACAAAAAAACTTCAACCGCAACCACAGTATACTCAGACGCAGTATAATTAGTTGCAATTGCAGTATAACTAACTGCAACCACAGTATACTCAGTCGTAGTATAATCAACAACAACCACAGTATAACTCGCCGCAACAACAATTTAACTAGCCATTGTATAACCAACCACAGTACCAACAACAAGGAGGATTTTGAGGAGGATTTCATGGAGGACGTAATGGAGGCTTTGGTCGTGAAGGAGCTATGGGTTGAGGTCGTGGACCAGTTACGCGCTATAACTGCGAAGTGTTTGGGATATTATTAGAGGGACTGTCTGAATCTAGTAACCCAGTGTACTTACTGTAGCGCAGTAGACCACACCATTGAGGAATGTCCACAGTTAAATTCGAAATGGAAAGACAAGAACATGCCACTACCGCAACCAAACTAGAATGCAAACCAATCTCAGAATCAAAATCCTGGACCAAATGTGGGGAAGATATCAGTAGAACTAAGAACTCAACCAGTAAATGTCGGTGTAGTAACGAGAGGAGGATCTATGACAAGAGATGACAAACCACTACTAAATGTTCTACATGTGGCCCAAAAGAAAGTCCAATTCAATGCAGAAATAAACCTTCTTCGAAGCAAAAGATGCCTTGAACAAGAACAACGATAAGCTACCTATTTACGAGATGGCGCCAAGATTTGATCCGGCAAACTCACCAAGATCAAAGAGAAAGGTCAGTACTTTAAAATATATATATGTAAATTTGTCTAACGTTAGCAAAAGATCAAGATGCATTAATAGAGATATAAAGTTTTTTGTATCGACAGGAAGAAGGGCGACCGGATTGCCCAGTTAATTCATTACAAAAGAATAAAACATCAAGAGAAATGAGGATGAATGTCCAAATCGACGAATATGATGCAGATTCAATTATTTTGGATATAGGATCAGATGTGAATATCCTAACCAAACGATCATGGGAAATGATGGGGAAGCCACATCTAGTCTAGTCCCCCGTACAACTTTGTCTGACAAATCAGGCCAAGGTTTCTCTAATTGGACGAGTACCTCGTCTATCTATTGAAGTGGAAGGATTGAAGATGTATGCAGACTTCGATGTTATTGAAATAGTCAACAATACCAGCCCATACCATGCACTGTTGGGAATCAGGTGGGAGATGGAAAACTTGACGGTCATCAATTTCAACTTTTGGTAGATGGACTGCAACAGGTGGTGCCTCCCAAATTCTAATGTGCTTCTTTTGTAACTCCATCATTTTCTGACTCTTTAGAGGATTCAATTACTTTGGATGGATATGTTTATCTCCATCCACAATTCGTGGTACTTTAGTTTTCATAGATTCGGTGCCAACTACATCACATGGACATTAGCCTTGGGTTTTTGGTTGAGTCTCTTATAGTACTCCACAATGGCCATTAACACTTGTACCTAGGAAAATAAAGCTCTTATATAATCCAACACCTATACCTAGGAAAATAAAGCTGTAACTTAATCCACCCATAAGATTAAGACTAAACACGAGAAGAATATTAGTCAAAGGATGGTGAATTTGGCTAAATGGGTGGAATATGAGGTTATTAAGAACATCTTGGATGAGTATCACCAAGAAAGATTTTCCTTGTATGCTTTAGAGGCTAATTATGAAGAATGGTAAATAAACATTTATAATTTTTGTGATGACAACTATTTACATAACATTTTTGACAACTCTCCTCTTCCACGTGAAGAGTAACTTGTGGTAGATGGACTGCAATAGGTGGCGCCTCCCAAATTCCAATATGCTTTCTTTGCAGCTCCATCATTTACCTACTCTCTGGAGGATTCAATTACCTTAGTTGGATATGCTTATCTTGATCCACAATTCGTGGTACTTTAGTTTCAGAGATTCAGTACCAACTACAACACATGGACATTAGCCTTAGGTTTTTGGTTGAGTCACTTATAGTACTTGAGAGTGGCCATTAACACTCATACATGGGACTCGAGCTTTCAAGGGTTTGTTGAACTACATCAACATGGTTGATCACACTGGTCCATGGTACCTTGGTTCCTACTTTAGCATGACATTTAACATTCACCCATGGGACCCTGGACAAGGCATCGAGGACGATGTCTTCTTATGGAGGGTGGAGTGTTATGAACCTACCTAGAGAGTAATGGGGGGTCCCAAAGGGCCCATTATAGTAGAAGTGGAGGCCATTCAATGTAAAGTGGATTGGGTCCACTGTATTGTTGTTAATAAATAAGGCCCACTAAGTTAGTAAATAAATGTAATGGAATCTCATTAAAGAAGGTCGACTAGGTTATGAGGTTAATATTGTAGGGTGATTCTATAAACAAGGAAGGAGTCCTTCTTATGTGATGTGAAGAATTATTATTGTATTTTGAGCTTAGCTCATAAGGAGGAAGCCCCCTCAAAGAAGAAAGAGGACAAGTTTGGTTCATCCCATCAAAAGAACCATTTCCATATCAATAAAGATCCCAACTTATTGCATATCTTTTGTATTGATTCATATTGTTGATATCATTTGTGGATAATCTAATTTTAATATTTGTGCATAACATATACAATGGCCCAAGATGGTTGTAGAGAACATCAGAGGGGCTATGATTCCACCAGAGGGGAAGAGGAAAGGCGCTTATGTAACACCCCGGTTTCGACCCCGTTGCATTAGATGTATATGATGTATATATTGTAAATGATCATGGTGCGGAGCTAAAGGCCAAGGCCCCACCATTGATTGGTTATGCTATGTTTCGGGTTGAAATTGTCACCGATGGTATATCGGGGCATGCGGCATACATATTGAGTTTTGTCATCATGTAAATACGCATCTTTAATTAAATAACCCAACCAGCTACGTTCGCGGCAACTAAATTGAGAAGGGGCATGATTTTCACAAGGATAAAGGTGGGGGAATGTCAAACCTTGAGCCATGAGAGAAAATCCATGCGTCACCACCTTGTTTTGATTTTCCCATCTCTCATTGTTTTATCCAACCACCACCATTAAAATCTGTTGCTGTTAGTTGGGGCAATTATGGCTGGGAGTGGAGAGTGGCAAGGCTGTCAGTCCTTGCCCACACGCACACTTCACCAGCGGATTGAACCTCACGATGGGCAGAAGAATGACTACTACGAATCCTCACCATTGTCTGTTCATCCACACGCATAGGCAAAGCTATTCATCCTCACACATCCTCACCATTGTCTGTTCATTATTATTCTCATGCGCGGGCACCTTTCCTGTTTGGTCTCACACATCCAAGAGAGAGGAGCCGCCTCCACTATCACTCACATTTTCCCACAGCGAGGAATCGGGTGTGTTCTTGACCCGCTTTTGGAATTGGGTGTAAATCTTCTCTCATGCACTGGGTTCTGCATTGTTGCCACTCACGCAGCAAGCTGGGGGGGGGGGCTGTTCGGTCACTATCACCCATGATTTTTCCTGTGGAGAGCCATTTTACGCTCAGGGACTGTGTGTAAGTTTTCCTTACTTATTTGTGGCTCGTGCATATGTTTTTCCCTCTGTATTTTGGGGTCTGGTGCAAGTTTCTCTCACGCACAGGCTGGGAGATTGCATTTTCTTCCCTAGTGTGGTCTGTGTAAGTTTTCCCGGTGACTTCGTTGTCCAGGACAGACTGTTGTTTTCCCCATGTTGTGAGTTGTGTTTACTGATACGTTTTAGGGACTGTAGTAATTCACTTGGGAGTCGTTTTGGCCACGATAGGGCCAAGAATGACTCAGGAATCGTTTTCCCTGTTAAGCTCTAATTGCTGATTAATTGCATGCGTGCAATGGTTGGTCTTTGGACTATGTTGGGAGCAGAGATGGGGGCTTGGTTTGCTTGATAAACCTGGTGTGTTTGGAAACCACACAGACAGAGTTAGAGGGTTGGATTTCTTCTCCACAACCCCTGAATAGCACTGGAAGGGAAGCCAGGGCCTGAGGGAATGTGTAGCAGAGAGGGGACTGATTCCTTGTGTTGGGTGTGTGTGGGTGTCTTAGAAGTCAGGCTAGTTCTGGTGTAGGTGTTCCTAGCTCTGTAATGGGCTCGCAAGCTTAGCATTTAGCTTTTCTCAGCTCCTTGATGACCTGATAAACCAAAACTGTGTTGGCTTGCCTGTGTTTTGTGTATCCTTGGCTATGTGTAAGCCTGCTTGTTCCTTATTCCTTGGAGAATCATGCCCATCTCGGGGGTGGCAGTGTTGCTGAGAGATTAAGGAGCACGCTGGCCTATGGATGGGTGGAACGTTGCAGTGACATAGGTGGTTGTGGAATGAGTTCTTATAAGATAAGTAACCTTGTATATTTTACTTCTGCAATCCTATTTACTGTTAATGATTATGATGAACATGTTGAATGAATGCTTGTATGAATGTATGTTGCTTCCGCTGTGTATGATAAATAATTGCATCTGTGTATGTTCTACTTCAATGTATTCTGTTTCAACATTTTTATGAATTCACATGTTCATGGGGCTGGTAGTACGGATGGTTAACGCCATGGTAGCGTCCTCTTCGTCGGTCGGAGGGTCGGGGATGTTACGGTGTGGTATCAGAGCTCATGTTGCAGCGTGGGCCTAAGTGGACCACGAAGATGCAGTGACAGACGCAGGATTTCTTTCTGCCCAGCAGAGATCAGAGGTTGATGACAAAAAACTTCCACAAATTTGTCTAAGTGTTTGAACTGTCGGTTCATCGGAACACTTCACGAGAAGGACTTCCAATGTAGCGAAGAGGTAGGCAGAAGCATACCCAATGGAGGACAGTTGGAAGGAAAATTGCGGAAAATTTTCTAAGTGTTCGACGTCCGTCGGCGGAAAATATTTGAACAAGCGCCCGCCGTTGCGGATGGCTAGACAACTACGCGTCCGACGGGTAAGGCCTCCGACCGCCGACGCCGTAAAGAAAGTCTAATTTTTTTTCTAAGGCCCGAAATCGTCGACGATCGGAAGAAGATAGTGTTTCGTGTGCGGCCATTTCGGAAGCCTAGAGCACTAGTCTTCCGACGAGAAGAGACTACCGACACCGATCAGGTTATGCCTCAGTAGATTGGGCCGTCGATTGGAAGAAGATCAAAGATGATGGGCCGTCGTTGCGGTTGTTGATGGAACTATTTCGCCGATGAAAATAAGAGAATGGAGTTTATCAAGAGGCGAAAAGGAAGACTAAAAGGGGGGGGGATTTTGAAAAAATTTCTAAGTCCTGGAGTCGTCAGCCATGGGCGATAGTTAGTGGATTGAAAGTCTGCCATTGCAGTTGCCTAGACGACTAACCACCCAATGCACAAGACACCCGACTGCCGATGCAGCGCATAGGCTAGTTTCATCGTCGATTAGGTTTAGATAGTTGGATACAGATCCGATGCAACGGAAGGAAATAGGTGAACAGTCCTTCGCGTCGCCAATGCAGATCGAAAGTTTAGCGATTTGCTCGTTAAAACGTCGGAATGTTAGTTGGGATGAGACCCGATCCTGTACAAGGAAATTTTGAGTTTTCCATGGGATTTCCCAGCAGATTTTGACTGTTTTTCAGAGGGATTTTCAGCGGTTTTTCAGTAGATTTTCAGGGCTGAAAAGGAGAAAATGTCCGTAACGAAAATGATGACATAGAGTCTAATGGAAGGAGATTCCAAGAGACACCGTCAAATGTTCCAGCCACCATGAGAAGCTTGATCAAAGCTCAGGAAGAGCAACATCAGTTGAATGCTGAAATGTTGTAGAGTTTGACAGACTTGCAAAGAAAGGTAGACTCTAGACAAGGTACAGCAAGACCAGAAGGCAGTAAGAGCAGTACTAGGCAAAGGAGAAGGACTTCTAGTGGATCATCTGATTCTAAAGAATCCAACCGGGATTCAAGTTCTTCTTCTCATAAAAGAAAAAGAAAGAGAAACCATAGGGATCGCTCTCGAGATGAATTTAAGAAAGCTAAACCTCCTACATTTGATGGTGAGGTAAAGACTGGACAGGAGGCTGAAGCTTGGCTTCTTGGGATAAAGAAGTACTTTCAAGTGCATGATTATTCGGGAAACATGAAGGCAAGAGTTGCCATATTCAATCTGAATGGAAGAGCATCCATTTGGTGGGAACACTTCAAGCAAGTAAAGAGGATCAATGAAAGGAGACTTAAGTGGAAACAATTCAAGAAGTATTTCAAGCAGAAATACCTCTCTGACAGGTATTATGATGACAAGATTAAGGAGTTCCATGAGCTGAGATTGAGACAGCGGACCATGGAAGAATATGCAAATAAGTTTTTGGAGCTGTTGAGGTATGTCCGGTACATCAGAGATGAAAAAATGAAGGTCCAGCGTTTTCTGAGTGGAATACCTCAGTCTTACAAAGATAGAATTGAGTTTTATGAACCTAGAAATCTTGAAGAAGCAATAAGAAAGGCTAAGTATTGCTATGAGCAAAGCAAAGGTAAGTCGGATTACCATAAGCCATGGAAGGACAAGAAGAATGGGAAGTTTGACTAAAGAAAGAAGGGTTTTAAACCTTCTAACTTTAGGAATCAACAGAAGCAGCCATTCCAAGCTATGAGTAGTCCAGTCGGAATGACAGAAGAAAAACCTAAAGATCCACAACAGAATAGAGGACCACTTCAGTGTTGGAAATGTGGAGGACCCCACATGCTTAGAAATTGTCCACTCGAGAATGAGAGTGCAAGGCCAACTTCCAACATTCAAGAAGCAGAAACAGTGGGTCAAGTAGCAAGGGCAGTCCCTAGGATTTATGCAGCACTGGAGGACCGCCAAGTAGATCACTAGTCAACTGTGGTTGAAGTAGCAGGTAAGATTGTTGAGCAATCTGTTTCTATTTTGATTGACCCTGGTTCTACTCACAGTTGCATTACTCCTAGAGTAGTGGAGATTTGTGCTTTTAAGAAGGTAAAGCATAGGAAATCTTGGTTAGTCCAGCTAGCCACTGGGACTAAGAGAAGAGTCAGTGAAGTGGTAGAGAAATGTCCATTGGTCATGGATGGATTGGTCACTTGTGTAGATCTGAATGTTCTACCGCTAGGTTCCTATGATGTTCTCATTGGAATGGATTGGTTAGAAGCTCACGGGGTGAAGCTTAACTGTTACAATAAGACTTTCGAATGCATGAATGAAGAAGGGAACCTAGTAGTTGTGAAAGGTAATCCAAAGGTGATTTCAGTACGACAGGTTTCAGCAATGCAGTTAAAGAAGTTCTGTAGGAAGGGTTGCCAGTTGTATGCAGCTCATATTTTGGAGACATCAGGAGATGAAAATCATAGGTTGGGGGACTATCAGGTGTTACAGGAATTCAAGGATGTGTTTCCTGATGAGATTCCAGGGCTTTCTCCAAAGAGGGACATTGATTTCACAATTGAACTTGTGCCAAGAACAACACCAGTGTCCAAGGCACCCTACAGGATGAGTACACCGAAAGTGCTAGAATTGAAGATGCAACTGCAAGAGTTGTTCGAAAAGAAGTATATCCAGCCGAGTGTGTCTCCTTGGGGAGCACCAGTTCTGTTTGTAAAGAAGAAAGATGGTACACTCAGGTTGTGTATTGATTACAGACAGCTGAACAAGGTTACTGTGAAGAATAAATATCCTTTGCCTAGGATTGATGACCTCTTTGATCAAATGAGAGGAGCAAAGGTATTTTCCAAGATTGACTTGAGGTCTGGTTACCATCAGGTGAGAATCAAGGATGAAGACATTCATAAGACAACCTTCAGGACAAGGTATGGGCATTATGAGTTTGTAGTGGTACCATTTGGTCTCACAAATGCACCAGCTACATTTATGTGCCTTATGAATAGTGTCTTCAACAAGTATTTGGACAAGTTTGTTCTTGTTTTCCTTGATGACATTCTTGTTTATTCTAAGAACGAGGAAGAACATGAAGAGCATTTGAGATTGACATTGCAATTGCTCAAGGAGCATCAGCTATATTAAAAAATGAGCAAGTGTGACTTCTATAGAGATAGAATTCAGTATTTGGGTCACATTATCTCAGAGGAGGGTATATTTGTGGACCCTGAAAAGATTGAAGCCATTATGAATTGGCTTACTCCAAGAAATGTGACAGATGTAAGATCTTTTATGGGACTTGTAGGATACTATAGGAGATTCATTGAGGGATTCTCCAGAGTTGCACATGCCATCACTTCTTTGCAAAAGAAAGGGATGAAGTTCGAATGGACATCGAGGTGTGAAGAAAGCTTCCAGCAGTTGAAGAGTCTTCTCACCAGTGCACCAGTATTGAAGGTTGCAGATCTAGAGAAAGATTTTGTGGTGTGTATTGATGCATGCGAACAAGGGCTTGGAGGAGTCCTTATGCAAGACAACCACGTGATATGTTATGAATCGAGGAAGCTGAAGGAGCATGAGAAGAACTATGCCACTCATGATCTAGAGCTTGCAGCCATAGTACATGCCCTCAAGATGTGGAGGCATTACTTGATGGGTAGAATATTTGAGCTCAGAACAGATCACTGTGGACTGAAGTATCTATTTGATCAGCCTACTCTGAATGCTAGGCAAGCAAGATGGCTGGAATTTCTATATGAGTTTGATTTTGAAATCAAGCATGTAAAGGGAAAGGAAAATAAGGTAGCTGATGCACTCAGCAGGAAGGTACAGGAAATGCATGTGGCATCTCTTAGTATTTTCCAACCAGATTTGAGGCAGCAGATTGTTAATCATGTTGCTGGAGATGAATTGTATGAGCAGGTAAAAGACAAATTGCAACAACAAAGTCTCGAGAAGAGGCATGAGGGATATAAATTGGAAGAAGATGGACTTCTCACTTATAAAGGTAGAATTTACATTCCAGATGTAGCAGGTTTGAGGAGAGTTGTTATGGATGAAATCCATCAAGCTCCGTATTCCGGTCACCCAGGATACCAAAAGACCATTGCTACAGCTAGAAAGCAGTACTTTTGGACAGGAATGAAAAGGGATATGGCTGAGTACATTTCGAGGTGTATGAAGTGTCAATAGGTAAAGGTTGAGCATCAACATCCAGCAGGTTTGTTGCAGCCTTTGCCAATTCCATAATGGAAATGGGAAGTTATTTCCATGGATTTTATTACAGGAATGCCGATGACTTGGAGACAACATGATTCCATCATGGTTGTGGTAGACAAGTTGACAAAGGCAGCGCATTTTATACCGGTTAAGTCTACGCATTAGACTGATGACATTGCAAAGATCTTCATGAAGGAGATATTCAAATTGCATGGATTGCCGAAGGCAATAGTCTCTGACAGAAATGTCAAGTTCACTTCCAACTTTTGGAAGGGGTTGTTTGCAGATTTGGGTACAAAGCTAAACTTCAGCACTGCATACCATCCTCAGACAGATGGTCAGACAGAGAGAGTTAATCAGGTGCTTGAAGATATGTTTCGCATGTACGTAATGGACAAACCAACCAAGTGGGAAGATTACTTGCACTTGGTAGAGTTTGCTTATAACAATGGACAGCAGGCATCCCTGGGGATGAGTCCGTATGAAGCTTTGTATGGAAGAAGGTGTAGGACACTAGTGATTTGGGATAATCCAGTGAACAGGATTGTGCTTGGACCAGAATTGCTCAAGGAAATGGAGCACGAGGTTGTAAAGATCAGGTAGAATCTGAAAGCAGCACATGATAGACAGAAAAGCTATGCAGATAAGCATAGGGTGAACAGGGAGTTCAGTGTTGGGGATCATGTGTTACCTCCTAGTGAGGGCAAAGAAGAGTTCCTTGAAGCTTGGAAGTTGTGCCAAGCTGTCACCTAGATACTGTGGGCTGTTTGAAGTGCTTGAAAGAATAGGGCTAGTTGCATATAGACTTGCATTGCCTGCTAGCAATAGGGCTCATAATGTTTTTCACGTTTCTTTGCTTAAGAGATATGTACATGATCCTAACCATGTGATAAATTGGGATGTGATTCAGGTGGAACCTGAGGGAGAGTTTCGAATCGAGCCAATGCGCATCCTCGACAGGAAGGTCACAATGCTCCAGAACCGGGCCATAGGGCAGGTAAAGGTGCAATGGGAGCACTACGGACCTGAAGAGGCTACGTGGGAGCTGGAGGATGCCATGCGATTGGCACATCCATTTTTGTTCAATTTTGCGGAACACTGAGGCGATACCAGTGTAGCATTTTGTTCAATTTTGTAAAGCACTGAGGACAGTGCTATTGAAGGGGGAGGGGAATGTAACACCCAGGTTTTGACCCCGTTGCATTAGATGCATATGATGTATATATTGTAAATGATCATGGTGCCGAGCTAAAGGCCAAGGCCCCACCATTGATTGGTTATGCTATGTTTCGGATTGAAATTGTCACCGATGGTATATCGGGGCATGCGGCATACATATTGAGTTTTGTCATCATGTAAATACGCATCTTTAATTAAATAACCCAACAAGCTATGTTCGCGGCAACTAAATTGAGAAGGGGCATGGTTTTCACAAGGATAAGGGTGGGGGAATGTCAAACCTTGAGCCATGAGAGAAAATCCATGTGTCACGACCCTGTTTTGATTTTCCCATCTCTCCTTGTTTTATCCAACCACCACCATTAAAAACTGCTGCTGTTAGTTGGGGCAGTTATGGCTGGGAGTGGAGTGTGGCAAGGCTGTCAGTCCTTGCCCACACGCACACTCCACCAGCGGATTGAACCTCACGATGGGTAGAAGAATGATTACTACGCATCCTCACCATTGTCTGTTCATCCAGACGCATAGGCGAAGCTGTTCATCCTCACGCATCCTCACCATTGTCTGTTCATTATTATTCTCACGCGCGGGCACCTTTCTTGTTTGGTCTCACGCATTCAGGAGAGAGGAGTCGCCTCCACTGTCACTCACATTTTCCCACAGCGAGGAATCGGGTGTGTTCTCGACCCGCTTTTGGAATTGGGTGTAATCTTCTCTCACGCACTGGGTTTTGCATTGTTGCCACTCACGCAGCAAGCTGGGGGGGGGGCTGTTCGGTCACTATCACCCACGGTTTTTCCTGTGGAGAGCCATTTTACGCTTAGGGACTGCGTGTAAGTTTTCCTTACTGATTTGTGGCTCGTGCATATGTTTTTCCCTCTGTATTTTGGGGTCTGGTGCAAGTTTCTCTCACGCACAGGTTGGGAGACTGCATTTTCTTCCCTAATGTGGTATGTGTAAGTTTTCCTGATGACTTCATTGTCCAGGACGGACTGTTGTTTTCCCCATGTTGTGAGTTGTGTTTACTGATACGTTTTGGGGACTGTAGTAGTTCGCTTGGGAGTCTTTTTCCTTGTTAAGCTGTAATTGCTGACTAATTGCATGCGTGCAATGGTTGGTCTTCGGACTGTGTTGGGAGCAGAGACGGGGGCTTGGTTTGCTTGATAAACCTGGTGTGTTTGGAAACCACACAGACAGAGTTAGAGGGTTGGCTTTCTTCTCCACAACCCCTGAATAGCACTGGAAGGGAAGGCAGGGCTTGAGGGACTGTGTAGCAGAGAAGGGATTGATTCCTTGTGTTGGGTGTGTATGGGTGTCTTAGAAGTCAGGCTAGTTCTGGTGTAGGTGTTCCTAGTTTTGTAATGGGCTCACCAGCTTAGCATTTAGCTTTTCCTAGCTCCTTGATGGCCTGATAAACCCAGCTGTGTTGGCTTGGCTGTGTTTTGTGTATCCTTGGCTATGTGTAAGCCTGCTTGTTCCTTATTCCTTGGAGAATCATGCCCAACTCGAGGGTGGCAGCGTTGCTGAGAGATTAAGGAGCACGCTGGCCTATGGTTGGGTGGAACGTTGCAGCGACGTAGCTGGTTGCGGAATGAGTTCTTATAAGATAAGTAACCTTGTCTATTTTACTTCTGCAATCCTATTTACTGTTAGTGATTATGATGAACATGTTGAATGAAAGTTTGTATGAATGTATGTTGCTTTCGCTGTGTATGATAAATAATTGCATCTGTGTATGTTCTACTTCAATGCATTCTGTTTCAGCATTTTTATGAATTCACATGTTCATGGGGCTGGTAGCCCAGATGGTTAACGCCATGGTAGCGTCCTCTTCACTAGTCGGAGGGTCAAGGATGTTACAGCTTATGAGAAAGTAAATGCTCTATTGCTAAGTTTCAACCTTAGCTCTGATATCTTTTCCACCATCTGCCTTGAATAGATCCATCCACCTCGATTGGCTTATTGAATCGATTATTGAATGAATGTAGAGGTTGGTGGGAGAAGTATGGTCATGTAGCTATGGAAGTGTGGAATGAGTATAATCATTGTGTGAACGGCGAGAGGATTTCATTCCTCCTAACATAATTGATGCCAACCATAATTCCCTCACCTCACTAATTTTTGCCAATTATTCATAATTCTTTCATTTCATGTCCATGTGGGATTCTTCTGATGTTACATTCTCCTTGTCAACAACCATCCAATTTGAAATTAACCAAAACAACATTGTGAAAGAGTAAGTAGTAGATTTTGGATGAGAAATAGGTGGATGTAGGAGTGTATAGAGATTGAACAAATTAGGAATCCCTCGTTAACTGTGTGTAATTACTGTTTTTGGATGCTTAAGAGCCAAATATTATTCTCTTGGGCAATTGCCATAAAGAGTTCACTAGATTGGGTTCATTTTGGCCATAATAAAGAGAATCTGAGGGAATAACATCTTTGAGGGATTGTTGAACAAAGAAAGGATTTTTTGTATGTTGTGTGGCGTAGTGGAAGCGAGTGCCAGTGCCATGAGTGCTGATGGCTAGATGAGATGCTTATAATGTTTTGTAATAAGTAATTTAATATCAATGTTATTTTATGCCATGGAATTTTATAAAATCACATGTTGTGTGTATTGATTAACTATTAAATATGTTAATCCATGCTAGTTTAAATTATGACGCATTCTATTAATTTGCAAAATGCATGCATTTTATTTAATTTTGGTTCTCCCTGGAGACTTTCCTTATTGGTATCGTGGAGTCATGATCCACGAGGGTCGAAATTAAAAAGACTAGTTTAGTGGCTTTTTACCCTATGGTTGGGAATGCTGGGTAGGGATGCCACATGATTTGTCCTCATTAATATGAGCTCAATGTTAAGGAAATTTTAAATGCTTATTAGATAGATTTAGCTTCCCAAATTGTGTCTTCTCCCACAAATTGTGTTGTTTACACATTGCAAATATAAAAATGGAAATTGCTAAATTGAGGCCTTTATATCATTTTGTTACTTGAGGGCATTTAACACCCCCACACAATCCTTTTGTCATTTTGAAATAATTGATATGGGGATGCAGGGTTACCTTATTTGATTCATTTATGGGGTTGAAAGGGACTAGCTTGAGTGCCGTTTAGTAAAATCGAATAAAAAGCAAGGAAATGTAGCTTCACATCTGTTGGATCTAGAAGTTGTGGAACCAAAGGCTCTTTGAAGTTTACTCGTAAAGAGGCATCTTATTTATTTATTAATTTGTTGTGAATTTACAAATCCGCACACTACGCGACTAATTCTCGCGGTTGCAAACGTCCCGCCAAAAACCCGAAATATTTTGTGGGTTTCTCAAAATTAAACTCCCTCCTTCCCGCCTCTGCCTCCTTTGTTTTTCCCTCCTTCGGCTACTTCAAACCCACTATTCTGGTCTTCCACTCCATTCCATTTCAATTTACGCTTCCACTCCCATATTTTCCTCATCCCACGTCCCCAGATCGAATCGCACCGCTGCCGATCGGTCGCTATTCCTGCTCCATTCTGCTCAGGATTGTAGGGAACAAAGAGCTATGGAGAAGGAGATGGTTACCCAGGGCGCCCTGGAGGCTGTGCTCGCAAATCCTTCGCCCTCGGAGCCATCTGATGTAGTTGTGCAGATCGTGGATCTCAAGCCCGTAGGGAGCAGCAACACCAGATTCACGTAAACATCTTTTTACATCTATTACCGTTTAATATTTTGTTTTTCATCAGGGTTTGTCTTTTGTATTTCTGGTGATTTTTATACCGAGAGTTGTCCTTAGCTATAGCCGTTGTCTTTAAGATACCCTAGTATACTGTTTGTTTTGAGTTTACATAAGCTTGATGGGTTTTGGGTACAGATTTTTTGCAAACGATGGAAAGATGAAGCTCAAGGCAATGCTTCCAACGAGTATGGCTGGCGAAGTTAACTCAGGCAAGTTGCAAAATCTGGGGCTCCTTCGTATTATTGAGTACACTTGCAACACCATTCAGAATCAGCCACAGAGGTACCCTTTCACATCGATTGCATTTCCTCTCAGCTTTATTTTATTTTTATTTTTATTTTTATTTATTATATTTTGTAATTAACTTTCCCTAATCTACTAACCAAAAAAGCTTCATTTGCAATTTGTATTTTTTATTTATTTATAAAATTTAATAATCGCAAGTCTCGGATTTTTACATAACATCTTCCTCTTTTTACTCACTTTTCATTGAAATTATATATTAGTTTCATTTACTGTGGGCGTGTTTGAAATGCCTATTTTCTTTGGTTGTTTTGTCTATATCACAGATCCATAATCTTGGACTGCCTGTTTCTATGGGATTCTAGAATTTATATTATTAACCCCTCCGTGCAAGTTTACACTAGATTTGTTGACCTGGTCTCTCGTCCAACTGCCTTGGACATATAAAATTGTTTTTACTGCTGGTTCCTGTCGTTTAATTTCTAACAAAAATTCCTCTATCTACATTTACAGGGTACTGATCGTCATAAAGTGTGAGGTGGTTTCACCTGCGCTTGATGCTGAAATCAGTGAAATAAAAGTTAAACAAGAAGGAAATCAGGTGGATACAAAACCTGAAGTAAAAGCTAAGGCAGCCGATGGAACTGTTTCAAAGTCTGCTGCACAGATTGTGCATGAGCAACATGGAAAGTATGTATATTGTTGTGCGCTCTCTTTCTCTGTGTTTTCTGTGTTGGTTTTTCATCTTCTAGTTAATTCTCTAACACTTAAGTAAGCATTCAATATTCATCTAAATTTCTTCATGTTTGGATGTGAGCAGTACTACAGTTTTGATTTGTAATTTTCAAGCCTTCACTTGTACGAACACTTTATTTTTTTTCAATCAAAATAGGTCTAATGCATTTTTTTCATTGCAAATTCCCTTTTTATTTTTATTTTTTCAATGTGCTTCATAATCTCAAAGAGCAGTTGCTACGTCTAAAAGAATTTTCAGGGGCCATCCAAAGGGGCTTCACTATGTAGATTTTGATTATGGAGCCTAACCTGGTGGAGACATTAAGTGAGAACCTTATATCTATACACAGCCATCCAAAGATTTGACCCTAAGGCCTTTTAATTACAACTCACACCTTACAATCACTTGAACTAACCCATTAGGCTAAATTCCCCTGTTTTATTATTTGGAAGTTGGTCAGTATATTCACATTATTATTGGGTTGATGTGGCTAGTTATTTGGCTGGAATAGTGCCACTGGTGAGATGTTTCTTTGTCTAACTGGTGCTGCTATTGGTAGGCTGTCTGGTTCCACCTTGCATCATGCAGATATCTCCATTTGTAGGTAGGAGATTGGTTGCCATGAAGGAACCTTGCATCATGTATATATCTTCGTTTGTGGGTAGGGGATTGGTTGCCATGAAGGACATGGGCCAGGGGTTCCAAGGTTGATTTCTGATACTCTGCATCAACTTCACTATGTATAACCTGTGCCTAGCTAGCATCTTGCCTGATCTCCAGATTGTGGCTGGTTGCCAGATTAGATAGCTTTTTTATTTGATTTTTTTAATCATATTGAAAAAAACACAATTTGTTATTCCATGAAATCAAGGTTATTTACATCTTTGTAGAAACAAGTGATAATATTGTTCCATCACATAACACCTAAACATTATCTTTGACTACATAGCATACATAAACATGACTGGTCAGCATCCTTGCTACATGTCATCAACCTTCTTTTTACAGCAGATTATATAATCTGCCCATAAGGAGCTAGCATATATAGACAAAAACAGACAAAAAACACAGAATAGGCAAAATATAAGCCTTCTAAACAGGCCTTCAGCCAAGGAAATTGGAGAAAAATTTAAGTATAACAAAAAATGATCAGGACACCAGAGCCACAGAGTTCTTCTCTACTCTTCAAAATGTAAACGCCCACCCATATCAACAATGATTAACTTGGATAACTGATTTGCTTCTATATTAAATTCCTTGTAAATATGTCTACAAGAAATTAAGGAGAAATCAGCAATTAAACATTTAACCCTGTTCATCCAGGGTTCCAAAACCAAAGAATGAAAGGAAGAGAGTCTAGATGCTTGCTTGGTGAAATATAAACGCCCACCCATATCACCAATGATTAACTTGGATAACTGATCTGCTTCCATATTAAATTCCTTGTAAATATGTCTAAACAAAATTAAGGAGAAATCGGCAATTAAACATTTAACCCTGTTCATCCAAGGTTCCCAAACCAAAGAATGAAAGGTTGAGAGTCTAGATGCCTTCTCGGTGAAATATAAACGCCTACCCATATCACCAATGATTAACTTGGATAACTGATCTGCTTCCATATTAAATTCCTTGTAAATATGTCTAAATGAAATTAAGGAGAAATCAGCAATTAAACATTTAACCCTGTTCATCCAAGGTTCCAAAACCAAAAAATGAAAGGAAGAGAGTCTAGATGCCTGCTTGGTGACAGCTTTAGAATCTCCCACAATCGAACAGAAATCCTCTGAACATACTAAAGAAGGCCCCCTGCCCCATCCATAATTTAATCAAGCGAGTCTCTTTTTCCTTGAAGACTACCTGCTCTACATAAACCTTTTTGATGTGCACCATCAAAAAAACCAATGGCCAAATCCTCAACAAAAGCCCTGACCAACTTCTCATCACATTAAAATAAACTTGGAATACCAATGGATTTACATTATGTAAAATAACCCTCTTTCTCATTATTCAGACTTCCCACGGAGGAATAAAATCCAATGGACAAATATTGTGATGGGCTAAAATCCATCCTCTTAAATTATTCTCAAGATTTTTACCATCCCAAGCTCCATCAAAGTTGTTCCTCAAACCCAATTCCATCCAAACAGATATAAAGAAAAAACGGCTACCAAAGAGATGATTCAACCACCACAGTTCATGTTTGCAAAGGGAACATATACCTGCACCACAATCTCTCTTACACGGAGAGTCCCAATTGAGTATTTTCTGGTTTAGACAGCTTGGAAAAAAGCTTGATTTTCAATGGAAATTTTCCATTCCAGATCATGTTTGTCAACCAACCAGATTTATCTGCCAGGTTCTTTTCGACAATCAACTGAGAAGCCAACTTTGCACTAACAACACCAATCCTTTGTTATAGCTCCAATCCAATGTCACTGGAGTCAGAAAGCACAATCCCCGCCTGAAAAAGATGGTAAACGTACATATCCCATTCGTTGGCCAACAACCCAGACAGCTGTAAATCCCCATATCTGAGCCACGCTGCAGACCCCCAATGCCGAGCACATGCGATCTGCTCAAGAACAGTAGCCAGTCTGCTTGTTAGTTTCCCCTTCTCAATGCAATTTAAATTACTTGCATTTTTCCCACTTATTGTTTATCTTAATTTTCTGTATAATGTGCTTGAGGGTTTTACCAATCAGTTATTTTTGCTATTTTGTTTGCAATGCTTTACAGACCTCATCCTGTGGTTTTTTGAAATTTTTTGATAGTTGATAAATTTTGTTCGACGTTGGCCAACTTTGCAGTACCATGTGATATGTTTTCCTAATGTCTATGATTAATATATCTGTACCATGGTGGCTATGTTTGGGCTTGTTTGAGCTCGTTGTCTCTTCTTTTACCGGAAGCTGGTTGATTTGCATTAGTCTTGTGTGTTTTCTTTTTTGTGCGTATGCTTCAGGGGTCCTAACTAGCAGAGCTGAAGCAAAATGAGAGTTGCAGCCTGTTGTTTTGTATTTTTTGTTTCAATATTCATTGCTGTGCATAGTTCTATGTTTAGCAGTTAGCTTAGCGTGTGTATTGCATTCTTTAATGTGTCAGCCTTTTAATTGTGTTTCAATAAAATGATATAGTGGAAGTTAGATTTATGTTAGTTTTTTATATGCTTGCAGTGCTGCACCTGCTGCGCGGATAGGAATGTCACGCAGGGTTTATCCCTTAGTTTCTCTCAATCCTTATCAAGGGAACTGGACTATTAAGGTCCGAGTCACCAACAAGGGGCCTTTGCGCACATTCCGTAATGCCAGGGGTGAGGGCAGTGTCTTCAATGTGGAGCTCACTGATGAAGATGTATGACCATAGATTGCTTTTTATTCATTTTTGATTTAATATCTTCAAATATCTAACCATTCCAAATTTAATTATGTGCTAGCATAATGAAGGTTTATGATGGGTCAAGGATGTTCCATGTATCTTGGTTTTCACTTGATTGATTTTCTTCTTTTGCTTCAGGGCACTCAAATTCAGGCAACTATGTTTAAGGAAGCTGCAGAGAAGTTTTGGAATAAGTTTGAATTGGGAAAGGTCTATTATATCTCAAAAGGAACCCTTCGAGTGGCAAATAAACAATTCAAAACAGTAGCAAATGATTACGAGATGACATTGCATGCAAATTCAGAAGTTGAAGAAGCAGTCGAGGAAGGGTTCCATATCCCAGAATATAAGCATAACTTTGTCAAAGTGGATGAGCTTGGTCCATATGTCAATTCAAGGGATCTTGTTGGTGAGTGTACTTTGGTTTAAATAATGAAAGCCTTATTTTTGGTAACTAAACATTTAGCATTCATTTTTGGTGAGTGTCCACCACATGTTTGAATTTTCTGGCGTATTTTCTGCAGATGTCATTGGAGTTGTTCAGAGTGTATCTCCAGTTCTAAGCATCAGGCGGAAAAGCAACAATGAAGAGATCCCCAAGCGTGACATTACAATTGCGGACGAAAGGTGAGGTTTACTAGTAATTTTTTTATTGCTTATGGTTATAAGAATGGTAAGAATTAAAATAAAAAGGGTTTGTTAGTCATGTGGTTTTGAAGAGAGAATTTGAGTAATGGTCAAGACAAGTAATGGATATTGCAGGTCACATCTAAGACATTTGTTGTCAGTTTTATATTATTTTACTCCTGCATTATTGCTGTAAATACTTGTTCAAAATTTCTGAAAAAAAAAACCTGATGTCAGTGTTGTAGTAAAGTCCCCTACTAAGGAACGTGTTTTTTTTGGTGGGGTATTTGAATACAACCACAGCAAGAAGACAGTGACAGTGAGTCTTTGGAATGATTTGGCAAAGAAAGAAGGACAGGAATTGCTTGACAATGTTGATAATGGACCTATAGTAGCAGTAAGGGCAGCCAAGGTCAGCGATTACTCAGGTATGTTGGGCCTTATTGAGTTGCGTTTTTGCAGCAATAGTACTTGTGAACACTTCAGAATGCTAATAGCTGCTGATTAATACAATGTTTTTTATTGGCTTTTACAGGAGTTTCTTTATCTACTACAGCTAGGAGTACCGTAATGATAAATCCAGATCTCCCAGTTGCTCAAAAGCTTCGTTCTTGGTAAAAGCATTCATAACCATCTTGAACCTTGTACATCTTTTTATTTTATTTTGCTATTATCTACCTAACAACTTCTTTCCATGTAATCTTTCATACTCTATTGCTTTGTAGGTATGACACAGATGGAAAGAGTTCATCTATGGCATCTGTTGGATCCACCCTTCCTGGTGGAACTCCAAGGGCTGGTTCCAGATCCTTGTATTCTGAACGTGCATTTCTTTCTCAAATCATAGAGCCTTCTGTAGGTGAAGGAAAGGTTTGTATTATTGTATTGCTACAAGATCTATTTTTAGGTATTTTTTGGGATATAATGTTGCTCATTCTTGCTTAATTGCTTTGCTTCTGTGCTTGTCCAGCCAGCCTACTTCAATGTTAGAGTATATATCAGCTTTATTAAGCCGGATCAACCAATGTGGTACCGTGCTTGCAAGACTTGCAACCGTAAAGTAACAGAAGAGATTGGTTCAGGTTATTGGTGTGAAGGTTGTCAAAAGCATGAGACTGAATGCAACCTAAGGTGACTTTACACTTAGATTGCTATATATTTTTCTACTAGTGTCAAAGCATATGCGATCCCATAATCTGTCTACTTCTAATGCTCATCTATTCTGATTTGAATGGTCATTCAAATCATTTGACTGTAAAATGACAGTATCCCAACAGGCAGGTGAGGTTGGAGTAGATGAATTATCTTGAATTTAGAGTAATTATAGTTGGCTCAGTTTTGTACATTTTTAGTGCAGTGCACTGTCAGGTGTAGAGACAAAATGTCTAGGTATGAAATTTGACAGTTAGTCTAGAGATTGATAATGGTGAGACTTGCCGACCTTTTCTTGATTAGGATGGTCCTCAAGCTTTTTAAGGTGATTTCATGACTTCGCCATCAGACAAGTTTATATCCTATACTTTTATCCTCAATTACGCCATGGGTTGTTTCAATTGAATTGATCTTTAACATAGACAGCCACCTCTTCCAGTGGCGTAATTGAGGTTATACTCTTGGATAAATAAATTATGCAGGAACTCTTTCCTTGTGCCCTAAAGATTCTCAAAGTCCATGCTGTTCCAATAATTTATTCCTTT
The DNA here is from genome assembly GCA_001517045.1 of Pseudotsuga menziesii. Taxonomy (NCBI): domain Eukaryota; kingdom Viridiplantae; phylum Streptophyta; class Pinopsida; order Pinales; family Pinaceae; genus Pseudotsuga; species Pseudotsuga menziesii. The sequence goes on from LPNX010804546.1 coordinate 148,581, forward strand.
TCACATTTTTACTTGCTGTAGGTATATTATGGTGGTCAAGGCTTCCGATTCAAGTGGTGAAGCCTGGCTTTCTGTTTTCAGTGACCAAGCAGAGCAAATCCTTCAGCACACGGCAGATGAACTTGCAGCTATTAGATCTGAGGTATGGCACTTACAGAATACCAACTTATAATAGCATTTCCAATTAGAATGTGCTCTCTCTTAAAGCCTAACAATGAGCGGTATTTGTGTTTCACAGGAAGCGGATCAGAAGGCATACCAGATAGAGCTTAAGAAGGCGATGTGGGTTCCTCACATCTTTCGTGTCAGTGTTGCACAGACCGAGTACATGAATGAGATGAGGCAACGCATTACAGTTCGTTCATGTAGCCCAGTAGATTGGAGCGGTGAATGCAAGTATTTGTTAGAAGAAATCTCAAAGATCAAAACCCAAGCTTAGAGCAAGTGATTTACTTTTGACTGCGGGGCAATATGTAAGCCTAGTCGGATTAGTTGCTGTTGATGCATTTCATTAAAAATATCAGATGTACACCTTTGTTTACCGCAGCTTCTATTCATCTTATTAAAGGGCTCCTACAAGGCAAAAGTGGATCAGAAGGCAGGCAGGTACTGAAACCAACTTATGCGAAAGCTCATCATCCTATACCTTGCTGCATGCTTGTAATATTATATATGAACTGCTGTTTTGCTCCAGTGGGAGTCAGTTTTGTGTTAAGAGGCATCCCTCCCAATAAAATGGAAGGTGTGCTTTAATTACCTTCCATTTTTTTCCATTCAGCTCAGTAGGCAGTTTAAGTCTTAATGCTCAAAACGATAAATATAGTTGTTATCCGATACGAATGTATGTTTCCTTGTTATTAGATCTTGGGGTTTTCCAAATGCGGCTGGAATGTGAAATATTACTTTTTAGTTTCTTCGATGTTGAAAGAATCTTACATGGGATTTACTGATCTGTGTCTCCAAATGGATTTGGACTGTCAAGCATCATCTTTAATCCTTTCACTTTTGAAAAGATCTTGCATAGAACTCATTGATTTCTGTTTCCAAACGGCCCTGGAATGTGAGTTATAATTTTTAGTTTACAGTTAAAGGTTCTTAGAATGTTGAATATATTGCATTTGTCTACTAAAAAGATATTGTCCTTGCAATAATGAGAATATATCTGTTCATTTAAGTGTAAGCTAACTGCCCCTCAAAACTATCCATGTTTTGAGTAAAAATTCCATTCAAAATTGTTAATTTTTTTTTCTCGTAATTCCATGATAATCCAAGTTTTACTTATGGTTGGTCTTTCTTTGGGGTTTTGGCATTTTGAATTGGATCAAATTTTCATTTTTATTTTTGAAATGTAGTGGATTGATGTGATGTGAGAAGAATGTCTTTAAAAGTTAGATTATATTTTTTAATTTGTTGTATCAAGAGCAGCAAGGTATTCTAGCTTAGATTATATTTTTTAATTTGTTGTATTAAGAGTAGCAAGGTACTCTAGCTTAGATTATATTTTTTAATTTGTTGTATCAAGAGCAGCAAGGTACTCGAGCTTAGTCAGAGAGGGGATGTAAGCTAGAGGAGATGTTGCTTCTTAATGCAATGTTATGTTACAGAAACAAAAAAGAAATAAAAAAATCATATAAACTCAAAATAAAAATGAAAATTAAATAAAAAATTTATGCTGTTTTATAAAATAAAAAATTTATGCTGTTTTGTAAAATAAAAAATTAAACCATTATAGAACCAGTCTAATTTTGGATTTATCTAGTATCAAAATTTTAGAGGTTTAAATTGTGTTTGTGTAAAAAATTTAGATAAAAAAAATTACAGTTCAAAGCATTGGATTTTTCTATATGCTTTAATAGATCTGGTTTTACAATGAATTATGCTGGTTTTAAATCTTTTTGAAGTTTCTATTCTATTTATTCTTCATTTAATTTACATGTTTCAATTTTTATTTTTAATAAAAGAGTGATATTTCTGTATTAAGAAGGTTACAGCTGAGCTATATAAATAAAGTAAATACAAATAAAAAGTCAACATAGGTTTGAACATCAACATTTCGGCCAGATACAAAAGGTTTCAAAATTGATTTTAATCTTTCACCAAGAATTTCTTGGTGTTACTAAAACTAGATCTTATTCAAAGGAAATTTGAGGATAGACAAACTTACCATGTTGATCCTTGGCATGTTTTATATGAGCCTGGTTCACGGTGGTTGCATCTTTACAATGTTCAAGTTTTCAAAGTAAATAAAATATTTTTCCTTGGAAGTTGTTAGGTAGAAGCTTCACAATTGTGTTTAACGAAGAAATCGGGTACTCAATCGAAATGATATCCGCCACTCCATGGACCAGCTAGAATGGAGTAAATCTTGTGGTCGTCTTAAATGAGGTTTGATATGTCAAAGTGTTGGGAAGAGCACTAGGTGCCCATTAAAGTTTACTTTAAATGATAGTTCTATAGAGGATGTTTTTCAAAACTTTATCAATGATTTCTACTTATTCATTTGTTTGAGGATAGTAAGGCAAAGAGTGTTCATGTTTGAAGTCAAATTTGAAGGCAAAGAGTGTTTATATTTAAAGTCAAATTTGGCTATTAATTTTATTATCATTTTAATTTAAAAATGAGTGCCATGGTTAGTGGTAAATTCTTTAGGCACACTAAACCTAGTGATGATGTGATTGAATACAAATAGGGTTCATATTCCATTATTGTTAGTGAGGGTAATCATAACTTTGATCCACTTAATATAGTAGTTTATGGCTATGATAATGTATTTGTGACCTTTCATCGAAGTTGAATGACATGTAAAATCAACCTTCATTTTGCAAAGGGGTCAATGTGATGACATGAAATAAAGGAGTAGGGTGTGAATTTTTTTGGTAAAGCCATGGCAAGGATTACATATCTTGACTTCAACACAATATTTGGAAATGGAAGGAAATAAATGTCTTGAACGCAATACTTACTAAGTTGTTGTCAACCCAAATAGGTGACGGTCACATGCTCCATTGTGGCAATCATTAAGTGTCTTCTCCACTTCCTTTTGAGTCAAGCATTTACATTGAAAGAGGTCAACTCCCCAACGACACTACATGTTGCTAATAATGAGGTAGCTCTTTGCATGATGCTGAATGAGTCAATGTTCATCACACAAGAAATGTGAAGGGAACCTTTGGGCCTAGAGATATACTACGATGTATTTGTACCAAAGGTTCCTAGAGTCAATGAGGAACATAAGTTCATTGGGTAATGACTTGGTTTCACTTAATTCTAACTATCTTTTGGTAACCTTGACATCCACTTAATGAATGCTAGGATTTCTTTGATTTAGGAGTCAAACTCTAACTTAAAGTCATATAGGATAACAATACCTTTGGAATACTTGCCCATGACTATTTATCAGGTCATGATATGTTGCTTTGAATTGGTATCTACTACTATTGTTGTACGTTGAAGAAGTATGTAACAATGAAGTCATTGCACATTGCATGGCATGAAATGTTGCTAAAACTAACTTTTCAACATGAGTATCATAATTATGGTTTTGACAAGGCCTTTACTCATAATACAGCACATGATATTGATGGGAACCATCTTCTTAATCCAAAACCATAACAATGGTTGATAATTTCAAATTCTACAAGATATAACATGAAGTCTTGATTTTAGTCTAGTGGATTCAACAATGGGATGGACATCAAAGTCTTTTTCAAAGCGTCAAATAATTGTTCCACAAAATCTTCCCATATAAATGGAACCCCTTTCTTCAAATGTGCATGAATCTTTCCATAATCTCTACATAATTGGCAATGATTTAACACAAAAAATTTACCTTTACTTGAAGACTTTGTAGTTGGTGGATATTGTGAAGGGGAAGTAATTGAATTATCACTTCCACCTTAAATGGGTCGACCACGATTTGGAACTTGGACATTGAAATTTAGCAATCATTCAAATAACAAGCCACTTTTATATTCCTCATCACTATGGACTTACACCTAAAATCTTACTTGATTTTAACCTTATGTGCTCTTATGGCCAAAATAAGATTTTGGTTGCATAATCTTTTTCTATTTTGTTAAAATTGTTGATGTGGTGGTTATTACAAAAAACAAACACAAAGAAACCAAGAACACTAAGAGAACTAAAAGAGAAACGATTTTTCTATATTCAAATGAAGAGAACAATCTTCTCTTTAAAATAATGACATGACATAAACCTTAATTGTACAAAGCCTAAAATGACGTGTAATTTAATACAACGATTAAACACAAAGTAATTTAAACTCACAATCTATATGCCTAAGTCTATAGTTTAGATGACTTTTATATATTAACACCCTCTTTTAATGGTCAAACTAGAAAATACACGAAGCTTGTCCTTGAATTTTATCATTTTTTCTTGACCTAAAGACTGACTTGGAGAGAATTGTCTACAATTTGATCCTCTATATGACAACATTGTAGCTTAACTTTTCCATCATATACAAAATGTTGGTTGAAGTGACAATGAACATTAATATGTTTGGCACACTCACTAAAGATTTGGATTCTTTGCTAGTCCATTACCTCCCTAACTATCATAGTAAAATATGGTAGACTCATATCTATAAGCATATGATTGAGTCAAATTGCTTCACATGTCCATTTCACTAATGCTTGATATATTGCATTGATTGAAGAAAGGGAAACATGCTAGAAAGATCCAATGCACTTCTCCATAATCCAAATATTTATCATATTCTCCTATAGATTAAATTTCCAATAAATATACATATTCTCCATTCCAATTTTGGAACGAAAAGGTATAACCCTCAAGTTATCATTTTTACGTAATTTTTAGCATTTCCCACTGTCACAATTAATGTTAAAGGCCAACTTCCTCCACATGTGAAATAAAATACAACAAGAACCAGAAGGATTTTGTATTGGGCATAGATAGTACTTCTAATTTTGGACAATTGGAATCCTCCAACTTGGTGATCCAACACTATAATCAATTTCTATATAATTTTGGAATTGTCAACTTGTCCCTTTTCACTTTTCTAGATAGATTTTGGGCTAAAACTCCTATCTTCCAAACAAAACAAAGTGGACAATCTTTCGAGGAAATAAAATGTTGAGTTAGCAATTCTTTCTTGTTTTGTTGTTTCCTCCATTTATAGTTTCCAAAAACACTAAAATGTCTCATATAATAGTGGATTTTGGCCTATTTCTTCAACTTTGATCCAAACCCCTTGAAATCTAGCCAAATCCTCTACAGTATTTCTTCATGCTTACTTTTATTCAACATTGTTCGAATTTCACACTTAACTGAGCTCTTGTTAGCAAGTATCCTCTTTTTCTTTGAAAACCACTAATTGCCATTTTTTTAAAATGTTGGGGATGAATCCACAAACCACCCTCATTGGCACTTTTATAGTCCTCATCACTATGGACTTGCACCTAAAATTTTACTTGATTCTAACCTTATGTACTCTTGTTATGGCCAAAACAAGATTTGGCTCCATAATTTTTCTTCTACTAACGTGGAATTGTTGACGTGGCATGACATATGGATGCGAATGTGGTATTGTTGATATCGTAGTTATTATGAAAACCAAACACACAAAGAAACTAAAAAAACAAAGAGAGCACTTGAAGAGAAATGATTATTCTATAATAAAATGGAGAGAAGAATCTCCTCTTTATAATAATGAGATGACGTAAACCTTAAAATACTTGCACAAACCCTAAATGTGTTATGTGTACTTTAATACAAAAATTAAACATAAAATAACCTAAATTCACCAAGTAACAATATTAAAATGCCTAAGTGTAATGCTTAGGTGACCTTAATAGTCTAACACCCTCCCTTAAAGGTGAAACTAGAAAAGACATCAAGTTTGTCTTTAAATTTTACAAAATCTTTTGAACCCAAAGACTTGGATACCCAACGAATTTTACAAAGGCACAAAGGTCTTTGGGTGAAGTCTTTGGATGTAAGAATGCAAGGCTATTTCATACATGTTTGTATCTCAAAATTTCCTAGAATGAGGAAGTTTTGACAGACAACTCAGGTATGATGTAGCTTGTACAAGCTCCATCTGTAAGGGGGGGGGGGGGGAATTTTGAGCATCGAGTCTCCAAAAACTCCCAATCATGAACCTATTGTAGGTAACCTAAATCAACAAAATGATAATGTTAGTGTGGAAGGAGAGAATCCTAAGAACAACCCAAAGTGGAGGCACAATACCATTGGAGATGTTTAGTTATATGACATGAGGGTAGAAGGAAGACTAAGAAGACGTAATAAATATGATATAATCAATTATGCTTTGATGGATAATATTAAAGACTTATATGAGCCTCAAAAATATGATGAGGCCAAAGGAAGATCGAAACGGGAGAAAAACTACAAGCCGAACATGAGACCCTTATGAAAAATCCAACTTGTTCTTACAAATCTACATACAGGGAAGAAACCCACTAGTTGCAAATGGATGTACAAAGTCAAGTGCAAAGAATATGGGACAATTAACAAGCATAAGGAAAGACTAATTACAAAGGAATTCACATAGAAAGACAAAATTGATTATGAAGAGATCTTTGCTCCCATGGTAAAAATGAACATGATCCATTTAGTCATATCAATAGAAGCACAATTTGGCTAGAAACTATACCGATGGATGTAAAGTGCGCCTTCCTCCACGGGTATTTGGAGAAATAAGTATACACATATTAGCCACAGGGTTTTCAAGTTTTAAGAAAAGAACAATTGGTACGGTTGAGTAGATTTATGGATTGAAGTAAGCACCCAAAGAATGGTACATCAAAATTGAGAGGTTTTTGGGTGAATAAGGGTTCCAACAAAGTCCTTACATCATCATCATGGGCAATGAGGCAAGGGAAATATCACAAAACCACTTATACTATGAAATGAAAACTTCTCGTTTCTCTCTCTCCTAATTTTAGTAGCTATTATTACCTTAGTTTCAAAAAGGGTTTATACCACTATCACATATTTTCATTTTGATGCATTTTTTTGGGCCTTTGAATCATCTTTGTCGTAAAATATTTTTAATTTCTATTTTCATGTGTGTTTTTTTGAAATTTAACAAAACAACATACATTTAAAAACAAGTTATAATGAAAACCATATACATTTTGCAATTTTTTTTTTAAAATAAGACATTTTTATGGACAAAAATAAGACATTTTTATTGACAAAATTGTAAAAAATTGGAGAAAATAATGACATTTAAAACTATTTTCAATGGGTTTTAAGAGTTTTTTTTGTATAAAAATGATACTATTTCATAGTATTTTCCAAAAAGTGAGGATTCATATAAATTCAAGAAAAACTATACCATTTATTTGTAAATAACATTAGAAATGTTAGAGGTTTTCTTTTTCTCGCTTGTTTTTCACATAATATGGTAGAAATTTTAGTCAATTCCTGAAAAAGTATATAATATGATAGTTGTTAAACTTGCACAATCTTGGTTCCCTTGGGGTATTTGAGGATGCTCAATCTGTTTATGGATTCAAAAAATGATTTGGACACTTCACAATTCAGATTTGAAAAAAAACCTAATTTCAATTAAAACTTCATCCAAAAGCCAAAAACATCTAACAAATAGACTACTCATATATATATAAAAATAATTATCCTTTCTCCTTCATGTTAAACATTTTAACATTTTACATATACTACTTGTTACCATCTAAGTTGTACTTAGTGGTTTTTTATCAAGTGAGCCTGGTGAACTGGACAAGGATAACTTGTTCGGACTTTAGAAGACCTGTGGAAGTACTTCTAGGAAGTGCTTGTTGTACTATATCACATGTTCATACCCCATGGGGGAATTGTAATAAATGTTCTAGCATGATAGTGTCTGTAAAAGACTCGGTCTTTTAGACTTCATTTGTCAATCCGATCAGCCCAGGGTGTTTTTTCCCTTGGTTATTATTGGTTGTTGAACAAACGACTGATAATTTCTGAGTTTTTCACTCCATACCTCCAAAGTTGGGGTGGTTGGCTTGGCATTTAGGCCTATTGAGGTTATTAGAGTCTATGTGTCAATGTATAAGCATGCTAGGCATCATTTTTGAGTCATATGAACATGTCTAAGTCCCCTTAGGTGTTTTTCAATTGTTCAATTTTTTAGTTTTTTCAGTGTTTTTTTATTAAATTTTAATTTTTCCAAAACTTAGGCTATTTTTTAATAGTTTAATTGGAAAAATTGATTTTGTAATAAAAGTGGGCCAAATAATCGGTTTCAGTCATGTAGGTGCTCATTTTCAAGCTAAGATCACCATGTAAACCCATGGACCCACTGTTTCCTAGTTTTGAGTGATTTTCCATCACTCAGGTCAGAAAGCCCCAAAAATCAATTATTGAGTATTTTAATTAATAAATTAATGAATAATGGAGCAAATCCAAAATCAATAAATCAGTGGATTCTCAGCCGATTTGATTGAAATAAGTCAGATCTGAATTTGATTGTCTGAATCTGACAAATCCTTGACTGAAGGAGGTGATCAAATCAGATCCAGAGTTGATCTTGAGCATCCTTTATGGGGAATTTCGCCCTCCCTCTCTCCTCAACACGTTTTGGCTCATCTGGATGAGTTTTGGGCTGATGTGTCAGTGTATGGGTTGATGTGTCAGCCAGATCAGGCCCCCGGTTGACAAGTAGGCTCAGTTCAGCCTCAGTTCTGCATTGATGAACTCTCCATTAGTTGATTTCACTTGATTCCATGAGGAATTGCGCCCCCCCTAGGCTGGATGGCCTGTAAATTGTATATATCTTGCTTGAGGCTCCCTCTTCCAAGCTAGTTAGAGCTGGACTGAAGGGCTTGCCATTGTAAACTGTGTATTGATCTTCATTTGTTGAAATAAAGAGAAGCTTTGGAGGCTCAATTGTGGAGTACCTTTCATGTGTGGATTGTCATTGTCATGTTGCATTCGAGGTGAAACTGCTATTTTTTCCAATTTCTTGCACTTAATTATTGTTTGCTTGAATGGTTTCTGAAATCATAGGGATAGATCATTGTAAGTAAGCTTACTTACTTTCTATTTGCTGCATATGTTTGAATGAGTTAATACCTGTATGTCAAATAAGGTTATTTGCATACTGTATCATCCCTTTCTCATATGTATCTTAAGATCTGATAGTTCTGTTTGCAGGAGTTGTGTTGTAGCTTACAGGTTTGCCGTGGCTGGAAGATCTATGGTTCAGGTTTGATTCCATTGATTTCCAGCAGAGATTGCTAAGATCGTGCCCCTCGGTGCCTCAGTACCAAGTTTCCTCTGCAGATCTGCTTCAATAACAAGCACCTTTCTTCTCCTTTCTCTCCTTTAAAAATTATTGAACTTTCCTCAAACTGGTTACTTAAAAGGTTTCTTATTACTCTGATCTATCTCACTAAGAAAAATACACATAGATCTAATCAGTAATATCCCTTACAAATTCTAGATCTTAGTTTTGTTTTGCACCTAATGTTCAATTTCAAGAGATCTAGCTAAAAGTACCTTATTTTCGCAAGCAATTTAGTGAAAATTCATAGCTTGCTGTTAAGGTAGTTTCATTTGCTGAACGATAAAATTCAATATTCTGCAATATCAGTGCATTTAATTGGCTGCACAAACAGTAAGCCAAGATCCCAAGGAAAGCTTGCTTTCCTTGGCTCCTTTTTCGCCGTTTTAGCTAGTTCATTTTCATTACTTTTTGAGATAAAGTAGGCTGACCCAAAGGTACTCTTAAAGTGCTTTTGAGCATTTGTTATTCTAACATGCTCGCTGTCCTTTAGCAGGTCTGACAGAGAAGAACGGAAGCTGCTGTCCAAAGTGGCTTTTGGAGCGCTCAAATCCCCCTAGGGGTCTCCCTTTTGTCACAAAATTCTTAAATTTTTTGTATAATTGTAAAAACTTGGTTTCAGCCTGTATAAGGACCAAGAAAGTTCTTATTGATCAGTTCTTTGATATTGTAACCGCTGTAATAAAATCATTTTTGGAATAGGCTCTTTCGAGCCCTTTCCCCATCCCCCCTGGGGGGATTCACGTCGGTGCCTTTTTCGTCGTTTTCTGCTTATTCCATTTTTACTAGAATTGATCTGATTTGCAGGGTAGTATACTTGATCTTGTTATTAATTCCATACTCCATATCTCACATTTCAAAGTAATCGTAATACTTACCCCACGATTTCCCGATTGACCCGAAAGGGGAAAGAGATTCGTGGTAGGATTAATTAAGAAATCTGAATTGTGTATCTTTTTGCTTTTTTCTACTTTTTGTTTATAAGCAACTATAAAATTTACCCCTCCTCGATTTCCCGATTGAGATCCACTTGGATCGAAAGAGGTTCTTGGAGGGTTTTCTTTTAAACAAGAACACCTAGTTTAAAACTTATTAAAATTTACAAGACTCCAGTGTGTATGCTCTGCACTTGGTTGCGGTTCGTCCGATCAGTCAAGCTGTATCAAAAGCACTTGGGTGACTAGCATAATTAGGACTCACTCTCCCCAATTGACAAACCATCAGGTGAAAATCCAACACCTCGATCGAACCTGTACGGTGGCAAAATATCCAAAGGAAGCAGGAACTTACTGAAAAGTGACCTCGGGGGGCCGATCTCTGTCACACCCTAACGGGTGCGTTACGAACACTAGCCCTAGAGAGTCCATTTCAGCCCACATATTCCTTGCGGGTAGCCGTAAGGGTTTTGTTTTGGACATACTCCAAGTACTCTCGGGTATATCTGGAGTCCCCCTTTTGCCTAATTTAATCAACTCATACTTCAATTTTAACTTAAAACATACCAAGATGCAATCGCAAAACTTTCACTCCAAGCACATGCAAGCATATTGATTATATTTTTGAGTCCATTTTAAGGAACTGGTCATTTTTGCTTCATATATATATTGTGTATCAGCTTTGTGCTTTCGTGTGTTTATTTTCGTATCTTGTCATCTTTAATTGTCTTTAGTTAAAATATTCAAACTCGTTAGTAATTGATTCAGTTTAACATCACCACACTAAGAAATCATCCTTAGTAACTTAATAGGGTCTACCCCCCTTGGCTTCGTTAGGAGTTGAGCCTAAACGGAGGAGTCAAGAACAAGGTGACAGCCTTGACTCGAGACTTGCCCCCAAGGACAGACCGAGTGGCTTGAAGATTTCTGCCACGTGACCCAGGTGTGTGAAAAGGCGGCAACACTACTTATATGAAGCTTACTCAACTCTCCTACTCACTCCTACTCACTTTGGCACATTACAACATGTAGGATTACAACCATATTTATAAGGTTTTTTACATGCGTTAGGAAATTCACAGGGAATCGGAAGCGATGTTAACACAGAGGCTAGGGTTTGTGTTGCCTCTCGGTGCCCTAGCTTAGCCATGGAGCTGGTCCCTTGGGTTTCTTCCCTTGAAAGTCACGGCCGGTGGTTTTCGATGGAACCTCCTGGTAAACCCAGATCTTCTCGTTTCTTTTTCTGACTACTGGTTGTTTGTTTTTCTGTGCTGCTTCCGCGGTTTTCGTTTTCAGTCCACGCATGGAGTCCATCTTCCGACATGGGGGACTAGTACCAACCATGCCCTAAAAAAGTGGGAACTTTCCTTTATTTTTGGCTTTTGAGTATTTTTAATGGTTTTAGTGGACTAGGTCGGGAATTTGTCACTGTATCCGCTGTTGGGATGATTGGTACGACCAATTTTGGGCTGCCGCATGATAAGCTCTTACCTTTGCACATAGTTTTTGCGCTTGTTTCCCTGTTTTGGGTGGACTTTGTCGGTAATTATTCATCCTTCATCCTTGAGAAGTGACAGGGTTTTGGATTTGATCCGTTTTTCTCACTGTTTTTGTGTGCTTTGTTTCGCGGCTGTCCTTGAGGTGGTCTGGTGGTTTCTCTGTCCGGGTTATTGATTCACCCTCTTCTGGTGGTGGTTTTGGGGTTGTATCCTAGCGTCGTTGATAAGAGGGTTTGGTCCCGTGGATTTTGCTGGCTTATGCCTTGTGCCTAGTTTCTTATGTTGTTTGGGTTGACGGTTTCTGGTTTTGGGTATCCTACATCCCTGTGTAGTGACGGGGTTTTGGAGTTGACTCGTCTTTCTCGCTCTTTTAGCGTGCTTTGTTTCGCGGCTGTCCATTGTCCCCAGTTTCTTTTGTTGTTTGGGTTGACGGTTTTTGGTTTTGGGTATCCTACATCCCTGTGTAGTGACAGGGTTTTGGAGTTGACCTGTCTTTCTCGCTCTTTTAGTGTGCTTTGTTTTGCGACTGTCCTTGTGGTGGTCAGGCGCTTACTCTGTCAAGGTTATTGGTTTGGTGGTTACTCTTTCAGTGGTGGTTTTGGGGCTGTTTCCCGACGAGGATGGTATGAGGGTCGGGTCTCGTGGACTTAACGACTTCTGATTTGTCCCCTCCGTGCTCGGGTTCTTTCGTTGTTAGGGTTGACGGTATCCGGTTTTGGGTTACGGCTTCTGGTCGTATTAGATTCTGGCCGGGCTGTAGCTTCGCCACCTTTCCAGCATGGTAGACTTCAGTCCACGGGAGCGGGTCTCTGAGGCGTGAGTTGACTCCTCTCCTCGCCGTGAGGGTTATTATCGTCACCGCAGCAAACGGACAAACAAAGCCATTAAGGCTCAGGGTGGCCGCTTTAGTTTCGTGCTCGGGCACGATGTGTTCATGGAACGTGTTGGGGAGCTGTGTCACAGAGCGCTCATAGGCAAACTGGAGTACTGTCGGAGGGGTTGCATGCTTTGAAAAAGAAGACTAGGTTTGAAGACTCTGGTTGTCTGCACAGCTTCATTCTTCAAAGCATGTATAGAAATCCCGTAACTATTTGATCAACCATGTATTATTTTTTTCAAAAGAAACCCATCCATACTTCTTCATAATACATATTATTTCATTGATAGTAAACTCTCGGCTATTCTAAAAGGCATTTCTAAAGGCCCAAGGCTCCACGACCTCCCCAAACCAAAAAAATAGAAAGACTTCTTACCAATTAAACTAACCCTTAAAAATAAGCTCTACTCAAACCTGACATCTATTAACCAATACCGATAAAATCTATGAGAAAATGATGAATTTTATTCTCGAACTTTGAAGTCTGATTTTTCTTCTTTGTATTTCTATTGCAGGTGATATAGGGAGGAGTGTGGAAAACCAGATGCGATATAGAAAAAGCCTTCAACCTTTTACCATCTTCAGTTAAATACCGCTTACCAACGGTGTGTAACATACCGGATGTTCATTTTTACAACCGTTTCTGACATTTTAGAAATCTGTTTTGTGATATAATTTTTCCTTTATGATTATCAGGTTGAATCGATTGTCCAGACGATATCTGAATAAGCAAACATTATGATGGCTGGCTGGTACGACATATATGGTGGAGAAACTAGATGTGGGCTTCCTGCTGCAAAGATCTCGAGAGGGGAGGGGATATTGTGACGATGAGATTGATTATGAGGGACGCGGGGAAGGGAGTCCGCTCCCTTCGCCCTCCTCCCATTTGCCATTTCTGATACAACCGATCGAACAGACATTTGACTGCCACCTTAGTACCATCCATTAAAATTTCTTCGTATACCTTTACGAATCCCCTCTTTCCAATACCTTTGCCGGATCCGTCCGTGGACGTCTCAATGGCCTGGAAACTGAATATTGTTGGGAGACCAATGAGATTCGTGATATAATCTCCATTCAATTCATCGACACCATGAATCTTATTAGAAGGAGAGTTCTGACTTTCAAATCCATTCATAGGACACTGATCTTCTCCTCCTTTCCATCGAAAAATTACAAAGACAACCGCAAATATTCCTACTGTGGCGATGGGGAGGCCAATGGAATAAAATAAATAGGCCGGAACGGGGAGTGGAGATTGTTAAACACAATGGACACAACAATGAGGGCAAATATCACAAAAATAATTGTTTTGGGGTTCGCTCGAACTATTTTGACAGCTTTGGATAATAAGCCCATCGGATTTTGATAAGGTCTTTGGCGTGAATTCATGTTGGACATACTCATTTCCAGAGATGAGCATCGAGCATCGAGGATATGAACATTATAAACTAGCCTTGCCCAGACGCATTATTATCCTCCAGACGTGATGTGGATCTTGAATTTATTTTCTACTGAAATTCATACCTGTTGAAGATTTGGGTTCATATAATCCAATGGACACAAATTTAAAAATACCTAGAAACTTACAAACTACGTGGAAATTTTTTATTGATCGTTGAAAAAGGAACATGGAGAAACCATGTGGAAATTCTTTAACAGACCCAAATTGAAAAAGGACCTGGAAATTTAGAAACTACGTGGAAATTTAGAAACTAAGACGGGTGTCAAAGGGTTCCAAATATAACCGTTAAGCTACAACAACCATACTTAGAAATGTTTACCCGGCTCAAATTATGTTCATGCTTTCTAAATTGCTTTAAAGGAAAACTAATCAAGGCATCTTCATTTAAATAAAATCATAGTTTCAACAAATTATTGAAAAAAAAATGAAAATTAAGGTAACTTGTGAGGGGAATTGACCTTCAAATTTGAGGAGCTAAATGTGAATTAACGATTAATACTCTAAATTTAATATATTATATAAAAAATTCTCAAGGTAACAATAAGAAATAACCATTAACTTAGATATTACACTAAATAAACTAAGTATTTTATAGCTTAATATGGGAAAAATGTTATCTTATATGTAATTGTATGGATAGAAGCAAGGTGTACTCTCCAGCCCATTATGGGGGAGATCCTGTCACGTTATTGCCTCGAGAGGCGCTCTACAATCCAGTATGGGGGAGATCTTGTAACTTTCCGTAACGTTTCGTGACGTTTCTCATGTAAATGTTTGCGTCGAGAGGCGCTCTACAACCAGCATGGGGATCTTGTAACGTTCCTTAAAGTTTCTTAAAGTTCCTCATGTAAATGTCGGCTATAAATATTATTTCCTATTATGAGGGAGATGTTGTAAAGTTTTGTAACGTTCCTCATGTAAATGTTGGTTATAAATATTTACTTCTATTTACTTATGATTTCTGATTATGAGAGAGATGTTGTAACATTATGTAACGTTACTCATGTAAATGTCTATAAATATTTACTTATGATTTCCGATTATGAGGGAGATGTTGTAACTTTATGTAATCCTCATGTAAATGTGGACTATAAATATTTACTTCTATTTACTTATGATTTCCTATCATGAAAGATATGTTGTAATTTAGAATATCTTAACAACCCATGAGTAATTTAATTTAATTTTACTATGTGATCCAACTTTCTCTAAATATTTAAATCCTATAATATTATTATTATTTATCAGTACATAATATAGAAAGAAAGACATGTAATTAATTAATCAACCCATGTGAAGGAAGTGACTATGAGTGGAAAACTGAAGGTGTTAGAATAGGTGAAGGACACAATTTCCCAAGCGTCCAACTTCTGACAATCATTCACCAAGCAATCGGGGATGGCTAATTTTCTGATCAATTAAGGGATTACTTCTATTCCTGATGTGAAATCACAGCAGTTGACGTGGATGTTTGATGCTGGGCAGCTAGAACTGCATTCATTCACAATTTCCACCTCAAATAAAGAGACGCCATTGGATGATCCAACATTGTTAGTTAAATTTCATAAAATTTTAGTTATATTTTACATAGATAAATGCAATTACTACTCTACTTTAGTTATATGTTACATACATAAACTTTTAGTTACATTTTACATAGATAAATGCAATTACTACTCTACTTTAGTTATATTTTACATACATAAATTTTTAGTTATATTTTACATACATAAATTTTAATTAGTTTTTACCAAATTTTCCATTTTACCTAAGTGAACAACTTAATAGTGGTATTAGAGGTATTAGAGCCTCCCTAAAGTTCTCAGAGCCAATATTACTCGGTGAATATTTCTAATGCTGAGCATTTTTGTGAGACTGATCTTTTTTCTCTTCTCCTACAGTTTGCTCTAGCCTACCAAAATCTAGGTGATCCATTTGATGAGCATCGTTGATATTGTGTTATATCTCTCCTTATCTTTTCCTCAAGGTAGAATTAGAAAATCTTCTTCAATTGTTGCGTGAAGATGTTTTCTAAGTGGATGTTGTGTGTGAATATTCTCAGACCTTGACCTGCGTCTTGCATTTGCATATACATCTTTCCACCATTTTCCCTAGAGAGAAGATGGGCCGACTAGGGATCACTGACTAAGAAGGAACAAATCCACTCCACTACTCTCAAACTCGCTGGGGGCATTTGTTGTCTCCATACCTATATCGAATTGTTTCATTCTGAGTCATGGTTTGAAATTCTCAGTTTTTTTTATACCTGTACGATGGATGGCGGTGTATTTTTACAGGGTGTGACCTCCGTGTGAGCTCCCATATAGCGTGAACCCTCCTTGCATTCTGTTGCAGCTTGGTTGTGCCAGTGTTTTGATTGTGTATCGGTCATATTCAACGTGACAACATTGAATTGAGACTAGTGTCCCATGTTTTGATAAATTGTTTCTTTGTATCAACGTTGATCTATGGTATTGATATCAAAACTATACCAATTTTGAGCTGGAGTTGCCTCATTATTTAAAAGAAAAAAAAAAGGGTGGGGAGGGTTTAGTTATGACTCTAGGAGTTTTTTTTGTACTTTGCTATATTCTAATTGAGAAAATATCTCTTTCAAACTATATGGATTATGTTTTTAAATAGCATCATCTAACTTGATAAAAGAATGCATTTTCATAAAATTTATAGCACAAACTCCACCTTGTAGAAAGGATGGAAGACAATTACCTTGATAGTTGTGTTACTTTGAATAGTGACTTATTCCAATTTTCTCTACTAAATATTTGCTTTCTACATTCTACACCCTATGCAACTTCCCACTTTTTGGAGCAACTTGAAACGTGTGATAGTCAATTGGGATTATCATGGACAAGAAGTCAAATCGGGAGGGATCAAATCTCCTGAGGTGCAAACCTCTTTTGAGGTATTGCAGGCAAAGAGCTATTAGAGGAGAGGTTTGCACCTCTAGAGATTTGAGCCCTCTCGACCCTTGATAGAGCCTAGGATTTGGATCTAAGCTGGTGCTAGCTCCAACCCATTATGGGGGAGATCCTGTCACGTTATGTTAGCCAACATAAATAAAAAATATTAAAAAAAATGAAAAATATAAATTACATATTAACTTAAATAAAAAAAAATTAAGTTAGCATAGATCTATTTTAAACCAGGATCTATCAAGTAATGAGAGGGACCAAAATGATAAAAAAATGTACACCTCAAGAAACTGGATCCCTCTCGGTACTTCATAGATCCGAGTTTAAAATGGATCTATGCTACTTATGTGACAACAAAAAAATTAACTACACTAGGTGTTGTCATGTAAGTGACAACACAAAAATGATACAAAGTTATTAGATGGATATATGCGGGCTTAATTTTAGATTTTTACACAAAAGTTTACAATTTCAGGCTAACATTTAATCTAGGATTTATCTAGCATTCATATATATTAAATTTCTTGAAATGTAAATTTTGTTTATCTTAATTTTTCTACACCTCAAGATCCTTAAGAGGTCGAATTTAAAATGCATATGTGTTGATATGGATCTACTACTAAACTCCAAATCCAAATTACATGGATATAGAAAACATACATGCTATATGATATGCATGAACATGGAGAGAATTAATTCATTAATCTAATTAGCAATTATACACTGTCTCAATAAGTATTAGTAACGCTATCTCATAGAAGGGGTAAAAAACACAATCTCTTCATTCAAGAGATCAAGTACTTTTACCCTAGACTACCAAATGGGTTGAGAGTAGAGTCACAAACATATGATACTACTAAAATACAAACTTCCTTCGAAATGGAATCATGTAACTCATTTTGGACTCTAGTAAGATTCCTCCTATCAACATTGGGATGTATGCATACTAGCAACCCCTTGCTAGTGTCATTTGCTAAATTTTCTTGAGCATCCTATTTTCCTATAACAAATAAAATAATAAGTAGTTTTTTTATGCTACAATTTGAGACACCAACAAACTAACTATAACACTACATAGGTAAATTTGTTGTCCTAAAGAGAGATGACATTTATTTTTCTTTCCAACCCCCTTCTTTTTGGACTTGATCCCTAAAGCTAGGCATGTTTTTATCTCATGATCATAAGTATCATTGGTTGGATTCAATTCTTGCAATGGATTCCTTGTGAATGGGATGTTTTTTTTGGATAAAAAAAATGAGAGAGAGAGAGAGAGAGAGAGTTAGAATTGTACCAAATACAATTTGTTTAATGTGATTATATGTCTTACCCGACTTCTTATGAAGAATGGGATACAATTGCAAAAGATCATGATTACGAGGATCAAAGGAATGTGTGGAGTGTATTAAAGTTTAACAACATTTAATATTGTAATAATATGTAAGTTTGTGCAACTTATATGAGTTGAAAAAATCCATAAACATGCATACATAGTAAAATTGTAAATAAGACATACTCTAAGTTTTGAGATTGTGAATTAGAAGTGATTTTGTTGTAAATGGATTGAGCTTAATTATGAGCTTAATGTAATGTTATGGGGGGTTTAGGGGATTAGGTGTTTATTTTTTATTATATCCAATCCTTCCTCTGTAGAAAATATAGATTCAGATGGAGATGGAGTGTTAGGATCCATGGATGAATTTGAATAATTTCACATTGAACATTTTAGATGTTTTTTATTAGTATGATGTATGTAATTGAAACTCTGAAGGAGTTTTTTAATATACATATGAATCATTTGTTCTTGTATGGTCTAATATATGATTTCATTATGAATCGCATCATAATTTCTTTGATTTTATATGGTCAGAGTGGTGAAATTATTGATGAAATTTTCATTTTCATTTTTGTTTAATATGCAAGTTTTTAAAAAAGTTGTAATTTATCTTTTGACCAAAAAATCATTTTCCAATTTAGGGGTTGATTTTAAAGTTTTTGTAAACAACAATATGGGATGTTTAGTCCATGACTCTATTTTTTACCCCGAAAAAAAAGTGTATACTGGTATCAACACTTTTCTATTTGGAGGGTGTTTTTGGTGGATTTTATGCAAAAAACATTGTTTTTATGGCTAGAGTTCTCGTTCTTAGTATAAATTTCTCGTTTCACAGTATAAGTGGTTACAAGTAAAATCTAACTTATGTGTGGATTTTTCCATGACTGATTTAGGCCTCCTACGTTATTGCTTAGGTGTAGAAGTGTGGAAAATAAATAAACATATTTTTGTTTCACAAAAATAAATGCCAAAAGTTTGTTAGACATATTCAAGATGGTAGATTGCAAAAAATCATCTACAACTATGGGAAAATGGTTGAAAATTTTAACCAAGATTGATAGTAAGGAAGCTAATGAATTCACCTATAGGAAACTAGTTGGAAGCTTGATCTATCTTATTGCCATTGGATCTGACTTGAGTTTTGTAGTCAACCATATCCGCTTATTCATGACTGCCCCAAAGGTAGCACAATGGGCAACAACAAAGAGTGATACAATATCTCACTAGTACATGTGCACATTTTTCCCACGGAAAATCGTTGCTATTATAACACTTGTGCGTTGCTATAGCGATGAACATGACCCATTTTTTTCGTAGAAAAACTTTCGTCGCTCTAGCAACACTTTCCACAGTTCGTCTCTATAGCGACACAAAATACATGAAACGTGGGTTGTTCAAAAAATAAAACTGTTACGTTGTAGCGATGATGTGTCGTGATGATGATGGCGATAATGATGGTGAGGTTCTGTCACTGTAGCGAAGAGGTGCCATCGCTATAGCGACAAGGTGCCATCACTATAGAGACGAGGTGCTGTCGCTATAGCGACAGGCGTTTGTACAACTCACCGATGGGCTTGCTATACTAGCGATGAAAATTCCATTGCTAGTATAGCAAGCCCATCGGAGAGTTGCAGAAACGGTCATCGCTAGAGCGACAGAGCTGTTAATTTAAAAAAAAATGACGTTGAAATAATTCCCTCGCTACATCTAAGTCATCATCTTCATCAACATTCGTCAAACATCTAAGGAATTCATGCGCCTTTTTCAAGCATTTCTTCTCTCAAGCAAAGTATCACATTGATCTACCAACTCTTGGATTTTTGTCCCTCTAAGAAAGAAATACAGGTTGAACAATATTGCAGATTCTTGTCAAATACATAGCACAACATCTAACCCATCTGAGTCATCACATAATATGTATAGCCTCTTTATGCTATAAGATTGGATTATAGAAATTTACAGTTCAGATTTAACCATTTTTTGCATCTTAAACAAACTAAAATTTTATACTTTAATGCCTAAAACAAAACTAAAACATAACTAGATCCAGAACAATACTGCTGTAATAAATTCAAAACATAATTTCATCTTTTTCAACTTTAACACTCCAATTGTCACTATGTTAAAGTTGGTCCTTGATATGATTTACCAATTACCATGTATAAAACATAAACAATAACAATACTATAACTATGAAAAGAACGATAACAATGTACAAGAAATAAATCAGTAATAACAATACTAGTAAATTTAATAACCAGTTAACAAAGAACAATAATAAAGCTAGTCTAGAACCGTTTGGATCGGCATTATACTCAGATACTTTTAGGTTCAGAGCTTGTCACTGAAACAAAAAGTCACCAAAGGAACAAATGACATACCTTGATAGAGAGTAGGTTAGAGTGTTGTAGGTTTAGGTTAGATACATATAGTAGAAAGAAAGATATCTTAGTCACCATGTGTGAAGACCATAGAAGGATAGTAGCAGCGATATTTAGCCCAAAACACATCTAATCAACCTTAAAAGACCACAACTCCCTCTAGCATAATTAACACCAAACAAGTCATGTACAGAAAGATAAGGTCAAATTAGACACGACCTAGCTAGGAGAGGTTACAACAATCCACTTTAAGGATGAGGGAGGTCATCACAGTCCATGTCCCATCTAGGAGAGATCATACATAGTCACAATCTATTAGGATACACCTTATACAATCACAATGAAGGTTTAGCATCCCCAGAGGGATGACTCCAAAGAAAATAGTCCAAGAGTAGCCCACATAAATGAACACAACCTATATTTTCAGCAGAAAAATGGTCTTGGATCAACCTAATACAATCACGGGCCATCTTCATAAAGTCACGGCCCAACATGGCAGCAGGAGAGACACCACACATTCCATGGGTTAGATGAATAAGGTCACAACTCAACAAGAGAGACACCACACAGTCCACAAGTCATATGCATAAGGTCACAACTCAACACAACTCTCGATTCAACAAATAAGGGAGCACAAATCAACCCTTAAACTCAGATATGGTAACCCAGGGGTGAAGCAGAGGAAACCTAGCAACATATTCCTTGATGCCAAACAAAAAGACCCGAGCTGATATGTATCTTCTTTGATGGATCCATAATGAAGGATACGACATGTTTTTATAACTTGAAAGGAGTTCTAAGGGGTCTTTCTTCAAACCAAAATTTTAGGATGGTTAGCAATAAAATAAAAATAGGTTGACTTAGTATAGGGTACCAAAGGTCAAAAGGGTCACATAAATAAAAACAATAAAAACAATAAGGTTAGGTCATCATATCAAAGAGGTCATGATACTACACACAATAAGGGCGCTATTACCAAAAGTATCATAAGTCAACTAAGGGTAACAACAAGGTGGTAAGGAAACCCCCATACCCACAAGACCAAGGTGTACCATAAATCTAGGGAGCCAACCCCTTTTAACTACATGACCAACAGGACCAAGGACTTTAATCTTTTCTCTCTCAAGGTATATCGTCATGTGTGTTCCATATATCTTTATCATCACTATATAAGGAGAATATATAAAATGTATAATGTGCCACCAGAAAAAAAAAGGATACTATAAAATACTATATAAATATATAGAGAGAAAAGAAAACATGCAAAGAGGAGATGAATGATAACATAAAACCATGCAAGTGAAAACACTCTATTCCCACTATTTGTAGTAAATACCCATGAGCACAACAATATACTTTTGGCGAAATTCATAATGAATTAGGATTCTATAATAATATCTCAACATCTTGATAACACAAAAATATAATGCATAACAATGAAATTCAAATAAACCCATCTGAATATTGCCTTTTATTAATTGCAAAAAAAATTAAAATTAAAAGATGAACAGTCTAACAAAAGAATATGCCATTTTCAATCACATGTTAAAATATAATTTCAATCAAAATCAATATTAAACGTATTGATATTAAATGATAGATGGTTTATGTTCTCAAATAACACAAAAACATAATTGAACCTTAAACCCCTACCTTTTCTCCTCACAGTTATAGTCATCACTTGTCATATCGCAACTGTTTCAAAATCAGGGGAAAAAAGGTTGTTATCATCCATGGCCAATGCTCTTAAGGAAAGGCATTTAATTAATAAAAGAGTCTATGGTACAAAAATTTCATAAGTACATTTATTGGTTTCCTATACTAGCCATTATCTCAAATATCCGTAAGAAGAAGCTATGACTAAATACATTTCATCCAATATTTACTCAATGAATGAGCAACTATGGTACAAAATGTCATAAGTACATTGATTGGCTACCTATTCCTGCCATTTTCTCAAATATGCATCACATGAATCTATGAGTTAAGATGAACTGTTCTGCTTGATCTATTATTTTTCTGCAGAAAATAGTGATTATAGGAGCAACTATACAAAATACAACCCTTAGGAAATCTAGTAGACCTATGATTGAAAAAATGTCGTGGAAAGGTGAACTTATATAGTTTGAGCTGCGTGAAAGCATATCAACTCAAACAAATGCTCATCATTAGAAATGTGAAGTGAAAGTAACCTCTATGAGTTTCAGTTTTGAAGGAACATAAAACTCAAAGAATGGATCTTATATGTATTCTTCATAGCTCAATAAAATCTATGAGTTTCACTAGATGAAATTTTAAAATTCACTTTACAACCTAACATTAAAATGGTATGGAAGGTGTCTACTATATAGTACAAATAGACAATAATAGGGCTACACTTCTACACCTAGACAAGATTTTCTTCTTCAAGAATGTTCAGCAGTGCTTTGTGCTCATAAATCTCAACTTTTGGAGAAATCCCGAGTTTAATAGGATTTTCAGCCCATAACTTTGTTTGGTTCAAACTGATGTTTAATGACAAGTATAAAACCAAACATTGCTACTTCTAATGTCGAAACCATATATGTTTTGCAGAGATGCACATCAAAACCATATGAGTATTGTCTTGAATGCACATAAAAACCAAAGAATGCATTCTGTTTGTAATATGCATATCTCAATAACCTCTATGAGTTTTACCAGATAGAATTTTAAAACTCACTTTACAACATAACCTGGAAATTATTTGGAAGGTGTCTAGAATCTAGTACAATTCATAATGGTGTGACTGCTAATGTGAGTAAAATCATCTAATTTCAACATCAGTCAAATCTAAATGGAAAAAGACAAAATTTCACATAAATTAATTCAAAAAATTGCAAGACCCAAATAGTTTCATAATAATGACTTTGCAATATCCTTTATAGAAAAAAACAACGATAACAATGCCTTCTAGAACCAAGATGATGTCTTCAATATACTACTATAAAATAGAACATGTTAGTGCTTCCCATCTTTGACAAAAACTAAATTTCTCTGGTTGATGGTTGAAGCAAAATAGAAAGGTGACCATGACAAAATGAGCCTAGAATTGCCAATTTTATATAAAGATTAGGGTGGTCCTCTTAGGACGTAAATATCCTTTAACAGTATCAACAAAATTGGGACATCTTAAAATTTGAGGACATTCTCACATATTAACTTTTAAGCCATATTCTGGTCTTTCACCATTGGACGCGTAAAAGTTACTCGAACGAAAATCAGATTTGAGTTCTGGAAAATTAACAGTTTGACCCTCAAGAAAAATAATTTTATCATCAAATTGCATGTTTCAACCAGCTAAGACATGGATTTAACGCTAGTATATTTTTTTGTGTTATTTGGGGAAAGGATCATGAGACTATAATAAGGTTGATTTTCTTTGGAGACAGTCAGAGAAATTGCCAGCCATAAATAGCTTCTCTGCTGTGATTTCATGCTAATAATTATTGGAGAGGTTGCCTAGAGTAACTAACAACCTTCATGCCAATTGAAATCTCAAAAAACAACATCTTTCCCTTGTCACTAAAAATATCAATAAAACAACAACTTGATACAGTTTGCAGCCATGCAGACAATTAGCATGTTTTTTCTTGCTTTCGTCCATAGGTAGTTGGGACAAATTGACTCCCTTACCAGTGGTGGATTCTACATATACAGGGTCAATATGTGTTGAAGGGGTTAGAAATTATTATCCTAGAGTAGGTTACACCAGTTAGACATCTCATCATCCTTCCACCTCCAGGTTCCCATGATCTAATTCCACCACTGCATACTACTAGAGCTACTGTAGTCAGTCTGCAACCAGACTGCTTCCACCTTGTAAGATGACCATAATTTAGTTTCCAGACTGTTAATAAACTTTCTATAAACAAAACCTATCATGATAATTCATTTGTTAAGCAATTATAAATTACTAGATTCAACAAATCTTAAAAGTGAAATATTTCCAAAATCCAAAATCAGAATCCCCTTTGACTGAAGAAGCTACATAACAGCCTAGAAGTATTACATCCACAAGATCTCTAGTCATCATAGCTGCAAGTGAGACATTTTGTTAAAATCCACAATTGATACCTTCGGTCACAAAGCCAAAATTAGGGTGGTTTTATTGCATCAAACTCATCACCTAGCCTCAGCTACAAAAGGTTGGAATTAACAACACAGTGGTTCTGCAAATCCTCAACTATTACCCCAATGACACAATGTTCCCCAAATCTGTTGACCCATCGAACTAGGTAAAGAATATAAACTCCTTCGTGAGTCGTTTGAGTCAGTGTCTTGAAGGCGGGGCAAGAAAATGCTGAGCGAATTGTGATTGATAATTAAGTAAACTATGTGTCTAGACAGGAAAGTATCCTGTTGTGGGAGGATATAATTCTTTCCAAGCCAACTATGTAAGAGGGTATAAGCTTCCATAATATGTAAAAAATCAAACTATGTTAGGACTGACGAGTATCCTACCGTGCAGGAAGATATAATTCCTTCCAGGCCAGATGTGCAAGAAAGTATAAACTTCCATAATAGGTAAGCATGGTTTAAGGCCCAGTGGCTAACCCACATGTCATATATTCGAGTATGGGATGATGACTACCTTAAGTGGTTAATTTGGAAATAAAACAAGGCACTAAAGTTTCCTCCTAATGTGATAGAAAGAATCCCAGCTCCTTTTGTCAGCCATGTAGGGGCAAGTTCCAACTACGACGAACAATCCAGACAATATAATCTCAGGGGAATCCAGAGCTTTCTATACCATGAAGATACGATATACCTAGCATAAATACCCGAATTAAATTTGGGAAAATTATTCCTTGCAAATGGTAAACACCATCTTCTGGCCATTAACACATCATAAAATTCTGACAACTGAGAATCTAAGGAAAATAGGGATCCATGGATCATTAATGTGTACTTTGTGAACATAAAATAGAAACATCTAAGCATCCATTTCTTGACTGTAAATTAATAGAGGATGTGTGGGAAATTATTCTGGTGGAGACTAGAATTGCTGAGACATTGAGAATTAAATTAAAATTCAACATATTGCCCCTTCACATATGAATACAATGTTTCAAAGATATTCACTGGCAGTTAGGATTGATTCTTATGCACCTTGGATCCTATCAGCAAAACAAGTACCAAACAATAGGCATACCTAGGGTGGCAGTCTAGGAAATTTTTCCTCCTAAACATATGGTTTCCTCCTATTACCTCCTATTTCATAGGGTGTTCACCTTAAGTTTTCATACGAATGCCAGGCTGATTCTTAGATCTTCTAGAAATAGAAAAGGGGGAGATATTCACTTCTGGCAGGGTTGGGTCAACTTCAAACCCTAGAAAGCAATTCTGGTTTAGTTTTGGAAGCCATGACAGTGAAAAAAGTCATCAAACAATATAAACAGAGGTGAAAAGTGAAAATCTGGGTGGTTGATTTGGGTTGAATTGACCTCATGGGCAGTTCTGGGTATGTCCTAGCTTCCTAACAACCTTAAATAGTGATCTTGGTCATTGTTTTAGCCTTCAAACAACATGTAACCACCCTAATTCTTAAATCCAGGTGCATCTTAGACACTTCTAGGTAGTCTTATGGAGGTTTTGTCCCCTAGGTACACATTTGACTAGAGTCAACAGTAAAACTCCACCATGTTAAACTCTAGGCACAATAGGGCTCTTTTCCAGCCCTCAAACAATCATGAAACAATAATCTAAGTTGTTAGGTCTATGAGACAACAGTGGAAAAGCCTTGAAAAACAATTTTTTTTGAAATATTTTGACATCCCTGTGCATGGTTGTAGCCTCCAAAAGGTAGCAAGCAGTTTTCTTTGAGATCTGGGCATGAATAACAACAACAAGCAGTCTTAAATCCCTAATTCTAGGCGCTTTCTAGGCATGAAAACATTGAAAACAGAGTTGTAGCAATTATGGGAATCATTCATGAGGTAAACACTCTTCATCTTGAGTTCTGAGTTTAATTCCACCATAAAAATTGCCCTAGTACTCAAATATGGGCACCTTTTTAGGCAATTTTGAGCACAAATAGTGGTCAAAAGTCATATTGCAGCCACTGAAAAGCGATGACCAGCATGCTGTAGCAAATTATAGGTTGATATTGAAAGTAGAAGTAGCATCAAAACACAACTCTGAGCATAAACAACAGTAAGAATCACCTAAACTATAGTTCTGGCTAGTTCTGAGTTTTACGTGGCAAGGAGCGCCATAAATCAACCCTTTGGGAATGTTCAGTTCAACCACATGTTTGACATGAAACATGATGAACACCCTTGAAATGACTGGAAACAAAAACCCAAAGGGCCTAGTATTAATACCTTGATTCATAGAGATTAGAGGTAGATATATCATATATAGTAATAGCCTATTATCAAAACCTCAACGGAATCAATCACATAGTTGTGAATATCTAAAAATGAAGGTAAAATGCCTTTAAAATCATGAGAAAGTGTTATCATTTCAATAGCATTGCAGAGTTCTAATCATCGTCTTTTACTCTGACTTTATAAATTACTAGACTCTAGAGTGTGAAGAATTAGATAAGTCACATCATTTTGGTAAACCCTAGGCATGTGGCGAGAACCCTAAATTCCTTTGAAATCTCCAATAAAATTTGCCAGGCTCTAATCTTAAGAGGAGGATCCTGCTGTTTGAAGTTACTTGTAATCACTTTGCTAACCATCGGAGACTAGTACTAAATGATGAATATGAGTCGACTGGTGTTTTTTTAAACACTTTTCCCACTTGAGGCTTTAAATCTTAATCATAATTTCCATCTAGGTTGTAGACTGCTTAAAATTTATCTTAATGTTTTATTTCCAAGATTATGGAAGTCAAACTACATTTTCGGTAGATAAGCATTAATTTTAAAGGATATTGTGCATGTTATACAGGGATTTTCAGAGATAAAACTGATATAGTTAGAAGATGTATGGTCAGTTTGAAAAATAAGCTAAAACCCTAAAGAAACATTCGAGGGTAATATGTACCGAAGTCTATCCTCTTAGAATGAGCTAATCATGATTCATAAGTGGCTGGTGTGGTCCTCCCAATCCATTGAAAATATGGGTGCCTATTAAGAACTCCAACTCCCTCGTGCCCTTACCTCATTAATGGATCAAGAGACTATACAACAATGCACATGGCTCAAATGTCTATACAATAATCTCACTACCACTTCTCTAGGCTCAAATATATAATCATAATGTATCGGTTCAAATATATAATCAGGATGTATTAAAAGTTTCAAGAAGCAATCTCAATCCTCAATGCCTTCAAAGACTTAGTGGAACTCCTCTCTTATGTACCTTCGGGAGTTTATTTATGTGAACTTCTAATAGACAGAAATTCTTCAAAGATGGATGTTATCTTAGAATTTCCTATATTTGTTAAATGGGTTATTTGAATGATCTTGAAATACACATTTTCTTCAGAGATTTACTAGACTTCCTGTAAGTATTCTGACTTAACTCCATCTATTGTATAACATTAAAAAAGAGTAGAATAGTTGTCACCACTATGGGCTGAAAAAAAGGCCATTTTTTTATTCTAAGTTTATCTGGCTATAAGATTAGTTTTACTTACCAAAAAAAAACACATAGCTTCCTAGCCTACTTGAAAAATATTCACATATCATAGCTTCTTCGTAGGGATCAAACTAGGGTATAAAAGGGTATATAGTAATGTTCACAATAATTGGATTTCCTATTAACATATATTCAATCCAATTTAAATTATCAAACGTGCGTTAAATAAATATAAATTGTTTATCTGACTATTCCTTATTCTACTTCTAAACCACAGTCATAAAAATTATTTTATGTAAACATAAGATATACATCCTAAAATTTCATAACTATCAGGGCTTACAAGATTAATTCTATATAAACATGAGCTAGACAGCCTCAAAATTCATAACCAACAGTCACATGATGCGTTCTATATAAACATGAGGTATACATCCTAAGGCTTCATAACCTCTAGGAAGGCATTAAACAAATAGTGTATACATTTGTCATACTTTGAACAAATATGCAATAACAGATGGATTACCTACTTCAGACAAACTGCAAGATGCACTGAACTTCTGTAATTTATATTGATACAATTAATACCTCAAAATATTTTGATATATCCCAAAATAAATTCCTATCTCCAAATATTTTGATACATCACACCACAAATTAGAAAATAAAATAAAATTAAAATAAAGGCAACATCAAAAACATGGATCCGAAACAATTTATACATCAATATTCACCCAAATATGTAAACAAATATAACATGAATCTATTTATCTACTAATGCTATGGTGAAACATATAAGCATAGTCCCCCAGATGCGGGTGACCATCCCGTCAACATGGACACGGGGGAGGTTGACAAGGCCATCCCCCACACAACTGTCCCTCACCAAGCCTCACACATTTAATGGGAGCCTTAAAATCCACAATGGACGTGGCTGTTCCAGAGCATTTGGATAGGACTGGGCTGTCAATTCAAAGCCAGTCACCTTTGAATATCCAGGAAAGCACTTGGGCCAAAGCACCTCCATTAACTCACTCATCGTTCTTTGAGCTGGCGCATTTGCTCTAGTAGTTTAAGCTCCCGCTTCTCTTTGCTGTGACCATTATTCTCAGACTCATGTGGTTTCTGCCCTTCTCTACAATGAAGCCCTCAACTGTGGTTTGCACGCATATGTTGTTTCCACCATGCCAAGGAGACCTCGTGGTGTCTCGCATAGAGGTAGTCATAGACGAAGTGTCTGTGGGGAAAGCCATATCCCCCTCTTGGCCCAGGCTAGTGGATGCGACTTCGAATTGGATGTCCTTGAAGAAGTTAGGAGCATTGTTAACGATTGGGAGGATGAGTTTCCCGAGGCTCTCAGTGCAGCTTGAAGAACATTGGAGAGGAAGCAGAATTATTGGATATTCAAGAACTTGCTCATTAGCCTTGTCCTTCGCTTTCACCCTCTAGCTCCTGCACCCTTTGTACCTTTAGGTCAAAATCCACCAGCTGTTTCACCTTCACAGCTCGTTCCAGCTATACCATCTTCACCACCTGCTCCACCATGCTCCGCTACTGCAACTGCCACCCCCCTATTCTCCCACTCTCTTCATTTCCTCAGCCACAATCCTGCACCTCTCCTGGCGGGAAAATTATCGTCCAACCCAGTTGTGGCAAAAAAGACCGCACCTCTCCCCACCAAGCAGCCCATTGCAGGTAAAAATTAAGAGGATGTTCCCACCAACAACGAGGAGATAACTTCTTCCAGCGACGGCCCAGAAGCCAAGTCAAGCGAGCCAGTGCGGCCAGCCTTCACAGGCTACATCTGCCCAATTGAGGAGGAACCTTTCTTAAAACCTTAATTAGGTTTTGTCATGAATTTCAGTCTCTCTTTGGATATATATAGCCATGCTAGATACACTCAGAATTTTTCTATCTATCATCATGCAAACATGGTTTCTGCTAAGCTTGGTTCCCCCAGGAACACATGAATTTTTTGTATATGTCTCTATTTTTGGCCTGTTTTCCCCCCAGGAGGGAGGGTTCAAGTTTAGTGAGCTTGTTTTCCCTCTTGGAGGGATGGCCCAGTATTTTCATGAACTTCTATGCTTGCTTCCTATGAGCAGGTCTGCTGCTATGATCTGTAATTTTCTATGTACCACTATTTTCCTTTTTTAATAGAATAACATCCAACTTACAAAAAAAAAGAAACATATAAGCATAGTCCTCTACCCCTTATAACTTCAAAATTGAGCCCTTCAAATGCATGAAAGGATATAGATGCAATAATTTCAACACTGACTGATTGCAGAAAAATAGATCAAGAATCCTGGCGACCCGACCCATATTTCCCACCACTTCGCTCTTCATGGGTGAAAGAGTTCTGGTCTTCCATGCTAGAGTGCAACATTAAGTAACATGGGTCATCCTATACTTGATCAACGAGAAATGTGTTTCTTGTTTATGTGTGTGCAGGTGTATGAACCGAGTGTTTAGAGCAAGAATCAAACAGAGAGGCACCAACTTAAAGAGCGAGGGACAAACATCGATATCCAGCTACCTATATGAAGTTTTTATTGCTTATTAGAAAAATGCATGTGAGATATTTGGGAAGGGTAGGCAAGGGATTTAGTAAAATATATTGGTGAACTTAAACACATTGAGGGATCAACCTTTCCAGCTAGGTAGTTTTCCCTGCAAAAAATGTTTTTTTTAAACCTCGTACCATTGATGAGGAAATAACCCTACTAATGGATAATAACATTGATTGAGGTTATATCAGAAACCACTGTCCAAGGATGATTTTCTCAAATATTTACTCACGCAATTAAATTTGGAGGTTTTTAGTGAGGTTACTATGTCACCTACACCTATAGCTTCTTTATATTCCAACTACATCACGCTAAAAAAAACCTAAGGGAAATTCACAGGTTCCATTGGACCTTGGAATACTATAAAATAAGTTTTATGGCTGGTATTCCTTGGAATAAATAAATTCTAACAATGAAAACCTCCTCGGGGGATTTAAGAGGCCAACCTCAAAGAAAATGAGTTGCATGGAGCTGAAGGAGATCAAACAAATAATTGGCAATAGTACCTAAGAGTAAAATTAATGATTCCTTAACATGATCAACATAATATATTACACAATCCACTGAACATAAGGAGTGGTTAATTCAGGGTCTTCTTCCCTTGACTAGAGTACCATTGATGCAATAAAAGTGGACCACCCAGTGAGAGGCCTTCACGTGGGATATGAATATTGAATAAATGAATGAGTATCTAGCACTGGCCAGAGAAGGCAATGTGGCTATTCCCTCAACTAGTGCAGTTCAAATGAAGCCATGTATGAAATTCAAAACCCTAGATTGCGCAATGCATTTCCAAGCCCCCAAATGCTCAGAAGAAAGAGATCATTGTGCTCTGCAGAGAAGGAATTAATTCATTTCCAAACGACCCTAGTCTATGCAATGCATTTCTTTGTAGTTAAGCAGTTTTCAATTTTTATGTGCGCTGCAGATATCTCCTAACCCGTGACTTGATTTTGTGGCATTACAATATTACCTCCACTTACAAGCATGCATTTTTCATAGAAATCATTGTATTAGCAAAACAACAATTGAACAGGTTGTATTCAATGTTCCATTCTCTAATGTTTCAATGGAAGGTTTCAACAGGGTAGGCGTGAAGAGAATATGGAAAGCATAAGAGAACAAGGAATCCATGAAGATAAATCATTTTTCAATTGAAACTGTGACTGGTGCTTATTCCCTAAAATTTGTGGAGGAATTATGTACTAAATTTGATAAGGAATTATGCCCTAAAATTTGTGGAGGAATTACACCCAAAATCTACATAAAACAAGTTGTTTTGAATAATTATTTGTAGCCATCATATGAAAACATTAGACAATAACATTGAAAACTCACCATGTTCTCAAGGTTACTTTTGGGCCTCTCCAACAACACATTAGGGACAAACTATGCCACATCTCTCCTCCATAATGGCAACGACCGCAACACTGTTTGGGAAGGGGTAAGAAGATGGGGTTCTCACTACAATCACAACATTGTTCAAGCATGGGAAATGACCAAGGTTCTCACCACCATGAATTCCATGGCCACTATGCTATTCCAACATGGGAACCGAGACGAGGTTCTTAATAGAATGAAAACACTTTTCAAGCACAAGCAACGGGCTGACTAGGTTCTCACCACTATGAGAGCCATGACCACAACACTATTAGAGTAGAGGAAACAAGCCAAGGTTCTAATCACCACCATGAAAACATTGTTTGAGCGTAGATGCCATGACTGCAACAATGTTTGTGCAGGGAAACAGGTCGAGGTTCTCACGACCATGATGGAAACACTGTTGTAGAATACAGGTAAGTATTGGTAAGTTTTGTTTGCAATTTGTTTTTGTTTTATTTATTATTTTATATTATTTTATTTTAATTTAATTTTGTTTGTTTTTTTATATCCCCTAATTTATATAACCCTAAATCTCTAAACCCTCTAGTAACCTAAAACAATAATTTTTTTACCACTATTGCCATTATCACCATGCTTAATGTTTAACATTATAATGCATACCATGATAACCCTATATTGATATCTAGAATTCGATATAATCCTAATAAACTAACCCCTTTCATCATCACCATAATCATAATCATTTTCATCATCACCATCTTCACCATAATCATCACGATATTCATCATCATCTTCCTCATTGTCATCGCATTCTCATCACCGTTAACATCATCATTGGCATTGTCAGTTTCATCATTCCCTATAGATCCTAAAACATGTAACCCCCAACAACTCAAGAAAATAATTAAACGAATCGGCATCATCATCATCATCATTGTTGTTGTTCAGGAAAACACACCCTTATAACCTAGGGTCTATGGGGTTACCAACTTACTAAGCTAGACTTGCAGAAAATCAACCATGTAGAAATTGAAATAGGAATAGGAAGAAAATGGGACAAACCTGGTTTATGACAGTTGATCCAAGATTTTTCTTCTCCTCTTCCAGTTGCTTCCACATCTTCTAGGGCTTTTTCCAATCACCTGCAAAGAACAAGTTCTTCCTACAAATATCTTCTATATATATATATATATATCTATATATATCAATGGTTAATGAAATACATATTCATACTAAAATAATGAGATAATTCAATAATCAACATATACAAGGGTGCACAATATTGGAAGAAGGATATTTCTTTCTTAATAAATAGAGAATGGTGAGATTACAACCCAACTTCTGAAACAAGTACTCCTTCTGCAAACCAAGGACACTGAGTTCTGTTGCTCCAAGATGTCTGAAGGCATACCACCAACATAACTTTTCTCTTCTAAGAATGATTGATTAGCCCCATCCCATGCCCTCTATTTATACATGGGGAAATAGAGAGGTTTCAAAGGTTAGTATGGTTGAGACAGTTGAGATAATTATGATTAGGGGCTCTACTGATCTTGACTAATCATGATTTATATTTTTTAACTTAAAATTAAGGTACACATGAGTATTAATATAGGCAATTCGCATATGACACACTCCTTGATTTAAAGAAACCCGCGCGTGCAATGTACACGTGAGTTGCGATGCACATACTCGCATGTGAGACGCAGGTTGCAATGCACATACTCGCATGTGACACGCAGGTTGGTATGCAAATAGTCGCGTGCGCAACCTTAATGTCTGAATAAAAATATATTAGTTGGTTAGGAGATGATGTATCAATGGTCATGCCCATCTATAGTGTTTTGGCTACTTCAATCCAATTTGTCCTTTTGTGTCCCGACATATTGGATTCCAGTACTCGGACGAAGAAGTGCCATTTTACATGATAAAACATACCCCCTAATGTGTGAGGTTAGAGGGAAATGATGGCCGAAATACATTACGATATTTTAATCTTGGAGAACTCAAGTGTCCAAAGCAGCAGAGGAGATACCTAAAACATATAAATATCAATGTCATATACAAAATCATATCCAAGAATGTCATGTTCAATATAATGGAACACTAACTCCTTTACAATATTTGATTACATCATATGATACGGGTAACAAAACCACATATATTACAAAGGTAGATCGAAGCCACAATATACAATGACGAGTCTTCAAAATATGGAATCCGTGTAGCTGAACATAACATAATCTTGCACAACTTAGATTATAAAGGTGAACCTAAGGTATTCATCAAAATCCAAAGGAACCAGTACAATCTCTACCATGTGAATAGGTGTGCTGAAGCTGAACATGGAAGAAACTCAACAGGATTTCAAACAAATGATGGAGCTGACAACTGAAGCAAAGGATTTCATCAATAATGGTAGTGAATCCTAAGGTACCATCGTAAAAACTCTAGGTCTTCTTATTCAGGAAGTGCTGATGAGAAACTATACTGTGATGAGGAAGGTAATGAATCCTCCAACAGATCACAAGAGCGACTAGGAACTGGATATGGGAAGGTATACACAAGTAATATTCAAATAGGATAATGATGGAATCAGGATAATAATCAGATGAAGGGATAGACCCTTGAACATTGAGCACGACACAGAGGTGACCCAAGGCAACTTTTAACTTACAGATAGGACAACTAGACTTATTTGTCATGTAGGAGACATGATCAGATTCCCCATGTATAAAGGACAAGTGGGGGAGTGAAAACTCGAAGTAATACCTGAGATGAAAGTGTAAACTGAAACATGAGTATCGGAAAGTGCTATGTTCAAGGAGGACATGTTGCCACTGTTTATAACCCAAAGAGAGTACTTCTTCCTTATCTTTCTTGTTAAATTTTAACGAGTCCAGGAAAGTCAACTTAGGTCTCTCTTCATTTTTGACAAGCTTGAAGAGGGGAGAGAATAATTCTTGATAAAGTTACTTATTCATGGATTTTACGAGCCTCAACTAGTACATGCTCGTTGGTGTTTTCATTTTTTGAGAGTCTGAAAACTTCGAAGAAGACTCCATGCGGGTGATTTTTTGTACAATTTAGTCTCGCGAGGTCGGAAAAGTATAAAACAAACCACAAAAGAACTCTCTTAGCTTTCGAAGAAGTAAGGCACACCTTTTTCACACTTGGTCAGGAAGGTCCGAAAAAGGTTAAATTACCACCTACCCAATGCTCATTCAAAAGCAACATATAGCCTGAGTTTTACAAGTGTGAAGGAAGGCAAGATCACTCTAAAAGATCCATTTGATTACGAGAAATGGGGCTTACAACAGTAAACTCAATGCTTTGTTCTTTAGGGTTTAACGAGCATGACAAAGACATAAAGTATGCTCATAATATTCTTCATGTCTAGGTATAGATCACGAAAAAGAGAAAACTAAGCTCATACTGGGTGTTCCTTTTCCATAAGTTTAGTCCCTTAGGTCCGGAAAAGTGATAAACCTATGCCTGAGAATACTCTTCTCAATTCCGAAGAAAAGAGAGTGCTCCTTTTTCGTATTATTCCACATGGTCCGAAAAAGATATAAACTACCACTAATGTGGATACTCGTTCACATATTCTTAACGAGCCTCAACGGACAAGTTTACTCGGAAGTCAAGTCTGTTTTGAGGAGTCAGACCTGGGCCTAAAGAAACTCCATAAGGGTGGGGAGCCTTATAAACAAGGATAGCTCGCAAAAAGATGCAAAATGAAGGTTCATTTTGTCATGAAAAACTAGTAAGAAGGCTCCCGCAAACCTATCACAATTGTGGCATGGGTACCAAAAAATAGTCAAGTGTTCTAAACTAGGGTACCCATGAAAAGGAGGCCCTATCCATGGAGGAAAAATGATGTAGACGAGGTAAAAATGGTTAGACACCATAGTCTGTGGTCAAAGAGATAATCCTAGGGTTAAGAATGGATAAGGTGTAGATGCAAAATACATATGAAAGACCAAATCCTACCGTATATGAGTGGATGATGACTTAAAGGCTTCGAACCTGTTGCATTGGGGAAAAAGACATGGTATTAGTTCAATTATAAAAACAATTTTCAAACTATAGACTAGAAACCCAAAAATTTGAAATTTTTTCTATATATAGTTCAAAAACTAAAACAAAACATACCATTTGAATCTTTTACCCACTTTGGAAAATTTTCACCTCAAACTTGAATTGCTCGGTGTGGACAAATCAGTGGACGAATTTTCAATCCACAAGTGTCAGGTTAGTTATCTTTCCCTTGTGAGTCCATTTCAACCACTCCATTTTTTATTTTTATGCAAAAATTTGATGTTTTGAGCAAACCCTATGAGTGTTACAAAGTACACGCGGGTATGGGACTTAAACGGTAGCGTACACACGTTATACATGCGACTTGCTCAAGATAAACCCACATGTGACATGTGATATTCTTGAAGAACAGTTGCGTGTTCTACGTGACATGGATAAATTTATCATATGACCAAAATTCAAAGAATTGAATGGATTCTAATGATCAATAATGGTTAATTGGGAAGGTACAATAATGGTGTTAGCATGGAGGGAGATAGAGCATGAAGACATGGATCATGATTCTCTACGAGATGGACCAACTGTGCAAATTTTATGGCAATGTGGCTTACTGAAGTTTTTTTGTACTTCCAACATGTGGGCCAATGTCCATTTGCTCGAGCAT
This sequence comes from Pseudotsuga menziesii, assembly GCA_001517045.1. Classification (NCBI taxonomy): domain Eukaryota; kingdom Viridiplantae; phylum Streptophyta; class Pinopsida; order Pinales; family Pinaceae; genus Pseudotsuga; species Pseudotsuga menziesii. The sequence continues at coordinate 185,477 of LPNX010804546.1, forward strand.
TTGATCAACTATTGGGACCATGACCTTGGTGCTTTTGATCTTCAAGGGGAGCTCTTGGAAGTATCCATAGAATATATGTACTTCATCATAGGGTTATGTCGCAGGGGTATGCCCATGAACCTAGAGAGCACAGGTAGGGGTGGTGACCCTATGAGTGTCCAAGACTATGTTGACACCTACTGCACACTAGGTACTCAGAAAAATGGATCATGCATCCCTATTGTCCATATCACCAGCTTCCCATTACAGGTAGTGGTGAGTACTATAGTGAGAGTTGTAGGATCATCCTCATTACATGTAGCTACTCGGACACAGATGAGAGTTGTAGTGGAGTGTGTACAGGGTACTGTTTTTGACTGGTGCTTGGGTGTGATATCGATCATGCGGAAGAAGCTCTCTGATTGCAAGAGAGGACATCAAAAAAAATTCGGATATTCTAGCATATTGGTGGCGTTCTTCTTTGAGAGAGTTCCTGCCCTCAATCCTGTTGTGACATTACCAGCATTTTCTCCTCACCATCCTAGACTGAACAGGTGGGGAGAGGTCTTCCTTCATCAAGGTGGCGGAGGCTCGGTCCAGATTGTATACGATGATGACATTTATGTATGGTGGGAGCGATAGGTGCCAGCTCTCGAGTAGTTTCCATACTCTTTATGGATTTCTGCGGAGACAACGATCTCGTGCTCTTGCCAGGAGGAGCATGGGGAGAGCTAGGTATTTTTATTTTTATGTTTTTTGATTTTTATGAATTTTAATCATAAAATTATATACATATGTATAAAATTTTTAATCCATTTGAATGTTTTTGAAATGTAGATATTGGACCTGTACACCCCAATGGGCACCCTAGGATGTTTGTGTGGCCTATACCAGGTGGAGAGTAGGGTATAATCAGGGTTCTCGAGGGAAAGCTGGCTAAGCTGACCTAGGGAATTCCGACCATACGGATTGAGCGGATTCCTGTTGTCATGCAGGAATTTGTAGTAGGAATTTCGCCCATCTGGATACGCCTTTTGAGGAGGGTAGGCAGGGCAGTTCTATTTTATAGGGAGGCTGAAGAGGCCGCTGCATTTGATGATGCTAAGGACCATGCCTAAATCTATAGGCATTTTTATGGATTGCGATCCAAATTTTTGTATATTTATATAGTTGTGACTGGATATTTGGATCAAAACTCGACCTATCTATGGCCATATTTTTACACACACACACACACACATATATTTTTCCTGGTTATGTACATGTGTCTCAAATGTATCGGTTATGTATTTTTTTACAAAATATGTGTTAAGTGCCAATCTAGAATATAGTTCGCATATGCATCAGATATTGTATTTTCATTACGTGGAATATGATTAAGTGAAATATAATCAAAATTTCTTTCAAGTAATCTAACGTGCAAAAATTAACGTAACAAGGTAGGGTTTTGCACCTGATAAGCTTCATTGAGCTGGGAAATCATGAGTTGAGAGTCAAGTCTAACCTCTAACCGGCTGATGCCATGTGACAATGCATCCCATAACAACTAAAAAAAAATCCTTGTACTCGGCCACATTATTAGTAGCAGTGACCCAAGAAAGCGCCTCCAGAGGAAACTAGCTGTCTTGAGGGTGAATAAATGAACCATGCGACTGAATCCAGTTTACAAGTATGATGACTAGCGCCATCCACAAAACCTATGAACCGCTCAGCTGACATCTGTAACGACCAACAGATGATATCAGAGACACTAACTAGCTAAGTATTGTACATAAAATACATACAATAGAATTACAAGAAAAAGCACTAAGCCTAGGTGTAGTACTTCTTCAGGTAGAGCCTATTTCTAGGCTCAGGCAGATTCTTTCCATCAAAATCCTTTAATTCATATGCTCCTTTCTTTAAGAATTTTGACACAATGTAGGGACCTAACCACATGGATTTGAATTTTCCTGCCCCTAGGGGTTCTTTGTCCTGATCCTAGAGCAAGCCAAGCTCCCCTCAGAGAAAATTCTAGGCTTAACAACTTTATCATATTGGATTTTAAACCTATTTTTATGAGCTTTATTTTTCGTTAACGCATCTCTGCGTTGTTCATCTAGATTTTCCAAATGTAGCAAACATTCTTCTAATCCAGTAGTGTCAGGAAGTAAATGAATGACTACTTTAAGTGATGGAATTTCACACTCAACTAGAGTGAATGCTTCCACCCTGTGAACGAGTTGGAAAGGTGAAAACCCCGTGGTAGCATTAACATTAGTCTGGTATGCCCAAAATGCAGGATATAGCATAATGTGCCAATTTGATCGCGTCATGTTGATAGTACGGTTGAGAATGGTCTTCAAGGTCTTATTGACTGCCTCGAACCGACCATTCACTTGCGGGTAGAAGGAATATGAGTGATCTTGCTTGAACCCTAGCATAGTAGCCAATTTGATCATCATGCTATTATGGAAGTGACTACCATGGTCAATGAAAATATCCTTTGGAATTCCGAAGTGAGTAATGATCTGGTTGAACACAAAGAAAGTTGCAGTTTCATCGCCATCTATGAAGGTAAGCATTGCCTCTACCCACTTGGTGAAGTAATCAACAATGACAATAATATATTTGTGCTCCCCGGCTGAAACTGGGTTGCACGTCACGTAATTCACCCCCACTTAGTGAAGGGACCCACCGTGATGATGAGAAGCAATGGAGCAGGATGTGACCGCATTTTTCTGGTGTAGAGCTGACATGGATGACAACGCTTCACAACCTCCACACAATATTTGAAGATCATGGGAAAGAAATAACCGGAACGCAAAATATTCTGGTTTGTTGCTAACAAAGATAAATGACCCTCGCATGCTCCGCTATGGGAATCATTTAGGACACACTCGGCCTCCTCGTGGGTGAGGAACCGACGCAAAACATAATCTACCCCTCTACAGTACAAAGTATCCCCAACGATAAGGTAGTTTTTTGCATGTAGACGCACTTTACATCGCTCTTCCCTCGAGAAGGACGCAGGACACTTCAAAGTTTGGAGATAGACAAGTATATCTCCATACCAAGGATCAAAGGTGGAAATAAAAAATATGTACTCATCTTGGAATGATTCCTCTTCATTCACTACATTATCTTCCGTAGGAAACTCTGTAATAAGCTCTGCAAAAACTAAGGACTTTTTAGATTTGGCAGATTGAAAATCCAAGTCAAACTCTTGGAGAATGGCTATCCATTTATTGAATTTTCCCTAGATTATGCGTTGGGACAAAACATACTGAAAATGATTGACATCTGCCACTACTGTGGTGGTCCTCAGTAGGATGTAGTGACGTAACCTATGCAAAACATAAACAATTGCTAAAGCTAACTTCTCGACGTGAGAGTATCAAAGTTTAGGGCCAGCTAATGCACGACTTAGATAATAGACAACATGCTCTTGGAGCTTGTCGTCCTCTTGAACCAATACTACCCCAATGGTCGACTCTGACGCCACCAAATACAATATAGAATCCCTAGAGTAATTTTGTGTCCATAACAAGGGAGCCGACATAAAAGCTTTTTTCAATGCCTCGGAAGCAATTTGTGCGGTTTCATCCCATATAGATGGAGTGTCGTGTTTCAGTAGGAGCATGAAACCTTTAGTGATCTTGGCATAGTTAACAATAAAATGTTGAAGGAAATTAGATTTTCCTTGCAGGCTTTGAAGTTTCTTGATAGAACGAGGAGGAGGAATATTTACAATGGCCTCTACTTTCAAAGGATACACATGAATACCTTTGTTTGATACTATGAACCCGAGTAACTGTCCCATCTCGACGCAGAAAACACACTTGTGGAGATTCAAGCGTATTTCGTAATGTCTACATCGTTCAAAACTTAAGCGAAGGTGATCTAGATGATCCATCCTCTTGCGAGAATGAGTAGGAAGATCATCAAGGTACGACTCAACAATGTTTTTAATATCATGGAAGGAAAAATTCACTGCCCACTGAAAAGTAGCCCCTTCATTTTTCAAACCAAAGGGAATTTTCTTGTATGCAAAGGTACCCCATGGAAAAATAAAATCCATTTTGTGTTGGTCTTCAGACTTGATTTGGATTTGATTTTATCTGGAAAAACCATCTATAAACAAAAAAACTTCACTTCCCGCACAAGCATCAATGATTTGATCTATAAAGGGTGTGGGCTAATTGTCCTTGGGACATGTCTTGTTCAAGTCATGAAATTCTGTGCATACGCGTATTGTCCCCTGTTTCTTATCAACCGGAATAGCATTGGATACCCATTCCGTCAGAGAAATCAGGTAAATAAACCCTGCTTTCAACAATTAATCCACTTCAGCCTTAACGGCTATTGCTTTACGTGGATTGATAGGTCTAAGCTTTTGTCAAACTGGTTTAGCATCATGATAGGTTCGGATTTCATGTTCAACAATCGATGGATCAATTCCTGACATCTCCTCATATGACCAGGAAAACATGTCATGAAACTCCTTAAATAAGGCAGTATATATAGCAATATCCTCCGGAGAGCAGTTTGCTCCGATATGAACGTTTTCGACGATGTCAGGGTTTATAGAAACATTGATAGGAATGGTTACAAAAATATTTTCTATATTCCTCTCAACAAATATTCCCTCCCTAGGAAAAGGATTAATCTATGCATCAACATCTTCTGCCAGTCTCACATGGAACTCCTGGTTTTCAATTCTACTTTGCTCTGGAAGGAAGTAGGACCTATGGTGAATATCTTTACAGATCTCATCTTTCCCATTCATGGCTTCCAAAATGGCTTCATTTGAGGGTAAAACCATGTCTAAGAAGTCATATGAATGTAAAGAGTTCTCTGCCCAGGAATGAAGGTAAGATTCTTCTGACTCCTCTGAGACTGTAGAAGGAGTCGAGATAGGATCAACAGTGGTGTCTACAATAGGTTGATAAGCCACTTCCACTATAGATAAGGGCACCTGAGGTTCATGACGGGTAGGAAGGACCCAAGGATCAGTTCTATCGACAACCACCGCGATAGACTTACCCACACTCGTAGAACCTAGATAATTTATCGAGGCTGGGATATCAAGTGTGCCCATTAACGATGAATACATTCCAGCACCGAAGCTCTCTATAGCCGGTTTAACCTGATCGACCGAAGGTAAACTGGACTCATTTGTTTCCAAATGGCCCTTTCGAGTGAAATTGAGTTGGTCAACAGTAACCAACTTTCCTTCATGTGGAAAAACCACCACTCAAAGAACAACTGAGGCAATCGCACACATGGCGTAAGTCTAGCTCTACCCCAAAAGTAAGTTATAGTCCAAGGGAACATCAATCACCTCAACTTCAACAGACACTGCTTTCCCTGCCAACTTAATCTTAAAAGATGGTAGGATACCATGCAGGCACAAATACCTCCTGTCAAAAGCAGTAAGTAAGGTGTTTGACGAAACTACTTCCGGGGAACCTAAAGCCTTCCAACAAGAAAGAGACATAACACATGTGAAAGCACCTTCGTCAACAACTATACTCCCAATGATTTTACCACTATGAACAACATCTACTGACAAATCCACATGATATGGTAGGCGCATCTTAACATCTGACAGATTGAACTTTGCCATCAAGCTCGAGGAATCCATACTGCCTAAAGCTGCTAAAAGGGAATCCCATTGAGAAGGACAACTCTGAAGCACTTCCAATGCAGACATTGCACAAGGATTTTGGGCCAAATATTACACCACATATTAGTTAGAAGCAACCCTATATTTTGGATTGTGAAATGCCTTTTTAAAGACACCTTTCGGTATTCTAAGCATTGGATCAACAGGTTTCTCAATCGTGAGAGGGTTAAAGGTTTCACCAATAGACTTACCCCTATCCGGAGTCTCTGTCTCATAGTTTTTGTTTCTCATATGGAGCAAGGTACTATATCGTACCATGTTGATATAATTTTGGTCAGGGGGAGCATTAGCACTGCCCTCGGCTACATTAGAAACAAAAGCTGCATTCTGTCCTTGGGGAAATGGATCCTTTAGGACAACTGTTTGTTGGTTTTTAAGAAACTTCAGAGCTTGATCAATGAGAGAGCATTAATGAGTTAAGTGATCTCCTTGACACAACTTACATGGAAATTTCACCTTCTTCTTGTCCTTCTTGCCCCCATGAGCATTGTTCGTGGGTTTTGGCTTGTTTTGATTTCCGTCACCCTTCTTCCCTTTCTTCTTTTTTTCACTGGGATGATGATTACCCTTCTGGGAATATTGTGCAAAAACATTTGCATTTTGAGGTGAGGGGGTAGCCTTTCCTTCCACTGTTATAGACTGCTTCACTGACAACTCATGGAGTTTCTTGGCTAGTGACTCTAAAGTGGGAGAATTAACTGAACCAGCCATGCCATCAGCATGGGGTCCAGGATTGGGTTTCTCGACACTATGGGTAGACCGCAGTGCCTCATGTATGATTTCATATAATATCCCAAACTGACCATATATCAAATCCACTGTGCTGGGCCCTGAGGATGGCCTCTTCTTCAGTGGTCACCCCCGAAGTGGATACATCCTTAGATATATAAGGCAGTAAATATTTTAGGAACCACTCTAACAAGAACTCAGGGGGTATGGTGGCTTTGATAAGCCTCTTCCATCTTCACCACTCTTGGATATGATCTGATATGTGCATGGATTTGTATTTCCGAAAGGTAGACAATATGTCTGTGCTGAAATCATATCAGATAGGAATCTGGAAGTGATTAAGGAACACATTTGCTAAGTCCCAAAAAATGTCAAATGCAGCAGAGGGAAATTCAATATACCACTTTGCTGTGAGACTAGTCAAAGTTATTTGGAACAATATCAACTGTATGGTGTCATCGTTTAGTGAGTTGGAAGAGCACCATATGTGAAAAGTGGTGATACTGGCTCCTGGATCTTCACCAGTTTTTCCCTCAAACTTGGGAATGTCCGAGGGTAACTTGCTTCGAATAGGTGGCCACGTGGCACTATGCCTCATCGGGTCATTCATCAACTTAGAAAAATTTGGCAAGTTTAAAGTTGTCAGGAATGGAAGTTTAGGCCTAACCGGAGCTTGAAAAGCATGAGTCTGGGAGGTAGAAGGACCTGCCCCCTGGTTCCCAAACGTAAAGGTGGGGTTGTCCCCAGCTATCGGTTGTGAAGTAGTTGGACTACTTTGAAACAGATTCCACTCGTAAGCCAGTGGATTATTTGTGTGCAGTGTAGTATAGGTGGTTTGAGCCCCTCCAGATGAAACTGGAGTCTAAAAGTCAAGAGCATGTATCCCTCTGCTAAAAATAGAAAAAGGAGAGCTCATAAATGGGGTCGAAACTGAGGTCTGGAAACCTTAGCCAAAAGCGTTTGTGTTTCCAAACTACATCCCTACATATGTAGGTGTAGGACCTACATAAGGAGTGGATGGGGGTATGTGCCCCCCATTCCACGGGAATCCCTGGACAAATGAGGAGGATCCACTAGGACCACTCTGAGCAGTATGCATGAAAGAGGGGGAAGCGTAAGGTGCAATGGGAATCCCAATGACCACCCCACTAGAAGGATCTACTACATGGGAGGAAGCCGATGGTTGGAACACTCGACTACTTGGTGATAAAGGTGCAATCGATGTACTTGGTCTAGGATTACCAACCAGGGGAGGTGGCACTCCTCCAACCAAAATGGCTGAAGTGGGGGTAGAAATACCCTTTCCAGAGTTAGCCATAACTCTGCTCATAGGAACACCAATGACAGGTGAATCAAAAGGAAGAACTTGGACGATCACAAGATCGCTTAAGTTAGTAAGAGGTGGGTTAAAGTTCCTTGCAATCTCATCAGCCTGCAAGTATTCGATATCTACTGTAGTTGTATCAACCTGATTAGTCCTAAGTTTTGGTTCACCTGGAACTTCACTAACTTCTACTGGTTCAAATGAATCGTCAATACCTAGTCTCCGCCTTTGAGGGGGTAGTGGAGGCTCCACTGTATCAGATGGAGGAAGGTTTTGCAACCTTCTTTACCTATGGAAAGGTTGGTCCTCCACAGCTAAAAATTTGACTCACAAACACCTAAAGGAAAACTAAATATAGATAAACCACCCAACGCTCACTAAAAATCTCCTAAAGCCAATAAGATAAGCATGTACAAGATATGCCTTCCAGAAGAAATCCGATAGATGGTTACTTGGTGTCCCTCTAGATTTTCTTAGGCACAAGCTGAGGAATCACCCAACCGCCGTCCCACACCTTCTACCGGGGTTACCTTTTAGGCTTTTCCAAGGTAGACCAGAAATAGCCTTCCGGTATACCTGTGTATGAACCCTAATGTCAAAGAGACTAAAGGCTACTGTAACTACACTTAGAGTCTGGGGGGAAAGTCACAAGCCTAATTCATATGCATGGGCATGGTAGCAAAGACCGAAACCATGTCAACACCAGCATTGCATGGGGCCCAAGGGTGGTTTTGAAAAGATCCCAAATGAGTAAAAATCCTAATCTACGCTCGAACAAGGAACCATAGGGTTATCTCCTTGGTCGAGGTCCTCACGCGGCCTTGTGCTTAACTCTAGTGTGAAAGGAGCTTCCCAGATGCACTCAATATAGAGGAGGATTTACCTAGTGATTCACAAACTACATTTGAAGTCAAAGACTTATGGACAGTTAAAACTCCCTAGTCCACAAGTCTAGCCTAAGCTAGTTGGTGTATGAACCTAGAAAAAGAAACTTACTAGTAATTTTTAATTATGTCGTTCTTTTTAATAGGCTGTTTTTAGTCAGAGGCAGTGGTGTAAAACTTGTATGGTGTTATAGACTTGATAAAAGAAAGCAAAAATGATGTAATAGCTACAAATTCAAAGCAAGATGCAACTACTATTCCAACTTTTCTTTTCTTTTCGTAAAATGAAAGCTAATGAATTTAAACTAAGCTTGAGAAACTTCAAGACTTTAAAATTTTGATTTTTCTTGAAAAATAACGAAAAGCTCTCTAGATGCAACCTAATGCAAAAAGTATAAAATTTTGTCTTTTCTTTTCAAAAAATTTTCAAAAATTATAAATGCAACTAAATGCAAACTTGAGTCAAATTGACCAATATAAACATATATCAGTGAATGATGTAAAGCAGATCCCAAAGCAACACACTTCAACCAACAAGAAGAAATTGAACAAACCCTAACTTTGGAGGAACTAACAAACCCAAAAATTTACTAGATCCACAAAAAAGCAGAATGACAAACTCAGACTACAAACAATAGTGCAAAGCATAAAGTATTCAAAGTACTTTATCACTAACCCAGAACACAAGCATTCAACCCAAAAATCCAAGTAGGAAGGACCAACAACATTCACAAAATGAAGAAGTTCAAATGCAAAGAACCCAAGGACTTGAAAGATCAAGCAACCTATGTGATGTACATACCTCATACTCACAGATTCATGTCAGAAACAGAACCCTCACCAGCAATCAAAAGGCCAAAAGACAGGGACAAACAAACCCTAATGAACCCAAAGAAAGCTACAGGAAACATACGACTGTCTATAAAGACAACCCGTGTATGACACGTGAATGTCCAGATAGCAACCCACGTGTATAAGGTGAAACACGCGACTTTCTATAAAGACAACCCATGTGTGCTGCTAAATTGTTTTCAAAGAAAAAAGTGCTAGCAAGAACATGCCAAACTACAAATCAGAGGCAAAAAGCAGACAAATCACACCCAGAATAAAAAAGAGCAAATACTGGCAAAGGAACGTAAAGAATGGACCCACAACAGGATGGAATCCCTAGTGGAGTCCCCAGCTCTGTTGTTTAGGGAAACACACCCTTATAACCTAGGGTCTCTGGGGTTACCAACTTACTAAGATAGATTTGCAGACAATCAACCATGTAGAAATTGAAATAGAAATAGGAAGAAAATGGGACAAACCTGGTTTATGATGGTTGATCCAAGCTTTTTCTTCTCCTCTTCCAGTTGCTTCCACAACTTCTAGGGCTTTCTCCAATCACCTGTAAAGAACAAGTTCTTCTTGCAAATATCTTATATATATATGTGTGTGTGTGTGTGTGAATGGTTAATGAAATACATATTCATACTGAAATAATGAGATAATTCAATAATCAACATATACAAGAGTGCACAATATTGGAAGAAGAAACTTTATTTATTAATAAACAAAGAATGGTGAGATTACAACCCAACTTTTGAAACAATTACTCCTTTTGCAAACCAAGGACACTGAGTTCTGCTGCTCCAAGATGTCTGAAGGCATACCACCAGCATAACTTTACTCTTCTAAGAATGATTGATTAGCCCCATCCCATGCCCTCTATTTATACATGGGGAAATAGAGAGGTTTCGAAGGTTAGGATGGTTGAGATAGTTGAGATAGTTATGATTAGGGGCTCAACTGATCTCAACTAATCATGATTTATATTTTTTAACTTCAAATTAAGGTACACGTGAGTATTAATATAGGAAAGTTGTGTATGAAACACTCCTTGCTTTAAGGAAACCCGCGTGTGCAATGTACACACAAGTTGCAACGCACATACACATGTGTGACACGCAGGTTGCTATGCAAATAGTCATGTGTGTAACCTTAATGTCTAAATAAAAATATATTCAGTTGGTCAGGAGATGATGTATCAACAATCATTCCCATCTATAGTGTTTTGGCAACTTCAATCCAGTTTGTCCTTTTGTGTCCCGACTTATTGGATGTCAGTACTCGGATGGAGAAGTGCCATTTTACATGATAACAATAATAAATGTCATGATCATCTTCATCATCAATGCCATCATCATTATCATCATCACCATCATCAACATCATCATTGTCTTTGAAATCATGATCATCAACGTCAACGCCATTTTCATCATCACCATAATAAACATCATCATAATATTAGACATCGTCATCATCACCATAATCATCATCATATTGATCATCATGTTCATCATCCCCATCATTATCATCAGCATCATCACTGTCACCATCTTTATCATCCCCATCCTCATCATGATCATCCTCCTCATCATCATCAACGTCATCATTGTCATCATAATTGTCGTCATAGTCATAATCGTCATTGTCATCATCATCATCATCACCAATCTTGAATTAGTGAACATTGAAGGGAATTTGACACTTTCCAAAATGATAAGCAACACTTTCTAAAATTGTATAAATAGGCCACCATAATTTTATTTATAAAGGAATTTAGAGAGACCTTGTATCAAATGTATTATAACGAGACCACGATAACATATTCTAGTTATCTACAATTAATGATATATTTGGGTTTACATTGTTTATTTAGTGGATTTACATGGTACCCTCATGGAAAGGAACTATTAGTAACGTAAAGGTGGACAATTGGACTAGTCATAGATTACCATATGACAAGTTGGGCCTATTATTGACAAAGGATGGAAATGAAGCAAATTAAACTTTGCATGACTTGAATATCCCCATGCTCAAAGTAAAAATGATGTAAAACTCAACATACCATAATTGCAGCTCATACTAAATAAGAAAAAGATATATAGCTAGTCAAAAGGAAAAGAGAAGGGACAAAACCATACTTGCCAACAAACATGAAATGACCCTATTTGATTTTGATGAAAAAGACCATAAAAATGGAAATCAAATGTTTATATTTTCTTGACAACTCCTTGAAGGAGAGAAAAGACAAATCATATGAAGGATTTTGAAATCTCTTGATGATTTTAAACTTGTTTTCCTTTTTTTTTCTAACATGATTTCTTATATATATTTCACTTTGATGATGGAAAAAATAAAGGTGAAGACACTTCCACTGTTTTTACCATTTATTTAACACTTGTAGAAATTGTAGAGAGATTAGGATTTATTAGATGATAATTGAATATGATGATGAACATGAAGATGATGAACATGATGATGATGATGAGGATGAACATCATGATGAGGATGATGATAGCATTGATCATGACGATGACGACGGTGATGATGGCAATGATGATGATGATGATGATGATGATGATGATGATGATGATGATGAGGATGATGGCGATGTCAATGATGATGATGGCGATGATGATGGCGATGGTGGTGATGATGATGGCGATGATGATGATGATGCTAATGATGATGACCATGAGGATGAAGATGACAATGATTATGATGAGGATGAGGATAAATATGTCGATGGTGATGATGGCGATGATGATGATCGTGATGATGATGGCGATGACGACGACGACGATGATGACAATGATGATAATGGTGATGGTGATCATGATGATGATGATGATGGTAGTGATGATGCTAATGATGATGATAATAGTGATTATGATGATAATGACGATGATGATGTCGATGATGGCGATGATGATCATGATGCTAATGATGCTAATGATGAGGATGAAGATGACGATAATTATGATGAGGACGAGGATGAAGATGCCAATGATGATGATGAGGATGATGGCAATGATGATGATGGTGATGATGATGATGATGATGATGATGATGACGACGACGACGACGACAATGATGATGTCGATGATGATGATGATGATGATGATGATGATGGTGATGATGATGATGATGAGGGTGAATATGAAAATGATTATGATGAGGATGAGGATGAATATGTTGATGATGACGATGAGGATGATGGTGATGATGATGATGGTGATGATGACGATGATGATGGTGATGATGATGGTGATGATGACAGTGATGATGGTGATGATGACGGTGATGATGATGGTGATGGTGACAATGATGCCAATGACAATGATGATGATGACAACGATGATGAGGATGATGAGGATGATGAGGAAGATGATGCTAATGATGACGCTGATGATTATACTAATGATAACAATGAATATGATGATGATGATGGTGACATGATCTTTGTCTCTTGACATCCAATGGCTGTTATTATGATGACCTTTTATGTTTTGGCCCTCGATAATCATCGCTATAGAGACAAACTATGTGATTTCATTGCTATTCCAATGAACTATTGTCTCTATTGCAACAAACCTTTATGTGCATTGCTATAGTAATGATTATCAAGGGCCATATCATTTTTTTTCAAAATTTTTATCTGTTTATGCACGAAAATTTCGATTTTAAATTATTCGTGGAACTTTTGAGCCATATGAACTAGTGTCTTAAAGAACCATTATATTTTGGTATTCTATATACCAGTCACAACAAACCTGCGTTACATGGTTATGCAAATTCATATTGACTAGGATAAACAAATGATAGGAAATCCACATCAATCTATGTTTTTAGCCTTGGTACTAGAAGAATTACATGGGCCAACAAGAAGCATCATGTTGTTCCCCTTTCTTCAATCGAAGTAGAATATCGAGTGTTAACGAAATGGGCATGTGGGCCACTTTGGATCAAATAGATGCTAAAGATACGCAGATCCAACAAAAAAATCCTACCCTATTGTACTATGATAATCAAGGAATTGTTAGGCTATCAAAGAATACAATCTTCAATGAATATACCAAACATATTGATGTTCATTATTACTCCATCCAACCGTTTGTAGAAGATGGAACACTTAAGCTACAATCTTTCATATAGAGGATCAGACTGTAGACTTTCTCACCAAGTCTTTGGGTCCAAAAATTTGTAAAATTCAAAGACAAACTTAATGTATTTCTAGTTTAACCATTTAGGGAGGGCTTTAGAGTATAAAGATAATTTAAACTATAGACTTAGGCATATTAATATAGTCACTTGGTGAATTTATGTTATTTTATGTTTATCGTTCAATTAAAGTAAACATAAGTCATATAGGGCTTTTGGAATTAGTTTTCGAGTATTAGGGTTTATGTCATCTCATTGTCATGAAGACAAGATTCTTCTCTTCATTTAAATACAAAGAATAATTTCTCTCCGTGTTCTTGGTTATTTGTGTGTTTAGTTTTTGTAATAACTACCATATTAACCATGCCACATTAACATCCACATATCATGCCACATTGACAATTCCACGTTAGTAGAAGAAAAATTATGGATTCAAAATCATGTTTTTGGCCATAATAAGAGCACATAATATTAAAATCAAGTAAAATTTTAGGTGTAAGTGTGTAGTGACAAGGATTATAAAAGTGCCAATGAGGGCGGTTTGTCGATTTGTCTCCAAAATATAAAAAAGGGAAAGTAGTAGTTTTCAAAGAACAAACAGACACTCACTAACCTGAGTCCATGTAAGAATGAAATTTGGACAATGTTGAATAAAACAGGGAATGAAGAAATCCAATCGAGGAATTGGATAAATTCCAAGGGGTTTGGAGCATAGTTGAAGAAATATGCCAAAATCCACTATTTTAAGAGACTTTTTAGTGATTTTGGAACCTATAAATAATGGGCAAAAATAATGGACAAATTTGTTCCAGTCACATATTTTTCAACTTTGTTCTGTTTGGAAGGTAGGAGTTTTAGCGAAAAATTATGTCCTCAAAAGTGAAGAAGAGGACAAGTTAACAATTCCAATATTATATAAAAATTGACTTTAGTGTTGGATCACCAAGTTGAAGGGTTTCAATTGTTCAAAATTAAAAGTATTATCTATGCCCAATAAAAATCCATCGTGGTTCTTGTTGTATTTTTTTTCTAAAAGTAGAGGAAGTTGTCCATTGACAATAATTGTGACAGTGAGAGAAATGTTGAAAACAAGGAAAAAATGTTAAGCTAAATTTGTAAAGTTTTTACATCCAAAATTTTACAATTTTTTCTTAACCTTTGTATGAACCAAAATTCCACATCAACTAAATTATATGCTTTGTCAGTTTCATTATAGTCTATTAGCATCAATTTTTTGCTTCTAAGATCTAGATTGGTTCGTTGTGCTTTAGGGACCCATGCATATACAATTGAACCAAAAGCTTTGAGATGATTTACTTGTAGTTCTCATCCAACTATGCTTCCTTTGAAATATTCTTATACATTATCTTTTTTAAAGATGTTGGAAGCCTAATATGTAGGGATTATGGTTCCTCTTGTAAATTTATTTAATTATTAGATAAATAAGGTGAAGAGTCATGTAGCTTTGCTATGTGAAAAAACAAGGGTCAGTCCTCTTGTTTAAACAATAAATTATTGTTTGATACAAATCATTCAACATTGGAGTTATTCCTCCAAGCCTGATATTGGTATCAAAACATTGGCTACTATCATAAATATAGTGTACATATTCTCTATACTCAGGATGCAACCTCTCCCCTTAGACCCGTGAGCTCAGATTGGTCTTTGTCATGATTCCTCTTTTTTAGACTTTGCAAACCCTAATGTTCCTATCGATGCTCAGTTTGCATTTTACCTCTGCGTGCTACCTCATGATATTCATTCATGCCAAAATAAATTTTAAACCCTTATATGTTACCTTTGCTTACACTTATACATTACTTGTGTTACCTACATAGTTACTCCTATTTGGTTCAACCTACTATCTTAGGGAGCAAGCTATTCTCTCAATGATTTGCGCCCTCCCTTCTTATGATGTTTCCTTCGTCGTTTACGGGACCTGTTGAACCATCCCCCATATGCGGGTCCCCATCGTAGTCCCATCTCTATCAAATATATTATCCATTTGTCTGAGTGAATGGATGGAATTTTTTAAAAGTAAACTATTCTCTTAACCACACCCTCTGTCCCCTACAAACATGAAGAACACCGAAAGGCTGCATTCCATGCCCTTGCATACAACGATCCTGTGCTTGACACCTTGTGTTCAAGAAATAACTCAAGCACTAATGAACTATTTGACTATTGTAAGTTACTCTCCCAACCCCTCAACTATATAGCTTGCACAATTTAAACATGGCATGAAGCAAACATAAACATTGCACGATTTAAAGAGAAACATTGGATTTCTTTCACTCTCTCCAGTGAGTTAATGCATGGAGAATATATTACTCCATTTCTACCAATTCATAATTTTTACCCACAAAAAACAAAAGCATAAACATCATTCAAATTCTGATCCTAAACATAACCACACCCTGCATAGACTTGTATACATCTAGAAAAACCACACCCTGCGTAGACTTGTATACATAGCAATGGCTTGTTATGTATTTGAAATAAAATTGTTGTACTGTTAGTTAGATCTATTACACTAAAGAATTAACATGCATTAAAGTTGAAAAAAAATATTTTAGTGATTATCCACTGTGCTATATTGTTAAATCATAAACAAGATGCATGCTGAAATTCTATTTTCTTCCTTGGTATAGGTATTTTCACAATGGTCTTAATTTAGCTAGCTCTCTGTAGTTGGAAGCTAATGCAATCAACATAGGTTTGAGGAGGAAAATCATTAGAACTTTACCAATGACCTTGTTGTTATTGGGTGAATCCATAAATATGGGTAATACTTTTTGGAAAAAAATGACGGTGAAAATTCATTATTTTACTGATTTTTTAAATTAAACCCCTCAAAATTCATATTTTCTAAATGAATTCCGAGATGCAACAAAAATTTTTTGTAGGGAATTATGTTGTCTTTCCATGTATATGGTTTTTGAAAATTTAATAATATCATTAAATATGTCAAAATTGCATTTAACGATAGACTCGTCCTTGTAAATTTTAGTAAAAATTAACAAGTTACTTGAGTGCAAGTAAAATAATTTAGTGATGAATGCATAATTTTTAGAATATATACATATGGATACTATATACACAAAATACACTCAGGCGTACATGTTTTTTTGTAATTTTCTTCTAAAAAATGTTTTTTTTTATTAATTTTTGAAAGTGACAAGTGACAATTTTAATTGCATTTTGAGCACACTTGTGTGCACACAAACTTTTATTTTACTAGTAAAAAAAAAGACAAAAAAAAATCCTTTTGAAGACGACCTGTTTCTCTCAGGCGTATGTATTTTTTGAAATTTGTTGGTTGTGCACTTTTGTTGTTTTTTCTTTTGCAATGCTTTGAAGTTGTGAACATGTTTTTCAAGAATCAGTTTGAAAAGAAAATTAAAAAAAATACCATATGAACTCTAACACACATTCAATGGAAAGACGATTCGTTGATGAATTTATTGGTATGAATTCTGCCACCTAAGGTGAATCCTAAGACGAAGTTCAAGCCTGGTAAAGAGGGCATAAAAATTCAAACTACAGAAAAAGGGCTAAAGGACCGTATATTAATCCCTTAATCGAGCTAATAACTTGATTGAGGTATTTAAAACCTTTATTGAGCTAATAACTTGATCAAGGTATTTAAAACCCTCGATCAAGGTCTTGAATGGATTCCAAATACCTCGATCAAGGGTTTAAGCGCAATTAGCACAAAATCTCAATCAATATCTGTATCTCTATCGAGCATTTGTATTTCAGAATCTCGATCGAGCTACTTTATAAAAAATGTAGAAGCCTCACGTTATGTGGATTTGGAATTTATTGTAAAGCACCTTGATCGAGCTTTTGCTCTTCATAAGTGGGAATATGTGGGAAAATTCCCGCATTGTTTTTTCTAAATATTTGAAATTCTGTATAAGGGCTTGACCAAGGGTTTACTTAACCCTCAATCGAGGTATGTAGCTCGATCGAGGGTTTAATAAACCCTTGATTGAGCCTTTGTATAAATATCAATTGAGCTTTATTGATCCCTCAATTGAGCTTTCAAATCTCGATTGAGGGCTTAATAAAGGCTCGATCGATCTTGTTTTTTTCCATCCTCATGCCCTCCAAAAAGTGTTACCCATCTTCATGGGAACACCCTTTCTTTATGCAATTTTGGAGAAACTTCTAAAAATAGAACTAGGCCGCCGCAAGTCTTTAATTTATTTTGCTAGTATATTTTTATATTTACAGCTCTAAAAGAAAAAAAAGTTTGTTGGACAGGGTTTGATGGCATTGTTGACTATTCAATTAAATGCAATACCTATGGTGAATCTTGTAATGTCAATCAATATTGCAGTCGAGTTATGTGTCCACATTACGCATGCATTATCTGAAAGTGTGCTTTTTTTATTTAATCTTTTAGAATTGGATGTTCCAAAGTTATATCCCTAACAAACTTTTTATTAAAATATAATTTTCTATAATGTGCCATTCGGAAACACTGTAGTTGATTTCCTTAAAAGGACCCAACAATGTTCTAGAGTGTAGCTATGCAAGTTATTATCTTTTAATTCTAAAAAAGGCATAGATAAGATCTTATAATTTTATTAATATCCAACTAATTCTATCAAATTCAAAATTGACACCGACTCTAATCTACTAGGCATCCTCAATTACAATTAAACAAACACAATACCATAGATTCATAGAGTTACACTATAATATGCCTTACCAATGAAGGCATATGGTCAACTTATAAGTTATAGCTTAGAGATGGAGAATAATGGAAATGTTTTTTTTTCATTACAGGCTTCACCTTAAAGACTCTGCATATTTCCTTACAAATGCTTGTTGGAAAGATTTTTATCAATCATTCCCATGTTAAGAATCTTGACAACCTTCAAAGTTCATTAATCCCTCTCTTCATCATGATGGTAGCATTTCCCTTACATTCCACCTAAATAATCAAGTTTTAAGGAATGGATTTGATCTTACTTCACCACTATGTGATGTGATGTTGGTGGCTATTGCCATCTCTTAATCATTAAATTACATAAGAATAACATTGCTGCAACGCATTGTTCCAAGGAAAATTAACATGTGAGTCAACAAAAGGTAAGCATAATTAGAAGAAATTTATTGCCCACTTCAAGAATATAGCATGACAATTACAGGTAGACTTCTAGTTATCTGAGAGAAACCTCCTACAATAAATAATGAAAATGCACAATAAAACATAAATAAAAGAACACAAAACGAATTTTATTGATCGCAGGACACTTCGAGGGGGGAACCTTCTTTGAGAAAGCTCAATACAAATAACTCTTGGATACCTTCATTGACCTCAACACTTACTTATATACTAACCCTAATCTAAACAACTATTACTCCCCATGAATGTGGCATAATACAATATACTCGAGGGATGACTTACAAAACATATTCCTCCAACAACAATATACTTAACAAGGTAAAGAGAATGGTTAGCATGGGTTCCTAACATCCCCTCCCTCCTAGAAAAACTTTGTCCTTAAATCTTTAGAAGTGGAAACTATTGTTGAATCTAAAGGAGTGGTTCCCATGTAGCATCCTTTGGTTGCATATTGTGCCACTAAATTAATGCCTTTGTGATGGATCGAGAGTGAAGCTGATGAGTGCACCTATTGAGGATGGTATTCGACTTGAAAATCATGGATCCTTCATTATCCAGTTTCGGTAAAACAGTTTATGCTCTGATGTTGGTGCCAATAAATTTCTTGAGACAAGAGACATGAAATACTGGGTGAACGTGAGAAGGAGGAGGAAGTTCCAATTTACAAGCAACATACCCAATATTTTGAAGAACCTTATATGGACCATAGAATTTTGGAGCCAACTTATGATGCCCTTTGAGCTTCATGAAGGATTTCTTGTAAGGACGTAGACAAAGAAAAACCATATCATCGAATTAAAAAGTGCGCTCAGAACGGTGTTGATCAACTTGTTGTTTCATTCGGTTTCTTTCCATGTGAAGATTGTCCCACAAAATGTGAAGAATATTATATTGGTTTCAAAGAACCATGTCAAATTCTTGAACTGGTGAAATTCTTGGAGTGTATGGACGGAGCACTAGCGATGCATGACCATAGACTACTTCATATGGAGTCATTTTAGATGTAGTGTGGTAGGAGGTATTGTACCACCATTCAACGAGAGGGAGGCACTTTTCCCACTGATGTTGTTGTTCAGAGGCGAAGAAATGAAGATATGTTTCCAAACATTTTTTGATAATTTCATTATGACCATCTGTTTGTGGGTGATACCCTGAACTCCTCTTCAGCTTGGTGCGAGTGTGGCGAAATAGTTCTGTCCAAAAATGACTTGTGAAAGTTCCATCGCGGAAGATCTGGTCCATGAAAATTTGTTTGACTAAGGAGGTGATATATGGATGGATGAAGGAACATACATGACTATATTTGGAGAGGCGATCAACCACAACCAATATCACTGTATTCCCTCCAGATTTAGGGATCCCTTCAATGAAATTCATCGAATTATTAGTCCAAATCCATGTAGGGATGGGCCTGATGTTGGAAGGGACTCTTCCAGGAAGGAGAAGAATACGTTGGTCATCTATTCTTGAAGCTGACAATCCCATTGGTTCAACAAAGGAACGTGCATATTGATCCAAAAGTTGTTGTAGATATAAGGGAGGCGTGGAGATTGCTAATGGTTGCATCTGAATGGAATGGAGTTGAGAGATGGCGCCATGTGAATTATTCTTAAGGATATTTACCATGTGATGTGAGATGATCATGCTGAGAGACCCTGGTTGTAAGCCCTTCAATGTGTGTTTTTTCCCATTGACTGAAAACTGCATCCAACGTTCAACAAAATCCTATAAGATGGGTCCAAGTGTGCGTAAGCATCAAGATCCCAAAACCATATCAAATCCTCCTGAGGGCAAGGAAAAAATGTCAGAGCGCAATTTATAATCTCCAATAGAGATACACACATTGCGACACTTCCCTTTGTAAGGTAAGGTGCCCCCATTGGAAATCATGACTTTAAAGTTGGAGCAAGGATGGACAAAACAATTAGTTTGTTTGGTGATCCGAGGGTCAATGAAGTTACGAGTCCTACCAGAATCAATGAGTATTGTAAGAGGGATATTATTGCAGAAACCCTTGACCCACATGGTTTGTGGGGTAGTGACTCTATCTAATGCATGGAGATATATCTCTGGGTGGTCAACCTGAGAAGGAGGGTCAACAGGTGGCTGTTGTATGTCAACCTGATCATCTTCTAGATCCTGAGCATCGTCACAAATTTCAGATGCATGCGAAGAATCCACATCCAAGACATATAGTTTTTTCTCAACACATTGATGTACTCGGGTGAATTTCTCATCACAATTATAACAAAGCCCCTTTTCTCTACGCGCCTACATCTCAACTTCAGACAAATGCTTGATAGGAGTGGTTCTAGGAGCTGGCGTGATTGAAGGTCTTTAGGAAACAATATTTCTGAATGGAATAAAAGTGGATTGAGAGCATTGTTGAGCTATGATCTTGTTTTCTACCAACTTAGCCAACCCTCAGGATTCCATCAATATTATGCCAGGGAAATTTTTTTAAACCTCAGATAGGATTGCATCCTTCAGACCATTGATAAAACAATTCCTGTAGAATGCATCATACAACCCTTCTATGTGATTGGCCAATTTCTCAAATTCTGTTTGATGCTTTCACAGTTCTAGTTTGGTAAAGTTTAGTGAGTGCTCTTGTGAAGTCATCAAAAGCACTAGGGCCAAATTGTTGCAAAAGGAGGTGACAAATATCTATACATTTTGGCTCTTAATGATCCTTGATGTAACAACAAAACCATTGAAGGGCTTCATGTTCCAAATGAAATGATGCAAGTGGGACTTTGGTGACATCAAAACTGTTATGTAGACTGAAATATTGTTCTTCTCTGTATATCCATCCAGTCGGATCATCACCATTAAAGCGAGGGAATTCAAGCTTTGACCCACGAAAATTGTTGGAAGAAGAGAACCAAGTGTCTACAGAAAGCTATGGCTGACGTCTATTGTTCATGGCTGAAAGTTGAAGATGGAGCCTAAGAATTTTTTTATACATATCTTGGAGTTTGGTATTGAGGGCGGCAAGTTCATCTTACATTTGTTTGTTTGCTTCGGTGTGGGTGATAACCATTTTTATTTTTAATCGGTGACGACTCTAGACAGATGCAATTTGCTATTTATAAACTGAGAATAGATATGGACCCCCGGTATGTCCGGCTTCCAAAATTTTTAGGGGAGTCACTCAACCACCAATACTGTCTAATGACTAGCATATTGGGGATACCCATTACTCCATGGCTCATGTAAAATTGATAATCGCTTTGCTACAAACGACAACTCTTGGTTTACCTCACGGGTGGGAACTATTCAATCAGGTAGGGGTCATTACCCTTTTCGTCGGCAGGTCCTCTCAATGGCTAGCTACTTCGGGGTTCTTGTGGTACTCCTCACAATGAGTTTTAGGGCTGTTCCCAGGTCACTACAACAAAACCCTATGATTTTAGCTTCCTTTTTAGCATCCACTATCACTTTTAGTGTATTTTTCATCATTTTTTGGACAAAGTGGATGCTTTTCCACAGGATGGCGCTTTTAATGGCGTTATTTGCATCCATTTTTAAAATTTGGTGCTATTTTGGATGCTAATTAGCATCCCAATAAGCGTCCAAATTAGCTTCCCAAATAACGTCCCAATTAGCGTCCCAATTAGCATCCCAATTAGCGTCCATTTTTAAAAGTTGATGCTATTTTGGACGCTAATTAGCATCCCAATTAGCATCCAAATTAGCATCCAAGTTAACGTCCCAATTAGCGTCCAAAAAAACATCCCATATAGCGCTAAGAATAGCCTCCCAAAAACTTCTTGAATAGCATAGCACCATATATTAATCCAGGGTTAGCGATAGGAATTGTGCCTGAATTTTGGCAGGAAAAACATCCAACATAGCGCCAAGTATAGAGCTAGGAAATGCGCCTAGAAAAAATCCAGCATAGTGCCAGGTATAGATCCAGGTATAGCTCCTGGAATAATGCCAGGAATTTTAAAAGGAATCGCGCTAGGAATTGCACAAGGTTTAGAGCTAGGAATTGTGTTCGAAAAAATTACGACATAATGTCAGATATATCAATCTCAATGTCAATGATCATTATTCATGTGATAGTACTTTTGGATCTTGATTGATCATAGTGGCACGTAAATGATTATAATCATGGCACGTAAGGGCGCCCTACATGTTGACTATAACAAACATCATCTTTTCTCCATGCATGTGCTCCCTAACTATTGTGTAAGTGCCGATATTACCTAGCCTTAATCACTATATTTCTCTAATTTTATCACATTAGCATGAACAAGTTAAAACTACACTATTCTGACTGATTGAGCTCCCATATTTGTAGGGGATTTGAACGTGACTTGTTGACATACAACCACCAACTATAAGGTGCCCCTTTTGCAAGTGTATGATTCAAACTAAGGAAAAATATGCTACAACAACTACAACTTGAAGTCCCAGAGATCCACTAGAGAGACCAGGCCTGCATATTACTTATTAGACATATACTACAGGAATTACACCCTGTATTTGATTGAGTTACCCTGCTGAGTGCACTGTAAAATACTGTGTAACCAGACCAATCTTTGAGGAAAACTTGAGGCAGAGATATTTACTACTGTCTTTCTCTGTGATTCAAATGAGAAAAATTAATCTCGAGGTTTCTTCAAATTTCTTATTAAACTCTTTTTGATCATTAGTTGGACATTTACTATCAATGGATCTACTAGACACCCATTCCTCTAGAGCTATGTTGTTGGGAGCGGGGAGCGGGAGGGGAGCAAAAAGTGAAATTTTCAAAAGCTCCCATTTTGGGAGCGTTTTTTTGTATAGTATATATTTTAATATATTTTGATGGATTTATATCTAAAAAACATGTAGGATGTTGAATTAGCTATAGAATGAATGATTAAACCATGTAACATCAATCATCTAGTAGTTACTACTTATAACATTATCATCAATTGATCAACCATAAAATTTTTTGTAGGAGTTTGGCAAAGAAGGGAGGTACCATAACATTGTCATCAAACGATCAAGCTAATATAGGAGCTTTTAGTATAGGAAAGGAAGGAAGCGCCTTGGGAGCGTGCTCCCAAAACTGGGAGCTCGCTTTTGAAGGAATTGAGCTTTAGGAATGTGAGCAAGGGGGTGGGGGGCGATCCCATGTAGCATAGCTCTAGACGACCTTTTTGATTAAAAGCAACCATCTTCAGGACAATAGGAATCACCTGACATTCCTTAACATCAATGGGTGTGTTGCTCAGCATTGTTTCATTGAAACTTTAGGTTTCTTTGTGTTGTAATGTCATGTGGCCACTATGGTTGTAACCTTAGATTCTAGAGAATCAGAAGCTTCAGTGGCTAGGGCATCTGTTGAAGTGTTTTATTCCTTTGCTTTTATGTCATGATCAAGTGAAGAGTCCTCCAAAGAACATGAATTTGCATAAGTCAAAATACTAGGATCTAAATGTACTACCTGAATTATAATAGCTTTTATGTCCTTCATATTTCCTTTTCAAAGCTCTGGCCAAACCATCTTGATAATTCAACACAATAGCAAATTCTATGACAAGCTCTTCCGCGGAACTGAATCTCTATCCCAAATAGGGTTTGAATCCAAAAAGAAGACCCCATGGATATGAAGTACCTATATATTGCTTCAGGGACCACAATTATCATCAAATCATTCCCAACATTGCTTCACTGATGTCTCCACCAAGAATTTCGGAAATGATGATTGAAATCATCCTGAATCTTCCTTGATCTGATAAACAAGCCAACAACATGAACTATCAATTAAGATGATGTTACCACTCATTATGTCCTTCTTATCATCATTCTTTATATGCCAGTGCCTCATGTACTGAAGATGAACCAATAAAATCTATACATCAATTCCTGTATGTCATGATAGGCTTGGATAACAGTGGTAACATTATATTTGTTGTAATGTCTCTTCATGTTTTCTGTTAGAGGTTTGTTACTGTTTCCTTACTGTTGTATTTACTGCGCATATAGACTATGTATTTGGATGAAATTCATCAGAACATTCAAGAGAAACCTCCTTGTAAGAGATGGTACCTCATTAGCAAAGTATGGACATATACACACTGAGAAACTCTTAAATCTCATCAATCTAAATGAATGCCTCATTAGAAAATACACATTGGGGAAAAATTTGTGTTAACAGGTCCATAGTTGGAGCAGAATTAATTCTACTCACACTATGTGCTATGACAGATAGCAAATAATGTGCCCAACTTATTGAAGAGATTGTTCACAGTTCAGAAAAATAAATCACCAAATATATTTTACTCAAAACCACTCTCACAAACTCGTAAATGCAGGCTACTGTAGAAGACTCATATTTATGTGCTTTAGTATTGAACTACATGAAAACTCAAGTGGCAACTGTTCGTGAGAACTCATTTGATTAGTCCCTTAACTGCCACTGTAGCTAATTCCTAGCTGCAGTTAAAACCTAGCATGCATACCTTTCAAAGACTAATCACCTTAACTAAAAGTAGGAAAACCAGTTAACTAGTTCTCTGCTTTCTTAAATAAGCCTAGAACTACTACTATAGCTAATCCTTAAATGTTTGTTCAGTTAACTAAAGGTATGTAGCTCTGAGACTAAATTAGGAGTGTTCCCTTTCTTTCTTTGCATAGCATTGAAACACAACTGCACTTGAACTGTCTGATTTTGATCCTAAAATAGCACAGTTAGTTTACTAAGAAAAGGTGCCCTGCATGTTGACTATAACAAATATCATCTTTTCTCCATGCATGTGCTCCTTAACTGTTGTGTAAGTGCCAATATTACCTAGCCTTAATCACTATCTTTCTCTAATTTTATCACATTAACATGCACATGTTAAAACTACACTGTTTTGACTGATCGAGCTCTCAGATTTGAAGGGGATTTGCACATGAATTGCTGACATACAACCACCAACTATAAGGTGCCCCTTTTGCAAGTGTATGATTCAACCTAAGGAAAAATATGCTACAAGAACTACGCCATTAATTCAAAGATATGAGCCCTCCATTAATTCACCAAGTGTTAACTCCTTTAACTAAATGTGAACTGATTAACTAACAGCTTGACCATTAGTTAGGAGTTTAACTGAATCTATTTAGTGCTTCACAATCAGTGCCATCCACTCAAGCAAGTTTGCAAGAGAGAGAAGACTAAGTGCGCCAGAAAGAAGAGAGAAGCAGTTGTCTTGGGTTTTACACTGTTTTGGTTGAGTTCTATAATGAGGAAGTTTTGTTGGGATTTCTCCCCTGTGAGGGTTTCCCAGGATAAATACTTTTTTCTCTTGTGTGACTGTACTTGTTATTATTTTAGTGATCCTACCATCTTAAATTGTTTTAGAATATAATCTAAGGAATAAGAAAACTAAACAGATATTGTACATTTAACAACAATAATAGTTTCCCTTATCTTTGTGCAATGGTGAAAGAAGTGTTGTGACTGCACTTGTCGGTGCCTTTAGTCCTCCCACAAAATAACACACACCCATGTAATTTTGAACTGTGGGTCACAACAAGGGACTCTACGATCTTGAAAGAATAACAACAAGATCATAAATTGCATCCTAAAAGCAAGAGCGCCAATATTTGCGAGATAATATCCAATACAACCCAACTTCAAAAAAGAATGTTGCTCCTTTCATCGTCCCATTCTACAATATATCCACTTTGATTCTCTTTTGCATTTCCTTACCCAATTTTAGAGTATGCTTGGTATACGAAAACTTGGTTGTTGAGAAGCAAAGGGAAAAGGAAGAGTAATCCCATATATTTAAGATAAGCAAGGATTTGAAAAAGTAATAATGAATATCCAATGTAACCCAACTGGGAAAAATAATGTTGCACCTCGTTGTCCCTTTTTACAATATATCCACCGATTCCCTCATGCATTTCTATACCTTATTTGTTAAAAAAAAGTTCTTCCTTGAATCAAGGAATCTGAGAAACCTCTCAGCTAGCACTGTAGTCGCACGATAGACCAGTAAACCATGTGATAGGGCCATCCTAAATGTTGGATGTAAAAACGATCTATCCAACAACATGTAAAACTCTCACCGTAGTCACATGAAGTTTTGAAGGGTTTTCCACTTCATGGTCGAGTGTGGGTTTCCATGGAAAATAAAAAGTAACCCCATATATTTAAGGGAAGTAGGGATTTGAAAAACAATAACGTTTTCAATTTATGAGCAATATTTTTTTTATGATGATTTATGTTTTTGTCTGTTGTGTTTCACTATATAATTAGTCTCTGAACTTGGTCGAGGAAGAGGTGGACTTACAAATAGCGCATCTGAATGAATGTTTCATTTGGATTTGGTTTATCTTTCGTACAATGTTATTTATTGATCTTGCTTATTTGTATTATTATGTTAATCTTTTAACCTCCTTTGTTTGTAGTGGAGTTAAGAAACATATTCATGAAATGCCACTGCTATTTGACCCTTTTTCATAAGTTTGAAATTTTAAAAGAGCTTTGTACTCTTAGTCAACAGTACGAGAATGAAAGCGCATGAGGAGGGAAATCCACCATAGGCGGTTTGAACACAGGCCACACATCAAATAAAACCAGTGAGAGTCGCTGCCTGCATGTGTGTCTCCGTGAAAAATACATGCAGAGATCAAAGCAAAGCGAAGTGAAGCAAAAAGATGGGCAGGTCAACATTATTTGATGAAATGAAAATATATAGTACTAGCATACCCTCAAAGCCGAGGAAACGAAACACCAAAAAGAACTTCAGTATGTCTAAAAGAACGAAAGGTATGTTTCATTTCCCCACTTTGGGAGTGTTTTGTAAATATGATTCTATTTTTTTTATAATTAGAATTTATGTTAATATAATATAATATAAGTAATGCTAAGGGGTGGAAAGTGCAAGGTTTTTTTGGATACCGATGAAAAGGAAGAAAGGGAATTAGGGGGAAAAAATTAAGAAAGGGAATATACAATGTAAGAATTATGAGTGTATTAATTGGAACCTTCAAAGCCTTGACGATGTGAAACTTATGCACCTCATGCATCTCAACAATTCAGTTGCAGATCAACTTGCCAATGATGCAATCAAGTTAGACAAGGGAATTATAGCGTAAAATAAGGACCCCACAAAAAGAATATGGCTGCCTTAGAAAGTTCAATTTAGATTGCAAATGTTTGAAGTTAAAATGTTGTTTGGTGATAAATTGGGCATGTGCTCCATCTGACATCTTCACCCATTCCAATGCACAACAAGTCTTGTCTCATTAATCCCAAGTGAGGGAGCCATTGCACTCACCCATGGCTTCCTCTTCTCATTTCTTCCATCTGTGCTCCCTTCAAACCTTATGGCCCTTGGTTTAGATTTGTGTAATGTTAGTGGGATATCTCTAAAAAGAAAATGTTCTTTATTGAGGTGATGCCTCCCACAATGAAGGATCGCACGACGACCACTTCCATCTTGAAATAGAAGATAGATACCACATGGGCTTCTCATTTTTGGCCTTTTAAAAATGTTGCACTTGCTCTACTTACCATAGAATTTATGTTAATTGACTAATTTCACATAATGTTGTCCTTTTCCTCCTAAGAAGTAATATTAGCATTTCATATGACAACGATATTTGTGTACAACTCTTGAAAGGTAAAGAAAAAAACTTATTTTCTTAATTGGTGAAAGCCAATTGTTCAATTTCTTTTTAAATGATATATTTATGACAAAATAATAGTATAAGATATATTCTTTCAATTTCAAACTATATATATATTCAAAGTAAACCAAATACATACAAATTTACACATTATCATTTGTATTCTATGCCATGATTTATATTCTATTGCATGAATCAACTTACTGAATCATAATTTTGAAAAATAATTTGGTTCATTTCGTGAAAAATTAGGTGTTTCATTTCCCCACTTTGGGGCTATGCTAGTATTTATCTCCTACGTTACACATGCAGAGATTTTAGTATTTGCTTGTGGATTGTATTGCTTCTCTTTCGCGTATTCTATTCCTTATAATTTTGTTCATTTCGTGAAAAATTCGTTGTTTCATTTCCCCGCTTTTACACATGCAGAGATTTTAGTATTTGCTTGCAGATTCTATTCCTTCTCTTTAGCGCATTCTATTCCTCTCTTTGATCGTTTAGAACCCTTACATCATTCTTTCTGTGGGGATCATCAAGCTACAAGCCCTAAATATATTTTTCTATCGTTACCTTGGGGTTTGAAGGGCCTATCGTTAAAACCTGTAAGAAGCTCTCTGGCAGTAATCGTTTATTTGAATTCGCCATGGCCACCACCTTGAAAAACTATTTTCTCATTAACCCTTGCGTCGATTCGTTCCTGTCACTCCAAACTCTTCAACTTCGTAACCCAGTGTTGTATCCATACAAATCCTTAATCTTATCTGTAAACTTTTCCCATACTCTTTGCAGACACATTGAAGTTTACTGGCCCAAAATTGCTTAAAACTCTGTGGGTTTTAGTGGTTTGAAGCTCAAATGCCTCTGGTCTCTGCTTCTTTCGGTATTGTTATTGGAGCCAAACTGTATTGGATGTTGAGGCAACCCACTCACCTTTGAAATCTTCCTTGTAGGGTTTTTGGCTGCGAAGGTTTTAACGAGGGTTTTATAGAAGGTGGGCACACTTTTGAACCGTTTGCAGCCCCAAGTTTTCTTCTGTGGTGTATATTTTAATTGGTTTTGGTAGTATTTTGTTGAAGCTGCGGAGATGTTCCAAGTTCATAGAATCAGGTCCGTGGACTGGAAGCCGACGATTGTGGTAGCACTTGCAACGAGCGTTGACCAATCTCAAGTTGCAGTTGCCCATGAGGACGCTTCCATTGAAATATGGAATGCTGCCTCTGGCTCTGTATGATGGCACTACAAATTGGCAATTCTAGGTAGAGAGGTTTTGTAATTTCGTCCTTTTCTAGTGTCAGTTAATCTCAAGTTCCTGTCCATTTGATCATTTATTCTCGGCTAGTTTGGATGGATCCATTTCATAATGGGACCTTGGTTCTTTACAACAGAAGACGGTTGTAGAGGCCATTGGAGGATCTATTTGGCAAATGGCAGCTGAGCCCTTACAAAGAGAAAGAGATCCTTGGATTGAATCCAGCTGGCATAATGACGGTGGTGATGAAGATGGAATAAACAACACTGCTTGTGGATCTGATAGTGAAGAAGAACTTGTGGTGCAACGAGTGTCAATTGGTTGTGATGATTATGTTGTTCACATTTATGTTGTTCGTGAGGAAGGCATGGAATATTACAGGCCATTTCCAAGAGTTAAAAGGAAATTTTTTTGAGCGTTGTTTGGAGTTTGGATGCAAAGAAATTTTTTGCGGGAGGTTCTAATGGTTGCATTAGGTGTTGGGATCTCAATACAACGCACGAGGTATACATGATAACAACTAGTTTTGGAGGTCTGAAGACTAGGGCAGACATCTGTATTTGGTTTCAAGGTTCCAAAGTTTTTAACCTACAAAGGGATATTTTCGTCTCATCCACTGCCACTGTCAGGTGAGTTTTCATATTCATCCATTATTTTTCCCATCAAATTTCTGATACAATTCGTGGATTTTGTTTTCCTAGGTACCAGTTTATTCATTATTCTCCTTGATATATATTTGCTTAAGTTTTATGTGAGGGAAAATCATTATTAAAGCATTTGTGGATTTGCATTCGTGGCTTTTGTTTTCCTGGGTATCGGTTTATTCATTATTCTCGTCGATATATTCCAGAATCCATACTCGGGTATGTTTTAATAATGATTTGCATCTAGAACAATAACATTCTTTATTTTATCTTTTACTTGGGTGATGTCCCCACTGCATGCGTTTCATGCAC
Organism: Pseudotsuga menziesii; assembly: GCA_001517045.1. Classification (NCBI taxonomy): domain Eukaryota; kingdom Viridiplantae; phylum Streptophyta; class Pinopsida; order Pinales; family Pinaceae; genus Pseudotsuga; species Pseudotsuga menziesii. The sequence continues at coordinate 216,019 of LPNX010804546.1, forward strand.
AGAGGATACCTCCCAAGTAGGTGTTTCCCACAAATGCCTCAGGCATCCCCTTAATGCTGTGTGCGCTTCAAACAAAATGTCTGACATGATACCAAGTAATCAGAGGATACCTCCCAAGTAGGTGTTTCCCACAAATTCCTCAGGCATCCCCTTAATGCTGTGTGTGCTTCAAACAAAATGTCTGACATGATACCAAGTAATCAGAGGATACCTCCCAAGTAGGTGTTTCCCACAAATGCCTCAAGCATCCCCTTAATGCTGTGTGCGCTTCAAACAAAATGTCTGACATGATACCAAGTAATCATATTTAGTAAAACTTAAGGGTTACCTGGATTTTAAGAGATGTTATATCGACCGGTCCACTAATAACATTCATGCATTGTCAATCCTATTTAAATCACACTTACTTAGACTACATCAAAGCGAATACAAGAACATCACAAAATTGGGGAATACGTTTAAATAACATCCAAAGTTTAATTTAATTCACAATTTAAACAAGTAATAAAAGAGAAATAAAAACATTAACTGTGAAAACCATATCAATTCAAGTCTGGCACTAACATGGTGGCTCTATCTTATATTGTCACTTGAGGACTGAAGATAAACTGGTTAATTTTTAGTAACTTGATACATTTGACTTGGAACAAATTTTTTAGGTGTCAAACAGATTTGGAGGAAGAAGTTAGTACTCAAATCACTTCAAATAAAGATTTATAGAAACATGTTAATTGCGTACACCATCCATTCTCTGCAGACAATATGTCATGTTTATAGTCATTTGATGATAAAAAAATACAAGATCAGGACATAGAAAATAAGCCTATAATATTGAATGGTTCAATCATGTAAAACCCTTCAGAAAGCCATAATATCTCTCTTTCAGAAACCATGTCCCTAGTGCATCAAGAGTACAATATGTACAGTTATTAAGAATGTCTTCTTGTCTAGGGGCCATATTGATATCCTTGTTAACTTGTAGTCAACCTTAAGAACTTTCCACAACTTATAATATTCTCTAACACAATTGAGAAATATACATCCCAAAGGCACAACTCGCTTGCTCCAACCTAAATATTGAAGAGAAAACATGTAAATAAAGTATGTAGACTACATAATAAATAGAAATGCATAACATGACAATTCAAGTTTGAAGTTTGAAGTTGAAGCTGAACTCTGAAGCTTGAAGCTGTAAGGTTGATAACTGGATGTTATGGATAATGGACCTATGTAACGCATCTACTTACTAGTTGCTAGATATAATTCATTGTAGAAGTTTCTTGTGATGGAAGATCACAGTTTGTTCTCATTAATTACCCCATATATCACAATCCACCATTGAAATGATTAGCATCCATGGCAATTTCTCTGGATGACGACTTCGGAACTGAATACAACTGCAATGCATTCAGTATGCATATCTAAGTTGTTCATGACCTGTGTATATGTAGAGGTATGTTTTATTAAGCCAAAAAAATGAGCAACATGCCTCTCCGAGTTCAAGTATGTCTTTCTATGTCTATATATGTAGGGTAAAATTTGTATCAGGCACTTCTCTGCTTCCCATTTGTCCAGTAAAGCTCTTGATTACTGCAAATTTTTCTCTACTTGAGGGTGTAATCTGTCTACTCCAGAGAATGAGTGACTATCACTAAAATGAATTTTATCATTGTTTTAACATCTCTTACTCATCAGCAGTGATGTTTTAGAGCAATCTTAGACCCTGTATATTTTAAATACTAAAGTAAGAAGGATTCCTGATGCAGGATAAAATTTGTATCAGGCACTTCTCTGCTTCCCGTTTGGCCAGTAAAGCTCTTGAATACTGCAATTTTTTCTCTACTTGAGGGTGTAATCTGTCTACTCCAAAGAATGAGTGACTATAACTAAAATGAATTTTATCATTGTTTTAACATCTATTGCTCATCAACAATGATGTTTTATAGAAATATTAGACCCTGTATTTTTTAAATACTAAAGTAAGAAGGCTTCCTGATGCACATTTTCTACATCAATATTGAACTGGATTCTACGTATACAACATCAGTCACCCCGTGCAGAAGCAAAATCTAAGGTTGATGGTGAATTTTGTCTCATCCATACATCATGCAGGGTGAAGCTCACATTTCTCTCATTTTAGTTAGCATCACCAGTAATCCCCACAAGAACACAGTCCATCCCTGAAATAATGAAAACGTTTTGTATCTCACAGAATTATTTCTCGTCTGAATATCTTTGAGATGAACTTCGTAGCAATGTGGAAGCCACCACAAACTCAGAGATTCTTGGTGATTTGGATGGGCATTCCAAGACTTATATTAATAATCCCAAAAGCAATGGCTAGCTTCTCACTATGGATTTAAACAAGGGATTTCTTTTCCTCCTTTGACACATCATGTAGGACAAAACTTGTGTCAGGCACATACCCTCCCACCTTCATCTGCTTGGCCAATCTCTCTAAAACCATGTATATTTTTTCAGACTATGGGTGTGATCTGTCTGTCGCAACAAATGAGTGGACCCTCTTATTGATCTCAATCCAACTACAACCTGGAATCTTTTTTAACCCCCTATGTTTTAGCATCGTTCTCACTTTGGCTACATCATCCCATCTTCCAGCTGCAGCATAGAGGTTTGAGAACAATACAAAGTTTCTTGCATTCTTAGAACCTGAATCAAAAAGTCATTATGATGCCCATTCTCCTAGTTCTATGTAGCAATGAATTTTGCAGGAACCAAGTAAGGCATTCCATACACTAGAATCAGGCTCTATGGGCATCATCTTAATAAAATTTTGATCCTCATCAAGATTTCCAGCATGGCCAAGAATATCAACCATGCATGCATAGTGCTCCATCCTATGGGTAATGCCATAATATTGACTTAAGGAATTAAAGCATTTCCTACCCAAATCCACCAAGCCCGCATGACTGACTACATGTAGACAAAAGGCACGTAAAAGCGATATGATATGGTTTAACTCCCATCTGTTGCATTTGGCAAAAACCAACAAAGGCATCCTTACCAGAACCATGCATTCCGTACCCATCAATCATTGTGTTCCATGAGACCAAATCTCTTTTAGACATATTGTCAAATATCTGATGAGCTAAATCTATGTTTCCACACTTGAAAATTATGTTTGAAAAATTCACTAGTATATGATAATCGATTGAATCATTGATGGTTGATGAATGGTGTTATATGGTATTATGATTTATCATGTTATGGTTTATTTCATGTTTTTATTCTTTCCATGACTAATTCAACATTCGACAAGCATTTGTTGGTATATATGCATCAAAATATATATTATATAAAAAATGCTTCCAAACTGGAAGCTTCTGAAAATTCCGCTTCTTGCTCCCGCTCCCACTCCCACTCCCAAGTATCCTTAGTTTATTCATCACTAAAATAGATGCCTTTCATCCCAAACAAAATCCTCAAACTCTAGGCTCTTGGTCGCTGCCAACTATAATAGTAAGACAGTTTTCTGTAGCTACACTTTCTTTCTAAAAAAGTATCAAAAGTGTGTTTTTTATATTGCAGACTACCTGCTTGTGGGGGGTCAACCAAATCCAACATGTGATCAAAAAGTGCTTCAAACTCCAAGTGATGATTGATGACTTCATTTGTATGCGCGTGAGGGATTCTTCATTATCAAGGTTCAAGTTACCAGCTGCAAGATCATCGCCATGACGAGGTTCAAGTTACCACCTGACAAGATCATCGTCAAGATGTCTTTTTAAGCTCAAATTTTACACCCTTGTGTCCTTTAGATTCACAAGGATATTGTAACCCACAAATCTGAACTATAACAGTTCTAATTCAGCTTTTTGAGCAACAGATACACAGTCTTTAGGACTGTCAAACTTTGGCCTATTGAAAGTTAGAGTCTCGGTCCTCATTCTCAGTTGACAGATAGATAATAGAGGTCACGGTGATAGTCTAAAACCCATCCACTAATCATTAAAATAGAGCCTTCATATAGGAAATAACCCTTTTCCATATCAAACCAAAATTAGAAGTACTAGATTTGCATACCATAGGATCTGATCCATGGTTAGAGAAAAATTTACGTGTATACTGCTGCAAATCATAATCTGAACTTCAATTGTCTACTATGTTTTTTGCGTTCTACTACAGTCTGTTATTGTACCCAAAATATATTGTATCTTATCTTTTGAAAGTTGCTTCTTCTCGATCTTTGAATACATAAATCTTTACAAAAATGATTAGACTTTTGTCTTCAGAAATGTATCTTAGATCTTACCCTGATGTCTATGTGGAGTGACACAGTTTTTTGAATGACAACCATGTGTCTTTGTGTTTATGTTATCAAATCAGAATTCTACTAGTAGAATCTTCGTTGCATACTTACATCATAGTATTAATTGGTATATGCCAAACAAATTGACTAGTGTAGACTTATGACAGTATTTCCCTGTAGTTAGTGAGTCTCAGAATTTGATATTAAGTGGCAATCTTCAAATACAATACTATATTTACATACCTTGACTGCCTTTCTTGACTTGATGAAGAATCAAAGTTAGAAAAATTGATAATTACTTTATTTTTCTTAAGAATGCACCTGTACCTTGTACTTGGACATTCTTCTCCTTATTTCACCAAATTCATAACACCACACTTCTTGAATGTAGATATTTTGCTATTATCTTAGTCTTCTCAACTATCTCTTGATATGCACCCATCGAATACATAGGAAACAAATCCCCATATGCTTAACAACATCGAAATAATTTTCAGAGCATCCATTCTGTCATGGAAGAAACCCACTGATAATATGAGAAAAATGGGGAGGGCCAGAGTGCTAATGACATTTGACAATAAGGAAGACACCAAAAATATCAAACCCACTACACCCACAACAAAAACCTGCCATCCTATTCTAAACCATATCAATATCATGTAGTAGGAAACTATCCCCATTGTGAAACTCTCATCCTCTTCTTTCATATCTTTGAACTCCCCACCAACAAACAATCCAATTATGTACACCACCGTGGCAACTATGAATGTGAAAATTTGTATCTACAGAACTACTGCAAAAGTCTCCTTCTTTAAAACCCTATTGAATACAAGCTGCATCGATGGAAGAATCAGTTCATACATTGCAGAAGCCGCAACATTGCAAATGAAGCCTATTATGTACTTGGAAGTATTCACTGCCTCAGGCCTATCACTGTCTGAATGAATCCCAAGCATTATTGCACTTAAAGAAAATAAAACAAGAAAATTCAGGATAAATGGGGTAATCTTTTGCAAATAAATGGGGTAATATTTTGTTAAAGATGAATGCAAATACAACATTAAAGGCCAATTGACTTGAACAAAGAAGAGAATAGGTTGAAACAGGCATATAAGAGATACCCCAAGAGTAAAGTAGATTGTCTCCAGCTGCAATCAATCCCAGGGAAACATAAATAAGCACCAATCTGGGTGTTAGGCGTGTAATATTAGATATGTGCTTTCCTTGATAAAATACCAAAGGTATGAAAAAAATTGGACATCCTGCTGATGGCACAAGGGTTGAAAGAGTATATGACTGTGTGTGACTGCTTAGCACAACTGTGTCTCTGTTGGGCATAACTAATTGTCTCTTCTAGTGTGACTGTGTGTCACTCATGGGCATAATTTAGTGTGTTTGATAGTATAATTGTGTGTCACTACTAGGCATGATTGTGTCTCTTCTAGGAATAATTGAGTGTCACTGCTAGTGTGACCGTGTGTCAGTGCTGGCTTTGACCTTATGAGCTGGGTGCAATCTACAATTTTAACTTCTCTACCAGTATTCATCAACATGAAATAAGAAAATGGCATTATTCTCTATGCTTGAAAGAGCAACATATAGCTATGATAAAATGGTCAAAATGTTTTGCAAGATGAGTTTATATATTTTGATTTCACTTCCCAATCATAGATCTAGGATATGTGGTTGTTGTAGAAGGATTACATAAGCAATTGGACTTGAGTTTCTACCCATTCCCATAGACATGCCAATGTTGAGTTAACAATGAACTTTGTGTACTTTTATTTTAGGGTGCATACAAAACACTTTAACTCAATGGTTCTTTTCATAAATTGGACAATGTAGTAGAAGAAATAATTTCAGAATCATCTTATTTAGATTTGAAACAACATTTCAAGTGTCTTGGTCCATAATTATGCTTTATGGCAGTTTGTATGACCCATTCTTATTTGTTGAGTCATCCTCTTGGTCCTAATTTGGAGTGGGATGAAGTTGTCTTTGCTGAGCATAACTGAGTGTCTATGCTGGGAAGCGTTGTGATCTCTATGGGAAGCTTGGATATAACTATGATTCTTGTGGGCTCAGTTGTTTCTATCTGGAGGCAAAATGGCTTGGCAATGCTATTTTATGGCATCCTATGCATGTTTGAACATTCCATTTGGGAACAAAATTGAGATCTTGTTAATTTCGTGAATCCTTCTTTAGTTGGATCTTCAAACATAATCATCCTCACTACCTACTAGGCATTCAAGCCATATATTTTTCAGCAACAAGGATCTCCACAAAGAAAAATCCCACTAGCAAGGCTGAGAAGTGAACATACTTGCAAAAATACTTTGACTTCTGTTGCAAACCTTCTTAACAAATTGACACCTCCAAAAGCATGTTCAATGTGAGCTTGTTTCTCATAACAACTATGATTTCCATCTTTGAAGCCCTTGTTATGAAATATTCTTTTAGTCAGGTGAGGTATATATAGAATGAAGCACACACCGATCCTCGTATTGAAGGAAACCCTTGCATTGAAAAAAGATTATGCCCATTTGAGACATTTATATTTTTATATTTGAGTCCACCTTTTATTAAGTTTGGTTTCAATAGAAAATTTGGGGATCATCTTCTTCTACAATTCTACCAAGTCCTATATCAAGAATTTATCAAATATTTATTTCATCTATTATTTGTTTGCAAGAATTTCTGAACCATAACTTAAAACGTACTTTACGTCTTTTTACAATCTTACTTCTTTGCTTGAAGCCCTAGAGAAGCTTTGTGACTGAGTTGTTCTCTTTTACAATAACTTAAATATATTATGTTAGTTGATCTTTAATATTTGATTTTTTGCATAGCTTTATGACCTATGAATTTTGGTTGTACTTATGCTACTTAAACAATCATTAAAACAAGACATGTTATACTTTTAGTACCTCAAAAAGTGTTCAATAGAATGTCATTTAATGCCAGCATTAAGCATAGAAGATTTGGATGCATGCAAAGAAGGTTTATGGTGTAGGTACTTAAGTGGGGATTTCGTACAACAATCTATACAACAAACTTAATGACAACAGTGGTAGTATGCCCTCCTTTAGCAGTTCTGTGCAACAATAATAAGGGTGTAGGAGCATTCATGGAGGAGAAATATAGAGAAGGCATGAATGTGCTATCCTCAATGTAGTTCTAGTTTAGAATCTAGATACTTTTTATATTAAGCAGTTCAGTCCTATTTCTAAGTTTGTTTTAGTTAGTAGTTGCATGCACAATTAGGCCACTTTACATTTGCATTCATTCCAAGATAGATGGGGTATAGATCCCTAGAAGAAAGAGATGCATGCATTCATACTTTCACTCTCCTCTAGTGGGTGCACCTACCTAGGAATAGTTCTTTCATGCGAGTTGAGGGAATTAGGCCCAAGGCCAGTAAGAGATCTAGTGTTTAGTTTTTTTTTCCAGTTAAGCTGTTGTAGTGCATATGTCCAGATTCATTTGTACCTTCTAGTTTATAAAGGAGAAGGCAGGGGTATAGGTTTTATTCATTTCATTATTTGAGTAGTGGGTGAAGAGAAGAGTTTGAATATGTCAGTGAATTTTCTTTTTTCAATACGATTAAACAATGATATGCTTTGAGTTTATAATCTATGTACTCACTGCTACTTTATTCAGTTTGATGTGTTTTGGTTTCTAGTAAAATCTGATTGTAGTTTTGATAGAGATTTGAGTTTTCTATTTTCCTAAGTAGGTATGTTAGATATCAAACTAGGACGGTTTCTGTGTGCTATGCAATTTCAACAAGATCTATTTTTTAACTTGAAACTAATGTTTCAACTCTCAAAATTTCAGTTGGAACAATTATGTTGCCACTAAAATTTAAGTTTAAACTTGATGCATGAGCATTGTATCCTAGGAAAACTTGTAAATCGAGCCTCTAGAAAGCCTGAATATTGTAAGAGGATAAGTTCCTCATGATAAATATCTAAAAGGTCGAATGTCAATGATAGGTTACACGATAGGTTATATAAGTTTTAGTGTATTTCCATGTAATCAATTTGTTTTCTAATTTTAGTAGATCGTTGAACAAATATAGGAGCTAGTTGTATTGTTGGAATCTTTCTAGTAAAGAAAGGGGATCATTGGTTTCCGATAGTAATGAAAACATGTGATCGTACAAGTAACCAACAAGGCAACCCCACATGGAGAGCTTTGTAATAAATGGATACACGTGTCAAACTAGGGATAATTAAACCGACAAATTAAAATGCCCTCCATGTCATGATGGTGTGCTCTACAACAAGATTTTCCTTTGCCGACCATTAGATACTCAAAGTTGTGTATTGATCCTTTTTACCATTATATAGAACTCTGTAAGTTAGGTTCCCAAATTCTTAAAGGGTGCTAGCTCAATGGAAGAGCGCCTGCCTTACAAGCAGGAGGTTGGTGGTTCGATTCCTCCATGCCCTAATGATATTATAATATCGGTTAAAAACAACTAAATTACTAACCATAAATAAGAGATAAGTGACCAAATAAAATGACCAAAATTTCTATATAAAATTACTAAAAACGACTAAATTAGTGACCAAAAAAAGAGAGATGCAAAACTAGGCATTAAAGATGATGCAACACGTGGTGCTAATGATGAAGCCAAACATGGCGTTGATATGGTAGCAAACTAAGATGCAAAACTAGGCATTAAAAATGATGCAACTCGTGGCGCTAATGATGAAGCCAAACATGGCGTTGATATGGTAGCAAAATAAGATGTTACTTTGGATGCAAAACATGGCGCTACATAGGAAGCAAAATATGGTGCAACAATAGAAGAAATATTTGGTGTCATTTTGGTAGCAAAACACGATGCAAAAAAGGAAGCAAAAATTGGTGCAAATTTGGAAGCGAAAATTGACACATATTTGGAAGTAAAACATGGTGCAAAATGGGATGCTAAAGTGATAGCAAAAATGGATGCAATATTGGATGCTACTTTGGATGCTAACATGGTGCTATTAAGGATGCAAATATGACGCTAACGGGGATGCAATTTAAGAAGCAAAAGTGGACACTCGCTACGAAGCAAAATATGTCGTTATTTAGGAAGCAAACCTCGACGTTGTTTAGGAAGCAAAGTTGGACGCTATTCTAGAAGCAAAAAAATAGACGCTATTTTGGACGTCATAAAGGATGCTATTTAGGAAGCAAAAAAAGACATTTTTTGAGACGCTTTAAGTTTTGTCCATGACACGTCCCATTTAGCATCTAGTTTGACCACTCAATGTAAAAAAAAATTACACTAAAAAGGGACGATAAATGGGACGCTAATTCCAGGATTTGTTGTAGCGGGTACTTCCCACAGTTAAGCGGATAGGGGTTAATCCCTGATCCGAACTTCCAATGGAAATGAATAATATAAATGCAAAGAAGAAGAGCTACTGCAATAATCACAGTGTCAGATTTTTCTTTTGAAAAAAATTCCACCCAACGAGCCTAAAAAACCCGTAAATAGAGCTAGGGTTTTGAGACAAATTTTTTAAAATGAGCATAACCCGATCAATATTGCTCAGAATATTTATGACAACCTATTTCTGGAACTGGAACAACCACTCCGGATCTAGCTTCGCAATCGAAATAACAATCTGGGCACCTTGTCAAAATATTTTTGCTCTGCAATTTTCGTGGTCGTCACCGAAATTGTGAAAAAAAAATTAATTTTAAATCAGCGATATCTCCACTTTGTGAACTCCAAATGAGATGTTTTTTTTTGAAATTGTGTATTGTTGCAAGAGAAATTTAGATATACAACTTGTTTCTGATGAATCTGCACAAAAGATTTCAAAAATTGATTTGAAAGTCGCTGCCCAATTTTGCCATTTTTTTTTCCACTTGTGCCAAGGAAAGTGCTATGATACCAGATGAGAGAAACCTCCTACAATAAATACTAAAAGTGCACAATAAAAGAAAAATAATAGAACACAAAACGAATTTTATTGATCCCATGCTACTTTGAGGGGGCAACGTCCTTTGAGAAAGATCAATACAAATAACTCTGGGATACCTTCATTGGCCTCAACACTTACTTATATACTAAGTCTAATCTAAACAACGATTACTCCCCATGAATGTGGGGTAATACAATATACTCAGGGGATGACTTACAAAGCATATGCATCCAACAACAATATAATTAACAAGGTAAAGAGAAGGGTTGACATGGGTTCTTAACATTATCCGTGTGTGAAAAAGCATATATGTGACACAATTTTCCTCAAAGAGTTTCCAATATCAAAACTTTTCCAAAACTATGTGATCAAGAAGGATAGAAGAGAAAATACATAAACAAAATTCTTAATAATCCATAGAGTAAATATGGTTCTATATTTGAACAAATCACAAAAATTTGGACTACACAAACAATTAAAAAAATTAACACTACAAAACAGAAAAGGGTCTTAGATATGTATCTTGGAGGCTGACTTTCTCAACAAAAAATGAGACACAACCACTTAAACAAAGAGGTTAGATTCAATGTGGTTTCCATCTTGACTAATTCCAGGCTACTTGTAATATCCAACCTTTGGCCAAAGGCCACCCCCTTCAACAAAAATGAAATACCAGTAGGAGGTTAATTGTGACATTATATACTAAGTAACTTTCTTGTGTCCCTTCTATTGCTTTCCTTTTCTTATAAAATTACTATCAGAGTTTAGTAAGTAATTCAGCCACATGTTTTTTGGTGCTTAATTGTGTTCTCCAAGGAGGGGACCAACCATGTCTACAAAAGATCACCATAATATATCATCTCCTTCGATGGCATTTCTTATGGAGCTGTCTAACTAGGGGACTTTTTGACTTTCAGGTTGATTTTTTGCCGGAAATCGGTCAATTTAATCCACAAAATCTGTAATTTCTGTTGTTTGTTAAGCGATTTTAAGTTAAAAAATGAAATCAGATGACAAGAAAACCCCTAACATCTACACACTCTAAGATCTAGCAGTGTTTTTGGGGCGTCTTGAAAAATTCTGTGAAGATTTATGACAAAAAACTGATAAAAACCAGCCAAAAAGAGAAGTAAAAAAGCCCCCTGTTTAGACAACTCGATTTCTTATTGTTTCTAAGCATATTGAATTGCTTCAAAGACTTTTATCACTTCTATTGAGTGGGCCAATCTTTCCATAAGATTCCTTGATAGCCCAGAAGTTGTTGAGGAGCCGATTTTCTTGAAGATTCTTTTCTCATTGACCAAAGGATGTTACACTAACTCCTCTGCATATATTTATGTGGATTCATTTGAGAGACTTGACATCATTGTGGTGAGCCTTTCTATAACTTTGAACTACTCTATTATCTCTTGTGTGGATTGCGATATTGATGGAGATGGCCGCCCTTGAAAGCATCACAAATCAGGTTGTTCCAATTTCACCATGGTTTTCCTCCAACTCCACTTCAAAATTTGCCTTTATTATCTACTACCATTCACAAATTTTTTAGCATTCCATTCAAGAATAATTTTGTGCAGTGTCTTAGCATCCTCTCTAGAGATATGTAAAAGTTGTAGTTTTACACCAGAATACGTTGGTGAAAAGTCTTATTTAATATTTCCATCTATGTAACAGACCTAAATTTTGGGTTGGTTTTTTGTTAATTTGGTCACATATTGTAGCAGAGGCTTTTCTAGGTTAAAATTTCCCATTGACTATTGCTTTTGAAATGGAATTTCCATTTCTCTGTTGCCTTTCTTTCTCTTTCACTATTAGAAGAATGACTGAGTTTTTTTGAATGATGGATTTTTTAAAGGCCAAAGAAGAGAAAATGGATAAAATAAATATTAAATACCTGATTCTGACTTTGGACTTTGTCAGAAAAATAATTTGGCTAAAGCTACCAATCTCACCGAGAGACATTTGGGTGTCAACACCACATCTCTTGCAGCGACAGGAAATATGGGTCCAAGTCTGCGGTTCTGTTTAGGCTCAACATTCAAATGATGTTTATGCTTTTGCTTTTTGTGGGTAAAAAATATGTAATGTGAGAAACATAGTAAGGTATTCTCCATGCATTAACTCACAAAAGAGAGTGTGAATCAATGGAGAGAGTGCAAGAAATGCAATGTTTCCAGTTAAATCATCCAATATTTCTGTTTGCTTCGTGCCATGTTTAAATCGTGTAAACTATTCAGTCGAGGGGTTGGGAGGGAAGGTGCAAATACTCGAGAGAATAGCTTACTCCCTACCTTAGTGATATTGAGTGGTGTTTGGTAACCGACGTATCACCTAAGCTGTGGAGAATACCTACCCAAGTGGAATCAAACATTTACATGTTCTTTGTCAATTTTTTTTCGATAAGCTTTTTTTTAACAGCGGTTGTTGATTATGGCATTACAAAAATTATACAAATAGTTCCTCTTTGTATGTAAGTTTTTGTGTTTTAGGAGATAAATGATTACGAAACAATTACAAGCAAAGTAGCTTTTAAGGCTTGGCTTGGATATTTTTTTTCAAAGGCGCACTAACATTTCAAACATGAATCCTATTCTTCATATAATTCTTCTGTGTAGGGTGCTGTGTGTGTCAAAATGTCATCACAGACACGTCTGCTTCAACAATGGTGAATGGAGTTCTGGATCCTTTTTTAATGCATTAGGATATGTATATTTCTCCGCGGTGAACAACTCATTCGACGTTTCCTCACTTGGGATGTGCATATTTCTCCGCGGTGAACAACTCATTCAACATTTCCTCACTTGTTTCTAGGATTTGTCTTTGAATTGGGACGACACGATCTGAACATGGTTAAATGGAACCCCAATCTCTTTCCTTTGGAATAACAAACATTCAACAACGATGCAGGTCACAAATCCTCTTGCAATTAAACCCACTCTTTCCAGAATTGATGCTAATGAGAGATCTAATCTCTTCCTTATGCACTTTCAAATGTTAAAATCTTCATTACATTACAAATTTCTCTAATAAGCTACAGAATTTCCACTACACAGTAGAATCTTTAAGCCTGTAGCAGAAACACAACTCTACTACAGAAATTTACTCTGTCCATAACTTCATTCTTTAATTTCCTCATACAAAGTAATGTCCCTTTCACTCATCCACTAATTATTTATTTAACTTGATCTTCTGCAATGATTCAAATAAATGTTCTTTGCCTTCTATTTACCCAATGACACCTTCAGCACAACATTATGGTTATTTGTAAATGATAACGATATCTACTGAAGATTACCTTTGATTGGTTAACACTTCAACGCATGTAACAATACAAGTTACCTCCCTCTAGAACTTGAATGACCAAGGTCCGCAAATTGTACGACTTGGTCAACTCCTTCAACGTTGGATTTAAAATAACGATTTCTTGCTGGGTTTTATTCCCCTTCACAACACTCCAACACAAATGCGATAATGCGATTTCTTGCTGGGTTTTATTCCCCTTCACAACACTCCAAAACAAATGTTAACTCCAACATTCTTTCCTTCAACGCATCCCCAAATCCTTCTTGATAATTTCTCTTCTCACAGTTGGAATAACAATACATGGGAACTCGATTCCCTTTATTGAATCCTTGCATCAAACATTAAGATACAAGGAAATACTTTGGAACAAATGCCATTAACACGTATCCCAACGCTTTCTTCCTATCACGCAAAACTGGAATTTCAAACTACGAAATTCTACCCTGTTTGTGCCCACGAACTTTATCATTTCATTTATCTCCAACAACCTAATCAACTACAGGTTGCTTTGCCATCAGGGTTACATTCAAGCATGAATTCTTCAACAAATCAAGACTCATCAACATTTAATATTAATACAAATGCATGAAAGCAACACACAAAAACGATAAATCTATTTTTCATTAATCAAATGAGATTGTACATGCTTCTACAGAAACCTGACATATTCCTGAGGTTCAACTCAACTACCATGGTCGGATCTTCTTTTTTCTTTACCCTCTCTATCGTCTAAGTGTCTCACAGGTTTACAATATAAAGAAATTACAAAATAATATCTAATCCGCCCAACTACTTTCTTGTAACTAATTACAACCGTTTCTAATAACTGAATCTTAACCTATCTTCTAATGGCTCCTTGGATTATGCTAACAAGTGCAGATTGCATTACATCATAACTAATTCAAGTCCATTCAAGCATTCTAGACTGTCGCTTGTCTTATCTAACACTAAATTAAAATATTTACATAGAAGAATAGAAATTCTTCTAAAAATCAAAACCCTTTCTTTGTCCTCCAAAGGTTGACTAAACTCGAAAGCTTTAATGCTCTTGATGTATCAGACTCCCAAGGTAAAAAGTTTTATGGCATCCTTGTAATAATCCTTTAATAAAACAATCCTCTTGGATCCCAAAATTTATACTATAGACAATCATCCATTTCATTATGCTGCTGTTCAATTGCCTCTGCTGTTGTCAACTTCAACTCTCCAGGATCCCACCCTTTATGTGCTTGCTTGACATTTTCTTTTCTGATGTAGTATTTCTCATCCAACTGCAATTTATGACTGAATATCTTCTTCTTCTTGTGGTATCTTTTCACTTCATTGTAGTTCATATGCATCAACACCCATATCTCATCAATTTCTATGTCTACCTTGTCTTTCCTTGTACATGTTACTGTTATTTGGATGAAACTTGCTGGTATCATCCTTCATTCGTTGTAGCATATACTTTGGCATAGGAATTATAAGACTCTTATTAAATTCTGTTTTAAATAGTTCCGTGACAATCCGCTAGTCACACTCTGCAACTTTATCCACTTTAGTGTCTCTCAAGACAATTCTTTCTTCCAACTCCTCAATTATTCCACTGTTGTTTGGTTCCCAATATGTTTCTTAGAATCTGTTTGGACTAGGCCTGCAAACTCTATGCAATACCCTTCAGTCTTTTTGTTGATCAACCATCCTTCTATGAATTCCATCTCTTTCACAAACTTTGCATTACTTTTCCCTAGCATATAATTATCACCTACTATTTCATATGCTGGAAATTTCCTGCCATCATCTCCCTTTACCTCAGATTCCTTTGTTCCTGCACATAAGTAATTGGTTTGAAAATTTTCTAATTCGTTAGGCATTTCAAGCATCTCTTCCCCTTCACACTTTCCATTTGCAATCTTTGAGCAATTTTCTTCAATCTTCAGGCTGAGTAGCCACTTCCCCATAATTTTTTTTCCTCATTAAAATTTATGAGCACTGCATCTGAATGATGCTTTTCATCTCTGTCTTTCTTTTGACTATTTTCATGATCCAACTTGATCCTTTTTTCTACATCAGATATCTCCCCTCTTGTTACACCTGCACACATAATAAACATATTATCAAAACATTTATTTTAGGACATTAGTGAAGTTCCTTTTTAGTCACAACTACAACTTGGTTTTATGCTCTACATAATGCTTCATCTGCATATCCTTGAGTTTTGTCCTCATCCATAGTCTTTAAAGTTTAAACTTGTGTTGGTTTTAGCATCATCTTAAACTTTTGGGTGTCCCTTAAAACAAATTTCTATTTTGTATTTCTTGACTGTGCATGTTCTCTCAATTTTTTCTCATCCTTTTATAAGGCGTATGTCTGCCTCATATTCTTGTCACACAAGTCCACCTGCTGTTTGATTTGCTTCAAAGAAATGTTCTGCTGTTTGTTTACTAAATCCTTTGTTGACTTGATGTTTCCTCGACCTTGTCTTGGTATGCAAGCTTAGTTTGGTCTTCATCCACCTTATTCTCTTGTAGAGAGATACTTCTACTGTCTTTAAATACAATTTCTCTTGCCTCTATGGTCAGTATATATTCACATTTACTTAAAAAAAATTGATTTGCTAAAAGTGAATTCATTACCTCAACCTCTTTTCTGAGATGTCTGTCTTCAACCTTGGACCAGTCTGCTAGGTACTTTGTCTCTTCTTCAAAATCCATAAGCACGATACCTGAGTGCTGTTTTTCATTTGCGATCTTTACCTCTCTCATAAGGTTACTGCCTTCCATTTCATCCTTTGGATTCTTCTTGTCTCTGTCTCTTTGAGACAGACCTGCAGTATACTCTTCCTTTATGACAACTTTGAATGACTACCCACCATCATTACCTGGATAACCTGCACACACACACAAATTTTCAGTTTTAAAAACATAAGGCTCTTTAGCCTCATTTAATACCTATGTCAGTAAATCCTCAGGCTGATTTTCACCCTCCAAACAGTCCATGAGACTCTCGATAGGTTTTTGTTCAACTTCTTCAACGTCATCTCTCCAAGAAGTATCTATTGTTCTGCTTCACAATAGGAGTCTCTCTTCCTCATCATTCAGAGTAAATTCGATCCCTTTACCTCTCAACAAATCCTTTATCTAATGTCTCAACTTTTTCCTCAAATTCCTGGCATACAATTGTCTAATAAGCCACCTGATCTTTTTCTTAAGATTCCACCCAACTCTTTGCTCTTCATTCTCCATTACCTGTAGTATCATACTCATCATACTACGTCTTTCCTTTAACTCGTCTATTTCTCGATCAATTTCCTCGTCACTCATATTATTCAACAATCATCTTCTCTTCTTCTTTCCTTATGAGTTCCTCCATACTCACTGTGGCTGCAATTAAACCTATACAACAACGAGTATTTTCCACCATGTTATAAACACTTCACCAAGCTTCTTCTGAGTTTAGTATTTTGGTATTACCATAGTTCTCTTTCTCAGAACTTCTTATACAACAACAAGTATTTTCCACCATGCTATAAACACTTCACCAAGCTTCTTCTGAGTTTAGTATTTTGGTATTACCATGGTTCTCTTGCTCAGAACTTCTTGAGATTTTACTTCTCTTTCCAGGCTTTCCTCTTTTAATCACTTCCTCTCCTGAGAAATTCACTGCTTCCTTTTCTCCCAATTTCAATTGGAAACAAACACACCATTCATTGCTGTGCGGGGTTCTTCCACCACAACTTCTTCAGTAGTTAAGTAGTTAAGGGATTTCTTGCTCTTTTTATTATGACTTTCAAGTTGCAATATGTTATAATACTTTTCCTTCAATTGCTACTTCATAAAACATAATCATATCCTATAAAATGTGAAAGCATAATACCATTGAACTTACCACTTCTTCTAATGTTACTCTAGCACGTATCTTTGGCTTATAGTATCCTCCTTTGCTTGTAAATCTACTGTTGCAGAAACTCCTACGAGTTCTTGTTTTTCTTCTCCAATTCTGCACAACTTCCACTATTGTGTCTGTCCACTTTTTCTGCAAATATCTAATAACAAATTTCCCCATCCAATTACCAACCCTTCAAGGAAACTTCAAAACATCTCTGCCCTGCTCTACTCCTTGATTGAAATTACCTCCTTTTGAATGCAATTTCTTTGTTAGAGGACTCCTGTAGAGTCTCTACCTATCTTCTCACCTTCACTATCCCAAAACTTCAATATGCATTACTCTTACCAAGAAAATTTGTGCACTCCATGAACACACACAATATTCCTTACTCTGTCTTCAATTCCTTTCTCCACTTTCCGTTTGCGGGATGTTTTCTGCTCTGATACCAAAATTGGTGCAGGCATCAGGACTATACACATAGAAAAACCAATGTTAAGCAATTCTTCAACTTGGTAACCAACGTTCCACTTCTCTTTCAACGACTGGTATGATGCCTTCAATTTTTATCAAATAAGTCAATTTCAAAATATAAGAGAATTTTAAAGAATTATATGAATCTCTAAATCCTGTAATGAGCAACAACAACACGTAGAAGTATTGTGTTTTCGATTTTCTGCCTGTAGTCCTCCAAAACACCTTCACTCTTTTCCCGGGAACACTAAAAAAGGTTTGCACGACCTGAACATGGTTAAATGGAACCCCAATCTCTTTCCTTTGGAAGCAAAAACATTCAACAACGATGCATGTTACAACTCCTCCTGCAATTAAACCCACTCTTTCAAGAATTGACGCCAATGAGAGATCTAATATCTTCCTTATGCACTTTTAAATATTAAAATCTTCATTACATTACAAAATTCTCTAATATGCTACATAAATTCCACTACACAGTAGAATCTTTAAGCCTGCAACAGAAACACAACTATGCGACAAAAAATTTACTCTGTCCATAACTTCATTCTTTAATTTGTTCATACACAGTCATGTCCCTTTCACTCATCCACTAATTATTTATTTAAGCTGATCATCTGCAACAATTCAAATAATTTTCTTTGGATTCTATTTAGAGAATGACCCCTTCAACACAATACTTTGGTTAGTTTTAAATGATAATGATATCTACTGAATATTACCTTTGATTCGTTAACACTTCAACGCATGTAACAATACAAGTTACCTTCCTTTAGAACTTGAATGTCTGAGATCCCCAAATTGCATGACTTGGCCGACTCCTTCAACGCTAGATTTAAATCACGATTACTTGTTGGGTTTTATTTCCCTTCTCAACACTCCGAAATAGATGTTAACTCCAACATTATTCTCTGCAACGCATCCCCAAATACTTTTGGATAATATTCTCTTCTCACATGTGGAATAACAATACATGGGAACTCAATTCCCTTTATCGAATCCTTGTCGCAAACGTTAAGAAACAAGTAAATACTTTGGCACAAATTCCATCAATGTGTCTCCCTAACACTTTCTTCCTTAAATCGATTTTACCATCGATTCTCCCAAAGGGATTTTACCCCATTACGGAAAGCTGGAATTTCAAACTACAAAATTCTACCCAGTTTGTGTCCATGAAATTTATCATTTAGTTTATCTCTAACAACCTAATCAACTACAGGTTACTCTACCATGAGGGTTACATTCAATGATGAATTCTTCAACAAATCAATACTCATCAGCATGTAACATTCATACAAATGTATGAAAACAACACACAAGAACAACAATTCTGTTTTTTCATTAATCAAATGAGATTATACATGCTTCAACAAAACCCTGACCTATTCCCGAGGTTCAACTCAACAACCATGGATCGATCTTCTTTTTTCTTGATCCTCTCTATCCTCTAAGTTCCTCATAGGTTTACAATATAAATAAATTACAAAATAATTTCTAGCATGTCCAACTACCTTCTTGTAATTAATTACAACTGTTTCTAATAACTGAATCTTAACCTGTCTTCTAATGACACCTTGAATTCTAATAAAAAGTGCACATTCGATTACTTGATAACTAATTCAAGTCTATTCAAGCATTCTAGAGTGTCACTTGTCCTATCCAACACTAAAATTAAAATATTTACATAGAAGAATATAAATTCTTCTCAGAAATCAAAACCCCTTCTTTGGAGCTTTGTCCTCCAAAGGTTGGATGACGAGAGATTTAATTCTCCTTCATCACCCAATGCTTGTTGCTTTTGCAAATGGTAACAAATATATCATGACCCTTATTGATGACTACACCAAGTTTGAAGGATAAATATCAAGCCTTTGAAATAGTTAATATTTTTCATGTATGGATTGAAAATGAAGCACAATCTCATACTGGTTCCCTTCGTATTGACAATGGAGAAGAATATACATATAATGAATTTGAAGTCTATTTTAGAAAACATGGAATTGGGAATAAAACCATTCTTCCATAGAATCCATATTTTAATGGTGTAGAAGAAAAAATGAACAAGACACTCTTGAATATGCCATGCTCCATGCTATTTTTCAAGAATGTGAAATTGATGTTTTGGGATGATGCAGTTTTGTGTACAATCTATCTAAAAAATAGAAGTGCACCTCATGTTGTTGGAGACAAGACTCCATATAAAATGTGGTATGGATGCATTCCTTTGGTGAGACATCTCAACATTTTTGGTTCCACATGCTATACTTCAATTCCAAAGGAACAAAGAAACAAGCTCAGTGCAAGGAGTCAAAAGTACATCTTCTTGGGGTACTTAAATACTACCAAGCCATATTGTCTTTACGATAAGGTAAACAAAAAATTACAGGTCTATTGAGAGGAAACTTGATCACTTGGATAAATTCGCCCATGTAAATACATTTCAAGGATTTGAAAATGATATTCCACATATTAAGAGGGCGGGGTCCCTATCCTGGAACAATATTTGGAATCTCCTTTTGCAATGCCATCTCCCCCTCATGAAGAATTTCTTGCTACTTTATAAGTGACATGAGGTTCAATTGGATGATATGATTGAGAGTATTGGAAGACTAAGTCTTGAAGAGAATGAAGCATCATCAACTGAGCAACCTAGACCCTCACATAAAGTTCTAAAGTAGGTCACAAAGACACTTGAAAGTGTTCATCTTGACGAATTCAGAAAGATAGGAACTCGAAGTTCGACGAGACAAGAATCATGGAGGAGATGTAGATAATTCAAACTCATGTTATGTAGAAGATAATTTAATTATTATTATTATTATTGTGAATTGAATTTATTTTCTAACTTTGAACCAACTTTCATTGAAGAAGCTATTGCTCACGATGAATGGAAAGAAGCCCTGTATAATGAATGATGCTCTCATCAATAAAGGGACATTAAAGTTGGTGGACCATACATTTGGAATGAAACCAATTGGCTGTAAGTGGGTCTACAAGAACAAGTACAAATCGTATGGCTCATTTGAGAAGCATAAGGCAACACTTGTGGTAATAGGTTTTCCACAAAAATAAGGCATTGACTATGAGGAGACTTTACCCCCCACAAAACAAATGCGATACCATCCACACTCTATTATCTTTGGTTGCACATAATGGGTGGAAAGTTCATTAAATGGATGTGCAGACTGATTTTTTGAATGGAGACTTGAAATAGAATCTCTTCATGTATCAACTAGAAGGACTTGTTGTGAAAGCATAATAATAGAAGGCATGCAAACTCATCAAGTCATTGTATGGCCTGAAACAAGCACCTCATGCATGATATGAAAAAACTGAGCATCTTCCAAAATTAAATTTCAAACTCTTTAAATAAAATTGGAAGATATGTTGTATATATTTTAGTGTATGTCAATGATATTTTGATGATAAGGAACAATGAAAGCTACATTCCATCCATTAAGAAATAATTGAAGAAAGGATTTGAGATAATATATTTGGGACATATTCACTACTACTTGGAAATTGAAGTGACTCATAATCTAAAGTACATATTAATCTCCCATAAGAAGTACATTGGAGAATTGTTGAAGAAGTTTGGAATGACAGAGTGTAACCCTTTCTCTACTCCAATGGAACAAAACCTGAAGCTCACATCAAAAGGAGGGATTGAATTTGAGGATGCAACCAAGTATAGAAAAATCGTGGGGAGTCTTTTCTAACTTACCACTACCAAACCACATATTTATTTGATGTTGGGATTCTTTCCAGGTTCATGCAAAAACCCTATAAAGGACATTGGTATGTTGTAAAAAGAGTTCTAAAATACTTGAAAGGGACTCAAGGCTTTGGAATCAAATATTCTAAGGTGGATTTAGAATTTGATGGTGAAAAATAAAATGGAGTGTATATTTCAATCTACCTCATGAGACTTGGATTAGTAGCTGTCTCTTGGAGCTCATGCTAACAGTCTATTATAGCAATTTCCACAACAAGGTAGAATATGTGGCTACTACATAAGTACCAAATAAGATTGCATGGATCAGGAAAATGATTGAAGATTCACAAGAGAAACATGTAAATTCTATTTATCAGCTGATTTACAATACTTTGCAATCAAGTTGGCCAAGAATCCAATATTCCATGATCGGACCAAGAACATCAACACAAAGTATGTCTGATTCGATATCATGTAGAGGCCAAGACAATTCATTTGAGATAATTTTCCAATACCAATTTACAAAAAATGAACACAAATAAACCGAGAACACAAAGAGAGAAATGATTCTTCTATATTCAAATGAGGAGAACACCCTTTTATTTATAATATTGATATGACATAAACGCTCTCTGAACAAACCATAAATGAATTATGTGTACTTTAATACAACAATTAAACATAAAATAACCTAAATTTGCTAAGTGATTGTGTTGATATGCCTAAGTCTATATTCTAGATGAACTTTATATTCTAACAACATTGGTGTCCACATGTCAACTTCTAGTATAGCCACATCACCATCTGCACCTACCTTGTCACTTTACCTTTCCCACACATATTATCTTTACCATTACCTTTCCTACACATAATACGCCTTAATATATAACTATGTAGATAAGTATGTATAAAGTTGCATACAGATGCGTGTACACAAATTTTACGTGGGGTCCTTAGGCTTTATTGTGCCCTTGAATTCTTCCACATGGCACAAATCCAAATATTGATGTGATATTGGGGTCCCTCCTTTGTCCTTTGGTTCACATGATCTTGTGGTGCTTTACACACACACATACACACAATTATGACCCTCACCAAGGGTGTAATGGGAGACTCACAAGGCCCATTAGAGTAGTAGTGGAGGCCATTCAATGTAAAGTGGACTAGGTCCACTATATTGTTATTGTCAAATAAGGTCCACTATGTTAGTAAATAAATGTAATGAGACTTCATTAAAGAAATTCCACTAGATGGTTAGGAGGTTAGAAGGTTAGTATTGTATTGTGATTCTATAAATAATGATGGAGTCCTCCTTATGGGGATGTGAAGAATAATATGTTCGGGTACACAGGGTACTCCCAAAAGACCGAACACCTTGAGAAACCGCTTCACACAAATAGATCACAGATCAACACATCGATGTTTGTCATGTGGTTAAAACCCTCGAGAGGGAAATAGTCCATGGCCCTAGCCAAATAGCTACTTGGAGCAATTTATTATGCAAAAGAAAGAAAGTTACATGAGCTTCTCATAATTGATCAACTAGCTAAGGACCCTCTATGCTCTTTAAATAGAGATCATAGACCAATCGGGTGTTAAGCCACGGATCAATGGTAGGTATGATCTAAGAGAAGTTGAACCGTCAGATCACTCTATGTCTAGAACATATCGTGACCTTCGGATTAGAATATTTACAAATGCATACTAAAGAAACACACTTTTATCTAACGAATATATAACACAAGTTGATTTTAACTAACTCCTAAGTGTCTAAATATCCTAACATCCCCCCTTAAGAACAACTTGGGATAGGATTGAAGGATTTACAAAAGTGACACTATTAGCAGAAGGAAGGAGGCATTAGAGCCTATCCCCCCTTAAGGACACATTCCTGAACTCCTAACATAGATCAAGGTTTAGAAAACTTCGCTTCTATAAGAGACTTGGTGAATATGTCTGTAACTTGATCATCTGTAGGGCAACAGAGCATTTCAAGAACACGATCATGAACAAGATTTTTGATGAAGTGCATGTGTATTTCAATGTGTTTGCTGCGTTGATGTAAAACTGGATCTTTGGAAACCTTGATGGCACTTTGATTGTCGCACCAAAGTGGAGTAGGCTGCTGCTGCTCGAATCCAAACTCTGAAATGATACGTCGAAGCCATAAAGCTTCCTGACTGACATTAACCGCGGCTCGATATTCTGCTTCTGCTGAAGAAAGAGCAAGAGCTTGTTGTTTCTTACAAGCCCAAGTGACAGGTCCAGATCCCAAACTGAAAACATAACCTATAGTAGAATTTCGATCATCAGGATCGCCGACCCAATATGAATCAGTGAAACCAACCAACAAAGGTTTCCCCCCTATACTGTAATGAATGCCAAACTGAATTGTACCTCGAATATATCGAAGTATTCTTTTTTCTACTTTCCAGTGACTTTCATGAGGAGTTTGCATATAACGGGAAACACAACCAATGACAAAGGAAAGGTTAGGATGAGAATGAGTCAAGTATAAAATAATACCAACAAGCTGACGATACAAGGTGGCATCTACTTCAGGGGAAGTACAAGTGGCAAAATTTTTGACTCCAGACTGGAAGGGAGAATGGGCTAGTTTACAATCTTCCATGTGGAAGCGACGAAGAAGGTCACACGCATACTTAGACTAGGAAAGAAAGATTCCTTCTATGGTTTGCAAGAATTGGAAACCAAGAAAATGATGCAAATGTCCTAAGTCTGACATTTCAAAATTTTGCTTAAGACTGGATTTCACATGGGTTATAAGTTTAAGGTCACTACCAGTAAGGATAAGATCATCAACATAAAAACAAGTATGATGAGATGGTTTCCTACTTTCTTGGTATAGACATTGGGGTCAGAATGGCATCTAGAAAAACCAATGTCAAGGATAAAGCTATCCATTTTGGCATACCAAGCTCTAGGAGATTGCTTAAGGACATATAAGGATTTCTTAAGGAGACAAACAACGCTAGAGTTATTCTGAACATATCTAGGAGGTTGTTCCACGTAAATTTCCTCATGTAAATCACCATGTAAGAAGGCAGACTTGACATCCATTTGATGGACTTCCTAGTTATGTAAGGTTGCTAGGGAAAGAACAAGGCAGATGTAGTTCATTTTTGCTACAGGGGCAAAGGTTTCATTGTAGTCAATCCCTTCAACTTGAGAAAAATCTTTGGAAACTAACCTTGCCTTAAGTCTTTCAACACTTCCATTTGATGCATACTTAGTTCTGTAGACCCATTTACATCTGACAAGTTTTCTTCCTTTTGGAAGAGGAACAAGATCCCAAGTATCGTTCGCCATTAAGGAACGATATTCTTCATCCATAGCTGCATCCCAATTTGGATTTTCTGAAGCTTCTGCAAAAGTTTTTGGATCATGATTCTCGGAAACTTGAGCCAAAAGGGAAAAGGCTCGCTGAAACTGAGAATGTGTTCGACGTTGATCTCTAGGATCATCGGCAAGATCACCAGCTACTTCATATGTTGAACGGACCCATCGAGGAGGCATTGGTGCTGGTGCAATTGGAGGAACATGAGTAGGCAGAGGTGGATTTTCATCCTCACTGTCATCATCAGAAACTAGAGTTGGAAACCTGTCAAGGAAGTTGAAAGAAGAAGAAGAAGGAAGAATTGCCGAATCAGGCTAGCAAGCCAAAGATGGCACACCCGCCAAGTTAGGCTCGCAGGCCAAGAGATTTTCATCAAATTTAACATCTCTTCTAATGATTATATCATGTGAATGGGGTTGAAGAAGTCTATAAATTTTTACATCTTCTGAATATCCAACAAATATGCACTTTTCACTTTTAGGCTGCAATGCTTTCTATTTTTCATTCGGAATGTGAGCCCATGCTTCACAACCAAACACACGAAAGTGACTTACATCTGGTTTAATTTTACTCCATGCTTCTTCCGGTGTTATACCTTGTAAAAATTTAGTGGGTGTGCAATTAACTATGTAATTTGCACAATTTATGGCCTTAGCCCATTATTGAAGACTTAGTCCCTTAGATTGGATCATACAATTAGCCATTTCTTTTAAAGTGCGGTTCTTCCGTTCAGCTACACCATTTTGTTGTGGTGTATATGGAACGGTGTGCTGTTGTTGATTCCTTGTTCAGTGCAAAAAGTAGTGAACTTGTTGTTAACATATTCTCCTCCATTGTCAGATCTTAACTTAATAATGGGATGACCAGATTGTTTTTCAACAAGGGCCTTGTATGCCAAGAACATGTTAAATACTTCACCCTTAAGTTTTAGAAAGTAAACCTAAGTGCATCTAGAGTAGTCATCAATGAAAGTTAAGAAATATTTGAAACCATAAAAGGAATCAGATGGAAGAGGGCCACACAAGTCACTATGCACAAGTTCCAAGGGAACCGAGGCGTGCCAAGAGGCACGTTTGTCAAAACTGTCCCGATGATGTTTTTCGAGTACACAACAGGAACAAACAATGATCCTTACAAGATACCATCGGAAGACCAGTCGCCATATTGTCTTTACATAGTTGTTGCAATGAGCGATAATTTAAGTGACCAAATCGCGCATGTCAAAGTTTGCTCAAGTTATCGCTATGAGCAACAAAAACTGAAGGAAAAGGTGATGACCCAAAGTTGTTAAATTTGTACAACCTGGTAATATCATCAACAACTCCTGTAGCAAGGACATTTTGAGCATTTTTAAAATCCATTATTACAACTTGGTGAGGTGTAAACGTCACAATTTTACCTTCAACTGAATGAGTAATTTGATAGACTGATAACAAATTGCAAGAAATTTTTGTAACACATAGTACATCACTGAAATGACCATTTTCTGCTGGAACTATTCCAGATCCTACAACACTTAGAGATCTATCATCACCAACAAATATTTGTTTGGTGTTACATTCATGCATAGTAGAAAATATGGCTTGATCCTTAGCCATATGATAAGATGCTCCAGAATCAATGAGCCATTCAATTGAAGTAGAAGAAGAAGATGCAGTATAAGAGTAATCAGAAGCACAAAGTGCATGTCCATGATAGGTAAATTCTGAAGATGAATCTAGGCTGATGTGGTGCTTCTTCATTGCTGCTTCCAAGGCTGCCATCTTCTTAAAACACTTAGATTCATCATGATTATCTTTCTCACAAAAATTGCAATGACGGTCAGTATTATTTCCTTTTTGCTTGGATCCTTTGTCATTTTTTAAAGAAGGAGCTGACTGAGAGGGTTTGGGACCCTTGTTGTTTGGCTTATTATTGCGAAAATTGTGTTTCTTGGGAGGCTTTGGACTTTTCTTTCTATTGGGACAATAAGGCTTTCCTAGATGTATCTGCATTGTTAATTATTCCAAGATGAATGAGATTATCTTGCTCTCCAATTAAGGAATCACAAAAGGATTCAAGACTAGGCTCTTGATAGCTAGCTACAGTCAAGGATTCTTTCATGGAGTATAATGTAGATACAAAAACAAAATATGCAGGTCCAAGTTTGGAAAGAATATGATAAATACATTGTTTGTCTTCTTTCTTAATCTTGCATTCTGCACATAAGAGTCTAAGAGTTTTATACTTAGATAAATAGTATTGAATGCATGAAAAATCATTTGGATTCAAGGAAATCAACTCATTCTCAAGTTGATGACCCCAAATTTCATTGTGTTTACCAAACACAGATTCTGACTTTTCCTAAGCTAAATTAGGTTCATCAATTCTAGATATGTGGAATCGCAAATCAGTAGAGATTGACATCCCAATCATTCAACGAGCTT
Source organism: Pseudotsuga menziesii (assembly GCA_001517045.1). Classification (NCBI taxonomy): domain Eukaryota; kingdom Viridiplantae; phylum Streptophyta; class Pinopsida; order Pinales; family Pinaceae; genus Pseudotsuga; species Pseudotsuga menziesii. The sequence goes on from LPNX010804546.1 coordinate 243,362, forward strand.
CATCATATCTATTTTCCCATTTAATTTTCTTATCATCATCAGTGGGTTCTGTTTCTTTCCCTGAGGTTATCCTGAAAAGTCCCCTACTTCGCAGAACATCCTCCATACGATATTTCCACGAGAAATGGTTAGAACTTGTAAGTATAATATCACAAGGGACGACCATACTTTAAAATAATGGCTGAAAAAACAAAAAACTAACTATCTGGATGCAAAGAGCTCGGAAAAATATGTGGTTTTAAAACAAAATGGCACTGAAAACTGATTTTGGATGATGAAGTTATGCTTGATCAAAGAAAATGTTGAAGATGTCCCCAGTAGTGATGTGGCAGATATTAACTTGACCAACTAAAAAAAAGAACCCCCCTCTTCCCAAGATCAACCTTTGACAATCACTTTACAATAAAGTTGCTTTGAAGTGAATCACTTTTGTAGAATAAGTGAGGTTCACTTTTACAATAATGTTACTTTTAAATAGTGCGGCAATAAATTAAAAGACTTAAGTGACTCACTTCTTATTGTATTTTATTTATGTGGGATGCACTTACAATAAAGTAACTTGAAAATAGAAATTGCATGCACCAAAAAGTAGCTTAATAAGACTTGGACTCAAGACCTATTAAGGAATAAAACAACTTTGGACCAAGTGAGCTAAGTTTAAAGGTACGTAAAAGAATGGAAAGAGGAAGGGGTCATTTTTTTTACTTTTCTCTCTCGTTCTTCGTGCTTGCCTTTTTTCTTTCTTTCTGCAAATAAAAAAAAAACGAAAAACAAAAACAAATTTTTTTTTTTCCACACAAAGGGGTTAGATCTTGGTTAGCTTACCCAGAAAGTCTACATTTTCAAGTTTTCTCGCTGTTTCTGATTTGCCATGATTGCACAAGGTGCACGGGAAAGATCATACGTAGCCGAGAAGACAAGAAAAACAACTTTCTCTTTTTGTTTCTGATTCGTCACGATCGCGCAAGGTGCACAACAAAGAGCATGTGCATCCAGGGAAGGAAACAATCCGAGACTAAAACAGTAAAGATCTAGTAATAAAACTGATAGAATATGAGAGATGTAAAAAAAAAACAAATCCGTCACTGTAACATTATACCTTCAGATTTGTCGAAATGGGTGTTTCTGGAACAAATGGAAATGGTTTTCGGTGAAACGAAAACTATTTGCTAATAGAAACAATGCTCCGAATGCAATGGAATAGTTCCCACAGGCCACAAATCCATAGAAAATCTAGAACTAAAAACCCTTTCAAAGTTTCGACAACACCGGTTCCAGATCTTGATCAAAACCTAAAGCGACTCTTCATAAATGCTCTGATACCATGTTCAGGTACACATGGTACTCCCAAAAGACTGAACACCTTAAGAAATTGCTTCACACAAATACATCACAGATCAACACACCGATGTTTGTCACGTGGTTAAAACCCTCGAGAGGAAAACAGTCCACGGCCCCAGCCAAATAGCTACTTGGAGCAATTTATTATGCAGAAGAAAGAAAGTTACATGAGTTTCTAATAATCGATCAACTAGACAAGGACCCTCTATGCTCTTTAAATAGAAATCATAGACCAATCAGGTGTTAAGACACAGATCAATGGTAGTTATGATCTAAGAGAAGTTGAACCGTTGGATCACTCTATGTCTAGAACATATCGTGACCGTTGGATTAGAATATTTACAAATGCATACTAATGCATACTAAAGAAACACACTTTTACCTAACGGATATATTACACAAGTTGATCTTAACTAACTCCTAAGTGTCTAAATATCCTAACATAATATTGTATGTTTATCTTAACTCATTAGGAGGTAGCCTTGTCAAATAGGCAAGTAAAAAAGGTTGATTAATCCCATCAAAATAATCATTTCCATAATAATAAAGGAGTTTATTTAATATCTCTTGTGTTGTCTCATATTTATGATATATTTTGTGTATGATATAAATTTAATATTTGGGCTTATAGCCATATATTCTTTCATCATGGAAGAATATAACTAGGACTGAGATGCATGGTCAGAATTAGAGGATGCTTGTGATGATTGGTATATGGATAGTTGTAATATTTTGGATGACAATTATTTCCATATTCTCTTTGAGGAATATTCTCCTTCATGTTAAGAACAACAACAACAATTCGTGCCTACAAATTTCTAGGACGATTATTCTACAATAGTGGAGTTTCTCATTAATCCATATTTATACTTCTCCCTCTAGAGGATCTCTTTTATTATGGTTATAGTTATTTGGATCCACATGACCATCATGGGAATGTGCCATATGACGATCAAAGGTTCGTGGAGCATCAAGATGTTGTTAATTGGAGCACATGGACATGGGACACATGAACTCTTAATTGAGCTTGTTGGACTACCTTAGCATATCGACTCACATTTCTACATGGTAACCAATATATTTGGCATACTTTATCATGGAGGTCCACATTTTCCCATGGGACTTGTGATTATGTTTGTACCAAGTCAGATCAATAATTGATGACAATGATTACCTCTGGGGGGTGGAGTGTTATGACCCTCCCTAGGGGTGTAATGGGGGGCTTGTAGGACCCATTAGAGTGGTAGTGGATGCCATTCAATATAAAGTGGAATAGGTCCATTGTATTCTTATTTTTAAATAAGTCCCACTATGTTAGTAAATAAAATGTAATGGAAGCTCATTAAAGAAGGCCCACTAGGTGGCTTTCTTTGATGGGGCTTCTCAAAACAATATGTGCGGTGGTGAGGAAATCATGTACCTTTCATACACTTCTTATTTAAAAATTCAAATGGGTATGGGAGAGGGGACAAACAATTATGCTAAATCATGGCCCTAAAGTTGTTACTATGTTTTGCAAAGGAAAAGGGATGTGCATCAATTCAAATTTTCGGAGATTCAATGAGTGTTATAAATTGGACAAACAAAACACAAAGATGCCAACACTTATTTCTTCTTTCTTTGGTGGAAGAGGTACTTCGGATCAGAGACAGTTTTGACTCTTTCTCTTGTCATCATGTTTACAGAGAAATAAATTCCTCTACATATACTCAATCAAAAGCATGCCTCCAGTCAACTTTTGGACAATGGAAGGTGTCCAACACTCGGAATGAGGACTTTTTGGAATACCTTTGACCGTTCATAGAAGGGATCAATCATTATTTTTTCAACCTTTAAACAATGAATTGATGGAAAGACAATTTTGGAGAATTTTCAGGTTTTATGAAGCAGATAGACAACATATTGGATTCTTATGTTTTGCAAATAGAATCTGTTTTTGTTGGATATACCTGATTGGAAATATATTTACAGACTTTTATAACTTTTGAAAATTTTCTGTATGTTGAAATATTTGAAATATATTTTAGGAAAATTTTGACAGTGGCTCGTGGGCTAGGGGAAGGGAATGCACAGAACAATGCATTATGTAGAATGTAATTTTGTTTCTATTGAAAGAAATTACACTTTTTTCTTTGGAAAAAGAAGAAGAAGTTCCACTAGGTGTTTAGGAGGTTAAGATGTTAGTCACTGTATCGTGGTTCTGTAAATAAGGATTTGGTCCTCCTTATGCGGGTGTGAAGAAGAATATGTTGGGAAACCCCTTAACCTTGAAATTTAGAACATAAAATAAGTAACAAAAATGAATAGTATTCCAAGAAGAAAGGTGATGTCTAAAGATATAGTTACAACACTTAAGCACACTGCATTATGATCATAACATCACAATGCATCTTATGATCAATAATACCAAGCATTGCTAGAAATTGACACAACTCATAGGGTCATCCTTTTATAATATCTAGATATAATGAAATACCTAGAAGCGAGGAAGATCCGGTCTACAAATAAGTTTCGTTGGTTCTAATAGTTTCCACAAAACATGCAACGTCCCAAAGTGTAGTCGGTTGTCGTAGTCACGTAGACCATGATACCGACCATCTAGTCATCTGTTCAACCGACTGTTCATCCATTCCTTTGACTTTCCTTTTCAGGCCTCCAGTTGACTACTCAGCTAGTTTCCTATCGTCTAATAACTAATATTCTCCAGAAGATCCAGTGGTGTGATGAACCACCAATACCTTAAGTTCCAACATCCCCTCATCAACACAACGCTCTGGATATTTAGGAAGTGAAATTACTTGCGCTAAACACACCCCAATAATTGAAAATTCCCAAAGCCTGATCATAGCCTAAAGTTTCACAAACTAAGCTTCTAATAAAGGATTCATAAATATATCGATGGCTTGATCATCTGTAGTGCAATAAATAAGCGAGACAATGTTTTCCCATACCAACTATCTCAAGTAATGAACATGAAGTTCAACATGTTTCATATTTATATAAACAACATGATTATCACCAACTTGAATAGTACTATGATTATAACATTAAATAGCAGTGGAGACATGAACAAGAAGCCCAAGTTCTTCGAGAAGCCGACAAATCCAAACTGCCTATGTACCTGCATTGACAACACCATGATACTTAGATTTTTTAGCTGAAAGAGAGACTACCTTTAGTTTCTTACATGACCATAAAAAGGGTCCATAACTTAGTTGAACACATATCAAGAAGTGGACTTACAATCTTTGATGTAATCAACTTAGTCAGAATTAGTGATCTCGACCAGTGGTTTTGTATTGCAGCAATACTTAATACCATACTAGTAAGTGCCCTTAATGTAACAAATAATTCTCTTTGCATCTTTCATGTGGCTTTCACGAGGATCCTACATGAATTCAGAGACCATACTAACATCAAAATAAAGACTTGATCAACAATGATTTAGGTATATTAGCCTACTGACCAACTATCAATAAAGAGTGGCGTTGACTCGTGGAGAGTCACAATCTTTTGACAACTTCACTCCCAACTGATAAGGTGTATCACACGACTTAGAATCATCCATATCAAATCATTTCAAAAGATCCAAGGAATATTTAGGTTAAGAAAGGAAGATTTACAAAATTTAAATGCCAAGAAATAAATGCAAAAGAACAAGGTCAATCATTTCAAATCTATCTGCAAGTTGTTTCTTCAAACCAAAATCATACTGAAATTATTTCCAGTTATGAATAAATCATCAGCATACAATTCCACAATGGAATCATCACCATGAACATATAATACATAAATACTGTGATCGAATTCACAATATTTGAAGTCAATATTGACAAATAAGCAATCAATCTTCTCATACCAAGCATGAGGTGCCCATTTCAAGCCATACACTGACTTCTCTAGTTGACAAACAAGACCAGAATCTGACACATATCTTGGAGGTTGATCCATATAGATTTATTGAAGTAAATATACATGAAGAAAGGCACTTTTAACATCCATTTGATGAAGTTCCCATCCAAAATGGGCAGCAAGGGAAAGGATCAATTGGATAGAGTTCATCTTTGTAAAGGAGCAAATGTTTTGTGTAGTCGATGCCTTCTTGTTGAGAGAATCCCTTAGCAATCAAACAAGCCTTTTAGCATTCAACAACACCATCAGAGATAAATTTGTCTTATAGACCCATCGAAACTTCACGACATTCTTTCCTTGTGGTCAAGGACCAATTTCTCATCTTTGAATATTCTTCAAGGAATCAATTTTATCAACCATAGAACACCATGAGAATCACCAGATGTGTCAATATTATAGGTGTCAAGAATACGTTCCATCAAGGTAACAATGCCACATTGTTTCTGATTGCGAGTTTGTTGATCACTACTAGCATCTCCATCATCTTATGTAGCAACTTCAATTGTTTTAACAACCCACTAAGGTAAGGAAGTCATCGGCGATTCAAGTTAGTTATCATTAGTCGAATGAGTGGGAGAAGTCAAGATACCAAATTCGATAGTTATAATAGATTGAATTCTAATTGAATTAGGAGTAGAATTCATCGGTCTGATCGAAACTCCATAGACGGGTAAATCGATCCAGATTTTTCAAGGATGTAGAACATATCATTATTCAACAAACCATAGGAGGAGTTCAACAAGTTATTACCTGAAATATTCTCATCAAAGACCACACTTTTGATTAAGATGATGCTATTTGAAAAGATCAAACAATCTATAGGATTTCGACTCATCAGAGTATGCCACCATGATGCAAGCATGACTCTTTGCATCCAATTTATTTCTACAATTATCATTGATATGTGCCCAAGCAACACATCTAAAGGTGCTGATCAGGTGTTTGAAAAATGGATTCCTTCCGTTCCATATCTTGACTAGAGTCATATCAGCAATTGATTTAGTTGGTACAAGGTTCAGGAGATAGTTTGAGTAGTAAACAACTTCTTCCCAAGACTTCGTCGAAAGGTATTTCATTTGTACCAGGCACCTCACCATTTCTACGAAAGTCCAATTCTTCCTCTCTACAAATCCATTCTATTAAGAGGCGTGAGGGACATATCTCTGTCTATAAATACCATTTTGCAAGAGATATTCTTTGAAATTTCAACTCACATATTCACCACCATTGTCTGATCTCAAACATTTGATGGGTCAACCACATTGCTTCTTAGATAGTTCTCTAAATTCCTTGAATCTTTCAAATACATGACTTTTATTATTCAATAAATATACCCACGTAAATTTAGAGATCATCAATAGAGCTTAAAATATACTTTGCACCCGCTAATGGGAGTTTGTTCATTCAACAAAGATCATTATGAACAAGTTCCAACCGTTTTGTGCATGCCATGCTTTCCCAGAATCAAAGGGTGCATGATGATGCTTTCCAAGCATACATACTCTAGAAACTTCATCAAGTGGAACACTATTTGGGAGACTAGTAACCATATGGTGATTTACCATCATATTCAAATTTCAAAAGTTCATATGTCCAAGTCGTTCATGCCAAATTCGACCCTCATCATCGATCTAAGAAATGAGTGCAATTAGTCCAGACGCTGTAGTTACTATAGTTAGTGCAATCAGTATGGAGGAATCACAAGTAAAGCTCACCATTGGGTCTAAATACCCTGAAGCAATAACTTCTCCCCAAAGCCATATCCTTTACAACAAATTTATATGACCAAAAATCAACAATCTTCTTAGTGTTCGTAAGTTGAGTAACTGACATTAACTTGCACTAAAATTAGGAACATAATAGATATTGTATATTTGACTGTGTTGACATTCAACATCACCATTTATAGTGACTGTGAGAGCATAATCATCAGCAACATAAATGTTCTCTTCAGGAGCTCCACTTAAGGAAAAGAACAGAGAAGCATCCTTTTCCATATGATGAGTACAACTATAGTCGACTATCCATTCTACCTAGGTGGTGTAGGCATGTAATTCCTGGGAAGTGTTGATAATGATGGTATAATTTTTAGGAGGTCAGTTGGTTAAGTATCCACTTGATGCACTATCCTCAAGGTGCTTGACCTTTCCTTCCAAATCATTCATCATCTTCCAATAGTTCTTCTTGACATGTCCCACCTTTGCACAATACCTACAAGCCTTATCCTTATGGTCATTCTTTGTCAATGATGACTCTTTGGTCTTCCTTTGAAGCGAGAAAAATAATCCTCGATCTGATCAAAAGAAAGAGGTTCTAGGGAGATCAAATCTTTCTTTATTTGCATAACTTCACCTTCATTTATCTTGTTGAACAAAGTCTTTTGTGTATTCTAGACGACATGAGGATAGTCAATCCAACTTGTATGAAACCAAATCTTCCTCAAAATGTAGGCCGTGATGGCACCTACAACTTTGTCCTTTTTAACATTGATGATACAATTAGCATTGACATTCGTTGGATTAGCAATAGTAGTCTGCCCGTATTTCCACAGTCCTTTGCTCTTCAACAAGGTCTCCATTTATTTTTTCCAGGTTGCATAATTATGTCCATTAAGAATAATAGGTTCTATCTTGGCAGTCATCCTTCTTATCTAACAAATTTGATCAAGGTTCAAGAAGAGGTATCGTTCAACAAATATTCAGCCTAGAGTTGATCAACCCTAGACCCGACTCAACATGATATGTAGAAAATAGGGCTAGGTCAAAACCAACAACTTTGATACCATGTTGGGGAACCTATTAACCTTAAGATTTAGAACATAAAAGAAGTAATAGGAGAGAAAAATATTCCAAGAAGAAAGGTGGTGCCTAAAGACACTATTACAACACTTTCAAAAGTATAGTGCATCATAACCATAACATCACAATGCATCTTATGATCAAGCATATGAAGAATTGTTAGACATTTACACAACCCATAGGATCATCCATTTACAGTCTCCATATTTAATGAACTCCCTGGAAGTGAGTAATATTTGGTCCATAAATAGGGGTTGTTGTTTCTAACATTTTCCATAAAATCCGCAACGTCCCAAATTGTAGTCGGTTGTTGTAGTTGCACCTACCATGGTCTTACCGAGCATCCAATCATCTGTTCAACTAACTGTTCAATCGTTCCTCCGATTTTCCTAATCATTCCTTTAGTTGATTGCTTCGCTAGTCGCTTATTGTCTAATGACCATTTGTCTCCAGAAGATATATAGGTGTGATGAACCACCAAGAATTTAGGTTCCAATAGAATATTATATGTTAAGTTTATCTCTTTAGGAGGTATCCCCCTCGAAGAGGCAAGTGATTAGGGTTGATTCATCCCATCAAAAGAATAATTTCCATAATAATAAATGAGTTTATTGAATATCTCTTGTATCGTTTATTATGATTGATATCTCTTGTTTATGATATAAATTTCATATTGGGTTTATGCCACACACACACACAATTTATAGGGTCCTTCAACCTTATTATGCACTAGAATTATTCGACATGGAACAAATCCAGAAAGTGATGTGATGGTGGTGGTTATGTCCTTTGTCCTTTAGTCCACATGATCTTGATGTGGTGTCCCACTTGGACATATGGTGCACATTCAACAATTGCAGAGATCAAACCTATATGACCTTAACTAGCACCTCCCCCTTTGCAATTTTGAAACTGTCTTCACCCACTTCACTTCCTCATCGATTTTGGAGCTTGAACTCTAGTTTCTAAATTGTTTTTTAGGGCTCCACAATTACCACTTAACACCTTTTTTCAAACCACTTACTGCCATTACAGAGGTCAACATATGATTTCCAAGTCTAGTGATTAGTCCTCTGCAATATCTTCATGCCACTTATTGTGTACCTTCTCCACCATGGGTTCTACTCTTTCCACCTATACTATAGGAGCCACCTAAGTCCCTCCATGTCTTCATATGGGGTCTGCTTCAACAAAACCATTGTCACCTTATGATTGTTTCTTACCATCATTTTCCTTTGAAATTAAACTAAAAAATGATTTTAATTCCACATACACACTTGAACATTGAAACTTGGCCTATGGCCACATCAATTAACAAATTGATCACTACCATGAATTGTAGGTATGGCTTCCTAGACTTGTCCACCTACAAATTATTTTATCCTCCTAATAGAATTTAAAATCCATTATTGTCAATTTCAATTTCAATAGTGGCCATTTGAATTCTATATTTCATAAATTTGTCCATTTTTTATAGAGAGATGAATTATTCCATTTGTGATTATAACTAGTAGTGCACCCATATCCAACCTATATGCTCTATCAAAAACACCATTTCAACATTTGAAGACCACAAATTTCTCAATTACAGTCTTTATATAATTAATTTTCTCATGGACATTTTATCACACAAATAGCTCACAACTTGCATTTTACCTATTTTACCATGGAGTTGAACTCTACAATCCATTGATTGCATCAATTGTTCCTCCATAATATGGTCCATATACTATAACAATGTTTTGATCTAGTATTTGGATCCCTCAATCCAACATTTGTAGGCTTCAAACACTTCTGTTTCATTATAATTTTGTCATTCATGTAACTATAACTTATTATTTCATAAGAAGAGTTATGTACCATATATCCCCATCATTGTAGCCTTGATATGATACGATACTATAGCATACCCAATAACCTTAATGTACTGTTGAGACTATAGGGTACTTAATAACCACCATAACCACATAGAATTTTACTTTGATTCTAAACCAATTATAATATGGATGCATGCTAATGCAGGTTTATGCAAACACAATTAAACAATCTAGTTAATTACGAATCCATAATTATAATGCTCGACAATACATGCATTTATAAATGAAAAAACTAGAAAGTAATTAAAACCATAACATGAACAACAATAATATTGCATATTCATAAACAAATCAAGAACACACATCTTCTCTAGGATTTCTTCACCAACTAGTTGCATAAGGACATTCCACCAACCATAGGCTCTTTGTCACACTTAATTATATATGACATAGGCCACCCCAAGTTGAGTCTATGAATACATAAGGGAAAAATCCTATGGATTTGCACTAATCTTTGTCACATATCCCAATTCCTTGAAATTTCAAGACAATTTCCCACTTCAACATTACCAATCAACCAATCCCTCTTCTCTACTCAACATGCACACCACGAGGAATTGGGATCCCCTGCTTTGCTAAACTATCACATAGGCTATCCCACTCCCCTACAATGCTTCCACACAAAATAGCTAGAGAATCTTCATTGTTGGGATTCCAAGGATTTTTATCTATAAATTATTATTATTATTGTTATTTATCTCAACAAACATCCATAAACTCATTTTTATTTTTCTCATAATTTCATGGTAAACATTTCTCATAATTTTATGGTTGTAAAAATATAAAAGCTAAAGATATGAGAAAAAAAACTACAATAATAATCAATGAGAATACCTGGTTACATGCCAAAATCATATACTGTATTTACATGTAAAAAGAGACCATGTACCTTCATGATATGCCCATGTATTCCTCTTTTGGAAACTAAGCCCAAGGTAAAGAACTTAGGATAATCATAAATCAAAGGTTTAATAAGCCCAAGGTAAATAACTTAGGATAATAATAAATCAAAGGTTTAATAAAGCTAGAGTTCAACAACATAAGGTAAAAATACAATAATATTGCTCTTCCCCTTATCTGCTATGCTCCCTTTCTTCCCCTCATGTGAACTCATAGCCCCTCATTGTTTGTCCTTGTTCTTCTACATACCATGATTTATTTATGTTATAGTTTAATGTTATTTTGAAGTCACATATGTTCAACTTCCAACCATTTCATCATATACAATTTTTTTCCAGATAATTATCCCAGTTCAAACCCTCGGGCACTTCCCCTCATATCGAGAATGGGTTCAAACCCTCGGGCACTTACCCTCATATCGAGAATGGGTTCAAAACCTCGGGCACTTCCCCTCATATCGAGGATGGGTTCAAACCCTCGGGCACTTCCCCTCATATCGAGGATGGAAACCAGGGTAAAACCTTATTCCTAAGGTCAAAAGTCCAATCAACAATAGAGCCCGAAGAAAATACAAAAATATACTCATTATGAGCTTAATATGTCACTTATGGGAATAGAAATTGGGTGGGGAGTATAATTATCCATCCTAAAACCACTTGGGCTAGACCCAATTAACAAATTTCATCTCACACATGTACATTAATAATGCAGTAATTGACACTATTACACTCATACGCCATATTTGTTGTATTGGGATGTAAAGTCTGTCTGTAGAGAATACAACACACATCCTTGTCTTGGAGAGATCTTGCATTATGGATTGACTTATATTTTAATGATGTGTGTGGGTAGTATTTGGAAGCCCCAACAAGTACATGAGGCATGCAATCTTCATGGGAGAATATAAGTACCAATTGATCAAGGATGGGAAGTCATTCATCATTAATACGCATAAATGTAGGTCTAATATCTCTCTAGTAAGTGATAATTAATCTAAGAAATTGATTAGTTCTAGAAGAAATTTTGTATTAATCTTCTTCAGAGAGATTCAACTAAGAGATCATGGATCAATAAAATCAAAGGCATCTTTGGAGGGATGTACTACAGAGAATAAACATCAATTAAATGAGATTTTGTATGCATACAAATAAGTGTTCTAGGATCCTAAAGTGTTACCTTCTAAAATAGAATTGGAGCACGAGATACAATTGATGCATGACTCCCCATTTCCAAATATTGGGTTGTGCAGACAATGCATCCTAGAAGTACATCGAGTGAATACATAAATGCAGTATTAGTTGGAACAAGAAGTAATCAACCAAAAACTTCACCTTGTGGGTCACTCATAATCGTAGTAGTACTCAAGAAGGATGGGAGTTAGAGAAGGTCTCTTGACTATAGGTATTTGAATAAGATCACCCTTAAGAATTGATACTCATTACCCATGATCAATTAACTAATAAATCAATTGCAACATGCCAAGTACTTTACCAAGTTGGATATCAAATGAATATACCGACATGTACAAGTTAGAGAATAAGCACATGGAATATTTCCTTGAATACATGACAATATCTATATGAATGAATGGTTTATAACTATACTTATCTCACATCTCATGTAGGTGTTAGAGACCATGGAAAAGCCTTGATTTTTGAAAAATATTAATAAATGTGAATTTTCCCAACAAGAATTAGTGTACTTAGGGTATGTGATTGTTGGAAGGGAAGTCAAGATAGATTCCATGAAGATGGAGGGAATCTTAAAGTTGCCAACTATTACTTAGGTCACTTTAATATCTTTGTTGATGTAGTATAATACTAATTATGGAGGTTTTTAACATCCTTTTCAGTTGTGGTAGCACCACTCCATGTCATAATAGTTAATGGAAAGAGTCTATAGTGGAGAAATATTCAACATAAAGTTTTTGAAGAACTGAAATGAAACATCAGTTAAGCACCAACTCTTCCATTTCTAAATTTGCAGAATCCCTTTGTAGTGGAGATGAATACAAGTGGATATGCTATGGGAATGTTCTTGATGCAAGGAGGTAAGTCAATGTGCTACCATTATGAAAATTTTCATAGTGGAGCCTTGAACTATCCCACATATGATAATGAACTCTAATTTGTAGTTCAAGTTGTTAAGACTCAATAGAAGCACTATCTGATGGCCTAGGAGACCAACATCCACACTTATCACTAATCACTATAGTAATTGTAGGCGTAATGTAAGATTCAACAAACTAGACAATACAGGTGGATGGGTGTAATATTCCAAAGTCCAATGGACACTAAAATACCCGCTAACTATATTCCTTCTTATTGCTCGTGTGATTTTATATGACCGAGTTAACGTTCTATTGTAATACTGAATCAATTTGTCTGTTTAATTCATGGTTTAACCCAAGTTTAATGCAATTTACATATAATAGGAACACATACAAATATAATATGAATCTTATATAAATATTGTGATTACAAGCGATGAAGGCTGATGCAACCAACTAGTAAATATATTATTAAATCAGAACTAGGAAAAACATGAAATACATGTTAGTAAAATTTTGATAGCATATCTATCTTATGATGGCACTCCCACATGAATATTGTGCTAATATAGTTCATCAATTAGAGATGCTCGCTGTCACAAATGACTACTGCTAGACATATTTCACTTTAACAATGGCTCACTCCCTTTTAAGGCTGGATTATGATTGCCAAGCACCCATGATCTTAGTCAACTCCATGCAACACATAAGAGAGAGGTTGTTGCTCTCACAATGGATAAGCTCACTCTTTTAATATAGAAGATGTGCGTTTATGTAAATACACCCCTTGTACTCAGATTTCCAAGGGGGTATGCCTTCACAAATAACAGTCAATAAAGGGGAGGATCGCTGCTCCAAACTTTGATGAAGATAATTGTTAATCATGCCTTTGCTTGATAAATATTATGCTACCCTCTACATCAATTAGGGCCCATGCTTCCCTATATTAACTCTTTGCTAATCACACCATTGCATAGTAAAGAATATGCTTCCCTATCTTTGATGAAGACTCCATTCCTTAAATAACAATGGTCTCTCTGCTGGTTGTTCCCTTGTACTCAAGATTCCAAGGTAAATTCGCCCAACTACCCTAAATAACGCAAAATCTAATTCAAAACTCAACAAATCTCTGTCAATATTGAAGCACAGTGATAGATAGAGATGATCTATCCTTTGAATTGACTAGGGTGGATATATTTCACCACTGGATCTAATGTTGGATAAGGAGTTTTCCTTCAACCCTAAACAACTCTTAGATCTCTCAAACCAAATCTCAATAATGAATTATAACAATGAATCCCTAGAGAACTCGTTTCTTCTTCTTTTATTCCTTTTTGACTTGTGCATGCTACATGCCACTTAACTTATGCATGCATGGATGCAACTTTAATGATGCATGCCACATTCATTTTGAATTAGGCCTCACATGTCATGCATGTCTCCTGATACTGCTTAAGTGGTCCTCTTTATCCACTAATGGTTTAATATAACTACTAATGGTGTGGTTTTTCCCTTTGTGGAATCAATAATTATTACCTGTTTATTAGTAAAGGGATATTACAAATACTCCCTCGCCAAATATTGCTTGTCCTCAAGTAATGCCAATAGAACTCCGCAAGCAATCAAAATGAACCAATTGAATCTAGGGATGATCCCAAGGTCTAAGATCATCCTAGGATATCCATAGAACCATCTAATCAAGGTACTATCCTACGAGGTACCATCACAAGATTTATCCTGAAAACATCCTATAAGTAGAGTAATCAACCCTAATGTAAGCATGGTAAACCCCTTAGAGAACCTCTTTACTAATATCTCAATTCCCTATTAATGGAATTGAATATCGATCCTCTCACCTCTATGAACTACTGGTACCACTGTAGTACCAGTCACTATAATTCCGGGATCCCAAATCAATTTGAGAAATGCGAAGCACCCACTGCATCGATTGTTGTCATGTATAGTATCTAGCATCTAATATCTATACTTGTATACTAAACTAGTTGTCATATGCACTTGTATGCCTACACAAGTACCAGGATCCCATAATGCCTGGTCCTGTGCCCTACCAAAGTTTTCCTCTCCCCCCATGGTGTGTCACAACAATTTGTCAATATCTATGATATTCTGAAATGTCCCACATGGAACCCAATTCCAACTTGTGAATCTATCATCCCAAATATCCAAGGGCTCCTGCCATACTATACGCATGGCTAGGAATGTATTCCCACAAATCTTCCACTAAATAGGACACCAAATCTTAATTTCTCTCCAATCCAACCCCTAAAAAGTACCTTTTGCATAAGCACTATCATAGGTAATAATCCCACTAGGATGACATTGTTCCCTTCTAATTTCAACTATAAACTTCATATACTGCCACCCTATATCTATGTCCTGGCCAACCTATAAAAACCATATGGAATATTTTGCTCCTTCTCCCTCATACCAAACTTCCTCTCCACTATGAAAATGTGGACTCAAGGTACTGTAAGCCCTGTCTATATGCTCCTGAAGAGAACTTCTCTAAAATACAAGAGTATGCTTTTTTTGTTTCCCCATCAAGGAATCTAACCACTCTTCAATACTAGAAAACTTGGAAGTTGACTCGACATATACAATTCAAAGAACTTTAAGCTCAACATCTCACTGTAACATGGCGTCCTATAGTATCTTGGTCCTCTCTTTAATTTGTAGAATTCCTTCTTTGAGATGTTCAATTTTCTTTCGGTGACTATCATTTGAGAGCTCTGTAACCCCGATTGATGTCTTTATATCTACTTGTATATTATTGATGGATGTGATGTCCTGCTATGAGCATCCCTCCTACAAACTGAACACATGGTCATCGTACATAGTATCCATCTAACCATCCCTCTCTAAAATATGCTCTATCTCACGCTTGTTTAAACTCTCCCAAACATCCATGTGCGACTTTCCATTGTCTCAGCTGTTGTGATCAATACCTTGTACCTCATCCTCAACACTATCTGGTATTATTTCTCCTATCATAAATGTTTAGACTCCTACTATAGATGATGAAGAGTGTACCAACTCCGACTCACCACACGACTTGTCCATAATCTAACCATCATATGTGGTGGTGTTGCTAGACCTATATGATAACTCTAATTCTACCTCCTATGGTGATTTCAAAGCCTATTTTGTTAAATACAAAACCTTACGCATAAACCAGTCGATGGAGTGGTCTAACGCCTCATCCCTTTTCCATATCAATTTATAATGTGAACTGTATAATTGATATGTTTATTCATATTAAGCTTTTCGTTGACCGTGAAATCGATTCAACCTTATAACCTATATTCTTGCTCAAAGTATTTTATGCATGGAAGCTTTAGTTCATCACTAACTATTTATCCATTTATTCATAGCATCGATATTATAGTTATAAATATTGATAAGCCTTGTGCTATCGTAACTATGTTTATGAAGAAATATTATGATACTTTGGGAGATACCAATTAAAAGGCCATTTCATCACCTAGACAAACTATGATATTTAATAAAGTATTCCTAATAGACCTTGCATAGCTAATCTTGTTGCCACCAACTTTTATGTTGTGACTTTATAATTTTATACAACATAGTTTTAAATAGAATCATGAACTTTATAAATCTTATTTGTTTATAACCAAAATTATTGGTAAACATAGATGTATTATAAACAACATAGTTTATGTGTGTATTGGTGAATATCATAGAAAAACATAGTTTTTAGTGGGTGGAAAATACTAGGATGTTGGCTATGAATACTTTACATAGCTCAGATCAACGAAGTTTAATAACTTTTGGTTATTTACTCAACCATGACAAGTACTATTAGTTTCACCATGCTTTTTATTAGTAACATAATTTTTAGAACTATCTAGTGCTTGCATGAGGTAATAAATGAATCTCTCTTAAAGACTTTGACCTAAGTTAACTGTTGTGGTTAGTAGCTTAATTCAAGAGAAGTATTATAAAAAAATAGGAAACTGAAGTTGAACAATCCCACTAGATTCTAAGTCCTTAGGACTTTATGTTTCACTGTAATGTTTAGAACCTCATAGGCAGTAATCTTCATTACAGAAGATGAATAACAAGCAGTTGGTTATACTGTTATTATAAGTTGATAATGTATATTACTGTTAGAACAATCATTATAGCATTACATGTTATGCACTCTAATGAAAATAACTTACAACAAAGATCACAAGTTGTGAACCAGGGAAAGTAATTACCATTGCTATTTACATTTAAGAAAGAAACTCTTCTACATGTATTTCGTTGACAAGAATAATTAAAGGAAACAAAACTACTTGTTTTACCTCATAGAAGTAGCTTGATATGTAACAACTTATTTATTAAGCTATTTATTTTTGCAAATAGAAATATAGCCGGATGCTTTATGGAATTAAAGGCATACTCGATCATTCATACCTGTAAAACCTGTAAGAACAAGTAAGCTTTTTGCGTTAGCTTAAATGCTAAGTAAGCCCCAGAATCTAAAGATAGTTCCACCTACTTGTCGCAAATTAAAACTCATCAGCAAACTGAAAGAGGAATTATTGCACAAGTTAAACCTAACCTTGTATCAACAAGTAGAATGATAAGTTACTTAATTAAGATTATGTATTAAATAATCTGGTAACTGATTCTTTTATAGATAACTGTTAGCTGTTAGCAAATCGCATTCTCAGCATTTTATGTATTTTCAAAATTTTAAATTTTTGTGAAAATTTGGGGTTTTGAGATGTGGTATCAGAGCATAAGGTTCAAACACTAGGCCTTGATGAAGCCCAACTAGATTTTAGGAAATAGTAAACTGAATTATTATGCTGACGTATTTTTTTCTTTTAAATGTTATTCGATAGAGAATTGTTTTCTGAAGTTTAACAGATAGGTATGGAAAGGATGGAAGAGTATGCAGAGGAGGAATCTCCAGTTATTGAAACAGAAAATTTAAGTAAAGGTTACAGTTTAAATGAAAAGGAATTTTTACTGTATAAAGATAGAATGTATGTACCTAAAGTTAAGCTGTTAATTCTGGATGAAAATCATAGAACTCCATATTCAGGTCATCCAGGTTATCAAAAGACTATAACCATGTTAAGAAAAGAGTATTTTTGGCCAAATATGAAAATTGAAGTAGCATAATATATTTCTAGGTGTTTTTGAATGTCAACAGGTAAAAACTGAACATCAACACCCAGCCGGTTTGCTTCAGCCATTACCCATCCCTAGCTGGAAATGGAAGAAATAGTAAAACAAGTGCAGGGAAATCTGAAAGTAGCACATGATTTGCAGAAAAGTCAAGCAGACTTAAAAATAACTCCAAAGGAGTTTCAGGTAGGTGAACATGTTTTCATTAAGGTAAGACCCAAAAAGAGCTCTCTGAGACTGGGGAGTTGTGAAAAATTGGCACCTCATTATTGTGGTCCATTTGAAATTCTGTCTAGGATTGGACAAGTAGCTTATCAATTAGCATTACCACCCAATTTAAGAGTACATAATGTTTTCCACATTTCTGTATTAAAGAAATATGTTCATGATGCTACTCATGTTGTTAATTGGAATGATGTATAGGTGGAACTAGAAGGAGATTTTCTGGTGGAACCGGACTGTATCCTCGAGCGGAGGGAGATCACACTTCGGAACCACACCATTGGATAGGTGAAGGTGCAATGGAAGAACCTTAGTCTAGAGGAAGCCACCTGGGAATTGGAAAGTAAAATGCGAGATGCATATCCAATTTTGTTCCAGGGGAATTCTGAGGATGAAGAATAAATAACATCAAGGATGGTGTTATATTCTAAGGGGGTGTGTATGTCACATGCCCCAATTTTGCAAAAATAATATTATCACATTTGATTTTATTTCAAGACAATATGTTAAATTTTATGCTAAGTTGTAATTGATGACTCAGCAGAGTCAAGGATGTTGAATGTAATTATGAATATATTAATTATAAATAAATAAAAGTGGAGACAATAGCTTGGGAGTGCTGTTAAAAAGAGTGTTTACTGGTCAATTTGGTGGAGGAGACTGGGTGGAGAGCAAATAGACAAGTGGCAGCATCCTCAAACACTTCTAATGTTGCAGGTGGCAACCTCCCTACATTTGGGGTCATGATCCCCCAAGAAAGTGGGATCAGAGCAGGTGGTTCAATTAATGACAACTAACCCAAAAAGACCTAGGCAATCTTAATAAAAATGCCCATTGAAGAGAGCTGAGGCTGCTCATTCCAAGAGGAGAATCATTCAGGTGAATGTACTTCAAAGGATTTCATTGGGAAGGGAATTTGTGGAAGGTGTTTGAGGAGTAAACTGCATAAAGTAATCTAGTGCAGCTATTCAGCTGAAGGATCTTGCTGCTGAGTGCAGAGTTAGTACTAAGTCATTGGACTAGTATTTTGTTACTTGCTCCACCAGTTCTCAGCCAAGGAGACCAGGAATAGGCTTGGGGGTCCTGAGAAGACGTTGTTTGAGCGCTCTCCAAGAGTTGGTAGGGAGGAATGACCTCCCAACGCTGTTGTCATCCAGCTTTAAACATGTTCTACAGTCTTTTATTTACTGTGTTAAAAGTTTATATTTGAGAATGAATGATTACATGTTTTGTAGTGAACTGATAGAGCTTGTAACCCTTTTTATTTGAATATTGAATCTGTAATTGATGAAAATAATCCTAACCTGTGTTTTTCCCCGTCTGGAATGGACCAGACCGTACTCTAGCACATGCAATATATTTTAAAATAGATGAAGGATATGATAGAAATCTGAATTGAATAGAGTTATTTTGTATTTCAGAACAATGGAATCATTTATTTCTGTATATATTTGTTTTCAGGAAAGAATATTAATCTGTCTAATTAAGTTTATTGTTCAAACCAGACTGTTGTAATAAGAATGCTAGCAAAGAAGTATTCATAATACTTTATAGAAAGCGGGTTTATTTCTTTTAACAAGTTGTTACAATAAATAGGTTATTGTTCTTATTCAAAACTTTATTTTGTAAAATGATACTATTAACCTGTAACATAGGTAAATGAATTAACTTAGATAAAGCACTCATTTATTTCTGTGAAGAAAGAACTAAGTTGTTTTACATAGTTTATTTTATTGTTCATACTGCTTAACCATATCTTCAAATGTTCACATTTCAAGTAGGGTAATACTAGCATAGTTATTTTTATAAATAAATTAACTACAACAATTATAATATTGTAACAAGGAAACAATAACAAAACCTATCTATGTACTTATTTAAATAAAATAGACTGAATGCAATGGTAAATAACATTTAATAAATATTATTTATAAATGAACTAATTCATTTAAATAAACTAAACAAAGATTAATTATAAAAGAAAGTACAGGGTCGAAACCCTCATAGTATTAATATTGTAATTCATAGTATTAATATCGTAATTCATAGTAATAACATTGTAATTAATAATCAGATAAGCAATAATCCAAGGATTTGGATTAATTAGTATTATGAACCTTAAAACTATAAAATATTATTACAGTCCTGTAAGGACAGAGAAAGATAACAATGGAATCATAACAACTATATACCTGTAACAAACAATTAACTTAACATTTATTATTGAACTAAAACCTACATAATAATTTAAAGAAATTATTTTATACACAGGTCACCAACCGGATTAACCCTTGCTCGAATATCCGAGCTTATAAACAAATTATTATAATAGGAAGAAATAACTGAATAGGTTATAATAATACATTTTAATGCAAGATAAATTTAAACATTAAAGATTTCCTTACAACGTAGAACAAGGGTAAGAACCCTATTATACAAAATTACATTAAGAGCATAGAAATAACTGAGTTCAAGCTCAAGAGAGTTAATCTATGCTTTAAGTTAAAACAGAGAATGGCTTGAAAGGCCACAAGATCTATTTACGTAAATGTACACAAAAACAAGTAAAACAAAATTTACAAGTTAAGGCATAAGTCGGAGAACCCTGCTAACAGCAAGGGTTTAGAAAAAACTAAACAAGTAAACCGAGGAATAATAATCCATGAAGGGTCACTTGCAGGCCATAACTTCCAACCAAAAACTGTTCCATAAGAACTGAACAAGCATGGATTGCCATGGGTTAACCAGGGCTTACCCATAACCAGGGAGCCGAACTTACTCGATTGTACTAGCTGTAAAGAGAGGTGTGAACCGTTACCTGCAAGGAGAAGAACCCACGACATTAAAATATGCTTCATACTATAACTGATTTAAGGGTAAGTTTTAAGAACCGTTTAAAAGAAATTTCATACCTGGAAGTGAAGGTAAGGTAGCCATCGAGAAACAGTAGCATTGCCACCAGCGAGACAGAGAGCCACCCCTTCATTTTTCCTGTGACAGAGATGGTTTAAACACATGCACAAACCACTGCTAGCAGCAATAAGAAGAAGGTTGAGCAACGGTCAAGAAAGAATCGGATGGTGAAGCTGGAACTGTCACCACAATGCGAAGCATGAGAACCACACTCTTGAAACACTATGACGAAGACAAAGCTGTAACAGAAGCAAGTAACTCCTTAAAACTATCCCTATAGGCAGGCTGTGGAGGAACGAACCAAAAGCCACTCACAGACTAGGCTGTAAGCTTTAAGTCACAACCCTCAACAAACTTTTTCCAGGGTAAACTCATAGTGCAAACAAGAGTTTGAGAACGAAGAAGATAAACTAAATATTGTAAACCAGGATGTGGAGCTCGTTAAATTCACAGTAGGGTAAGCATGGTGTCCATGGAAACAGTTGTAGAGCGGCCCGAAGGCCTGAAATCCATGGAGGAGAATGACAAAGAGTAGGGTTACACAAACTCTTATACTTCCAACACTTGGCTGAGAAGAAAACACGTGGTCACTCAGATTTTTTAACCATGCAGTGGGTCGACGATATAGTTCCTGCATGCAAATGATGTACAATGATTTAAAATATAATTCTATGAACATTCATATAAGTATTTTAATCATTCCAATGTTCCACGTTATTATAGATGTCAACCTACGGTTGCATGAGAATAAACCAGGAACCCTCGGATCATTGACAAGGTTATCATATAGTCATCTTATAGTTCAGAACGATGGTGATTTCAAAGCTTATTTTTTTAAATACAAAACCTTACACATAAACCAATTGATGGAGTGGTCTAACGCCTCATCCCTTTTCCATATCAAGTTATAATGTGATCTGTATAATTGATATGTTTATTCATATTAAGCTTTTCGTTGACCGTGAAATCGATGCAACCTTATAACCTATATTCTTGCTCAAAGTATTTTATGCATGGAAGCTTTAGTTCATCACTAACTATTTATCCATTTATTCATAGCATCGATATTATAGTTATAAATATTGATAAGCCTTGTTTTATTGTAACTATGTTTATGAAGAAATCTTATGATACTTTAGGAGATACCAATTAAAAGGCTATTTCATCACCTAGCCAAACTATGATATTTAATAAAGTATTCCTAATAGACCTTGCATAGCTAATCTTGTTGCCACCAACTTTTATGTTGTGACTTTATAATTTTATACAACATAGTTTTAAATAGAATCATGAACTTTATAAATCTTATTTGTTTATAACCAGAATTATTGGTAAACATGGATGTATTATAAACAAGATAGTTTATGTGTGTATTGGTGAGTATCATTGAAAAACATAGTTTTCAGTGGGTGGCAAATACTAGGATGTTGGCTATTAATCCTTTACATAGCTCAGATCAACGAAGTTTAATAGCTTTTGGTTATTTACTCAACCATGAAAAGTACTATTAGTTTCACCATGTTTTTGATTAGTAACATAATTTTTAGAACTATCTAGTGCTTGCATGAGGTAATAAATGAATCTCTCTTAAAGACTTTGACCTAAGTTAACTGTTGTGGTTAGTAGCTTAATTCAAGAGAAGTATTATAAAAAAATAGGAAATTGAAGTGGAACAATCCCACTAGATTCTAAGTCCTTAGGACTTTATGTTTCACTGTAATGTTTAGAACCTCATAGGCAGTAATATTCATTACAGAAGATGAATAACAAGCAGTTGGTTATACTGTTATTATAAGTTGATAATGTATATTACTGTTAGAACAATCATTATAGCATTACAGGTTATGCACTTTAAGTGAAAATAACTTAGAACAAATATCACAAGTTGTGAACCAGGGAAAGTAATTACCATTGCTATTTACATTTAAGAAAGAAACTCTTCTACATGTATTTCGTTGACAAGAATAATTGAAGGAAACAAAACTACTTGTTTTACCTCATAGAAGTAGCTTGATATGTAACAACTTATTTATTAAGCTATTTATTTTTGCAAATAGAAATATACCCAGATGCTTTATGGAATTAAAGGCGTAGTCAATCATTCATACCTGTAAAATCTGTAAGAACAAGTAAGCTTTCTGCGTTAGCTTAAACGCTAAGTAAGCCCCAGAATCCAAAGACAGTTCCACTTACTTGTCACAAATTAAAACTCATCAGCAAACTGAATGAGGAATTATTGCACAAGTTAAACCTAACCTTGTATCAAAAAGTAAAATGCTAAGTTACTTAATTAAGATTATGTATTAACTAATTTGGTAATTGATTCTTTTATAGATAAATATTAGCTGTTAGCAAACCACATTCTCAGCATTTTATGTATTTTCAAAATTTTAAATTTTTGTGAAAATTTGGGGTTTTGACAGTAATAGTCTCGAAAGGACAATGATTCACAAACCTCATCACCCAAGGATATTCTTGATATCGAGGCAAGTGTTGAAGTGTTGCTAACCTCTGCAAATTTTCATCCAAGTTTGTCTCATTTTCTTCATGATCTCACAGTCTGGAAATAAATCTTTGCTCTGGCATGTACTTCACCAAAATCACTGACATGCATAAACATGCACTGACATGCATGACACTATAACTAACATGCACTACCATGCAATCTCATGCAATGATATGCACTGCCATGCATCAACATGTACTTACATGCATCAACATGCACTGCCATGCATCAACATGCAATGACATGCACCTTTATTCAATCTACTTTGTTCCCAAAACTGGAAAGAATCATGCTCTGATACCACTGTAATATTCCAAAGTAAAATGGACACTAAAAACCCTACTAACTATATTCCTTCTTATTTCTAGTGAGCTTTTATATGGCCAAGTTAATGTTCTCTTGTAATATTTAATCAATTTGACTGTTTACTTCTTGATGGTTTAACCCAGGTTTAATGCAATTTACATATAATAGGAACATATACAAATATGATATGAATCTGATATAAATATTGTGATTATAAGCAATGGATATTGACACAACCAACTAGTAAATGTTAAAATTGATGTGCCATTTATATCTTCAAGCAAGGAGTCAAATATTATTGATGCAGTAAAAGGAGAATGAAGATACACACTAAATAAATCAAACCACACATGAAATAAATGAGTATAGCTTAGATAATTACAATTCATTGTCATTTTTTTTCCAGGGAAAAAAAGCATAATTTTATATCATCCGTAGAGAGACAAAATTACATTTTGTAGATATGCAATGCATATTCTAAATCACCAACCATGACTGGTAAACAAGTCCATGATAACCAATCTGATCCATCCATCATATTTCAGAAAAGACATACAAATGTTACCAAAAAATAACTGGGCCCTGCCCACTCCAAAAAAATATAACATCCCATCCTGTCAAAATCGATCATGAAATGAAGTTGAAAATATATACATGAAGCAGTCTGATATAGTCTCAGCAAAAAAACTAAGTGAAACTGTCATATGAAAACATAAACAGTGTCCGAAAGAGATACATGCCCCATCATCATAACATCAAGTCACCACCAGATAAAAAAAGGGGCGATGGTAGTATTCAAATGCTTCATCACCTAGCCGTTCCTTAAGCTTCCACACGCTTGGATCCAACAGGATCCCCGCCTTCGATGTAGTGTCTGCCTGGCAGTTGTTCTCCCTGTATACATGTATGAATGAAATCAGATCAAAGGATTCCATCACTTCCTAGATAGATAGTAAAATGTTGCCTAACAGAAGATCGCTGCAAGTTTGAATTCTTTTAACCCAATTGATCACATTTAAGGAGTCATTGAAAATATGAATGGTTCTACACCCCTTCTCAGCTGCAAATATGAGGAGTAATTGTAGGCTAGGCTTAAAAGTTCAACACGATTGTTATTGCCCGCCCCCAAACCAGTATTCAATTCAAAGGATTGATTCTCATCCAAATTTAAAATAGCACCGCCTCCACAAAGATTGTTTTGTGAGGCACCATCAAAGAAACCCCAAATATTAGGCCGATCAATCTCAAGAGCCGGTGCATCCCTCTGTTTTTTAATATTCAAGTGTTTTGGAAGTGCAGTAGTAATCCCACAAACCAACCCAGCCGTGATAGCTGGTGTACATTCTTTCCCAGAGAAGACAAGTTTATTTCTGGCCAACCAAACACCCCAAGTCACCAGAAGAGGAAGAACAGTCATAACATCTGAATAACCCATTCTACGCCAACGTTCCTAGGCCAGCATGATAGTGGCCCCTTCCCATCGACACACCGGATTCAATCTCAGCAGTGCGTAGGATTCCTTCCACACCTCCACACCATATGGGCAAGAGAGAAATAGATGAGCAGTCGATTCCCCCGCATTCCGGCACAGAGCACACCATCCCGGACCATTGAAACTACTTTTAGTAAGGTTTTCCCAGCATGGGACTTTATTTTCTAAAACACACCACCAGAAAAGATGCGTTTTGGGAGAACAGTGGAATTTCCAAATCTTTTGCCACCACCACTCAGGCCGGACATCATAATTCTGTGCACTCAGGAAGTTATACCCTTCCTTGGGAGTGTACTTCCCACTAGAGGCCCCATTCCAAATGAGTTCATCCTCCACCTCCCGAAGTTTAATCATGGATAATCGTAGATCCCCCATATACCGGATCAGTTCAATCCTTTCCTGATCATTAAGTACAAAATCAGAGACCGGTCGCCAAGACTGTGACCAACAGACCACCTGTACATTAGCTGCTAGCTGGTAGAGAAAGTGAACACCATGCTACCTCAGAGAAGCCACCAAAGGTTTAGACAGTCTAAATCTGCCATTGCATCCAAGCCACAGATCAATTCCTACCCGCACTCTCCTTCCATTACCCACCTTCCAAATCAGGTTTTCTTCAATAACAGCAAAGGATTTGTTCACAGCTTTCTAGATGACCGATCCACCCTTGTGTCCTTTTTGAGGGCTCCTTATCCAGTCAACAACAGAATCAGGGGAAATATATTTTTCAGTCATAACCCCGGTCCACAGGTTTTCCAAGTGGATCAAACGCCAACCCCCTTTTGCTTCCAACGCTCTCATAAAATGAAAGATATTTTTAAGGCCCCATCCCCCCAGAGATTTTGGCTTAGCAATCTTCTCCCATCTGACCCATGGAGAAACCGAAGCATCCTTGTGACTGCTCCACAGAAAATGTAGACAAATTATATGCGCTTTATCCAAAGTAGCCAGGGGGATCCAAGAAAGAGACATCCAATAAACAGGAATAGCTTCCAATACCTACTTAACCAGAATGAGTTGCCTCGCTCTAGAGAGCCAAAGATGGCTCCAAGAATGAAGATGCTTCTCCAACTTCTCAATCAGCCACAACCAGTCCTTCTTCAAATAGTTGTTGGGTTTCAACATAAAACCCATATTTTTTAGTCCCTCATCTAGAGTGACACGAATATATGGGAAAAGAGTTGAGGCGTGTCTTACTTCCACTTCATCCATACCATGAGTCGTCATTGAAGACTTCCCCTCATTTATTTCCATACCAGTTGTAGAGGAAAATAAGCCAAGGATTCCAGAGATAACATTGACATCATGAACAATCCCTGAACAAAAAATAAGTACATCATCCACAAACAGTAGATGTGTAATCTATAGATGTGGAGTAATGGGTATACCAAGAAAATGTCCATCTTGATGAGATTTCTTTATAAGACGACTTAAACCTTCAGCCACAAGTAGAAAAAGTAAAGGAGACAAAGGGCATCCCTGCCTCAACCCTCTCTCCACATGAAAGAAGGGGGATGTAGCCCCATTGATCAGAACAGAGAAAGACACAGTAGTAATACAGCTCATGATCCACCTGACAAAAGCAATCCCAAATCCAAGATGAATTAGTAGCATATGTAAATAAATCTAGCTTACCTTATCATATGCTTTGGAGAGATCAATCTTCAAAATTGCCCCCTTGATTTTGCAAGTCTTCATACTGTGAAGACCTTCCTGCGCCACACCAATAGCCTCATGAATTTGTCTTCCTTTAAGGAACCCAAATTGTTCACCAGAAATATGTTCAGACAATAAGTCCTTCAACCTCTGGGAAATAACCTTAGTGATCACTTTGTATATATAGTTACATAGTGAAATTGGTCTGAAGTCATGCAGAGACTTAGGGTTATCCACCTTGGGGATAAGTGCAATGAAGGTTGAATTAAAATAGGCTGGGATCCTTCCAGATAGGCGGGAATCCTCCACCACCTTTAGAATGTCTGCCCCCAAGAGGTCATATAGGTCAATAAAGAATTCGATGGTCCATCCTTCAGGTCCAGGACTTTTGTCCTTCTGAAAACTATGGAGAGCCACTTTCAGTTCTTCTTCAGAAACTTCTTCCACCAACGAATTGTTTTCCTCCTCCTCGACGAACCTTGGAAATAATTGAGCAACTTGCATGATCTCCGCAATATGTGCCCCAGCCGGGGCCCTGAATAATTTCTGAAAATGTTCAACCCCAGTCTCAGCCAATTCCTCAAACGTTTCTCACCTATGACCTCTGTCATCCACCAGGCTCGAAATGGTATTCACAGCTTTCCTTCCCTTGTCATAGGCATGAAAAAAATTAGTGTTTTCATCCCCACACGCCAGCCAAATAGCCCTGCTATTTAAACGCCAAGTATCCTCCCTATCCAACAGTAGTGTGTTCCTACGCCCCACCAGGCCAACCAAGATGTCCTTAGACTCCTTATTCAACAAACCCCCATCATCCGTGTCCATAATGGATTCAATATCCATTTCAATCTACCGCAACTCAATTTCATCTCTTCTCTGCTTTTCCATCGACCATTGCTTAATAATCCCTTTCAACCAGGAAAAATTCTCCACAAATTGGAAAGCCGCCGACTGTCTGATATCCGGATCAAAGGAGACCCAATTGGAGAGAATCAACTGTCAAAAGGATTCATCCTTCAGCCAAGTCTTATTAAATTTGAGAGGGCTGGGGGGTTTTATCGGCCCATTTCAATATTCCAGAAAAATGGGAAAATGATCAGAGTGACCCCCACATCCCACCCATTGCTTCATATAGTGTTGGTGTTCCACCATCTTCTCACTGACCAAAAACCGGTCAAGGCATTTAGCCACACGCCCATCCCCACACCTATTTTTATGCCACGTTGGCTTCATTTTAATAGGTTCAATGTCAAGCTAGTTTCTCTCAATGAGATTCTGAGTAAAGTATTCTGTATGAAGGTTCGAGCGAGCATATGGCCCCCATACCTCCGCTTGTTCCAAAGAAAAATTAAGATCCCCACCAATAACAGCCAATTCCCCACAAAACAAATCCATAGAGAAAATATTGTCCCAGAAAGGAATGCGGTTAATATAAGGACCATAAATGTTGAAGACATCAACAGGATCCCCATGATCCAAACCTTGCATCGTCATTCCCAAGACCGAATCCATGCCCCAAATATTCAGGGCTTTAACCACATGGGTGTCCCAACTCATAGCAATACCCCTCGACCGACCCCAAACATCCAAGGTCACAAAAGTCCAGCCACAAAACCAATTCTCCAACTTCTCCTTGATCACATCACCACCACCAACCTTTTCTTGTAACAACAAAATATCCAAGTGTTCTAATTCAACCACCCACCGCAGTGTAGGTATTTTAAGGGGACCTGCCAGACCTCGATAGTTGAAAGACATAATCTTCATCGACGACCCTTTTTTTGGGCCTACACTACTCTAAGTTCCCGTTCAATAGATAATTGTTTCCCCTCGGTCAAGTCCTTTTGTGCCCTAGACTGAGCCTTAGCTAGAAAATATTTTTGTCCCCTTCCCTAAGACACAGGGAGAGAATCCTTTCCTAAGCCCCTAGGAGGGTTTTTAATCCCCAACCTAAGAAAATATCCAGAAACAGCAGAGGTGGGTTGGGTAGGGGGCCCTTCCTCAATCTCAATAGAGTCCAGGGGATTTTGTGGTACCTCCTCTAATATTGCAGTAGTGGAAGGGGTGGAGTCTACCAAAGGGAGTGGAGAAATAGCAAGGTTTCTTAATTTATCCCCCATCTAGTCCATCCTTGAAACCTGAAAAATATTTGCAAAAACATTTAAAGATGGAGAAGGGGAAAAGGAAGAGATACTTGGTGGAATCGGCCCTAAGCCCGGATGATCTTCAATAGTTTCCCCTACGACCACAAAATCCAAACAATGAATCTCTTCCTTCGCTGAAGAAATAGGAGCCACTGTCTCTGTGTGCATCTCCTCAGCCTCAGACAAAGAGCATCCCATGGAAGGCGATGATACCCCATGACTCGAACCAGTCCCTCGATGACTCTGCTGAGGACCTCGACCATTAATCATGCGCACCCCCAGACTACAATCCACCGCCAAGTGTCCATAAGTGTGACACCCGCGACAACAAAAAGGGATATTTTCGTAATCCAACCTCTGCTTAAAGAAAGTATATCCCCATTAAAGGTGAATTTCTTCATACAAACCCTCGCGCACATTGATATTCACAAGAATCTGGGATACCTTGCATAAATTAGTAACCTTGAAAGTCAAATCCGCCTCCAGAAAAGTACCCAGAATATTGCCAATACAAATGAAATGTTCTGCATACCAATATTGTCGCGGCGGGCCCGGAAGCCGAACCCAAATCGACACTTCATCCACCCTTTCACGAGAGGCATCAAAGTTTGGTGTCCATAATTTAAGCAAAACGGGACATTGATCGATTGACCAGTTTCTCGCAAGGACCCAATTCACATGCTCCTGTTGGGTGAAGTTAAGAGCAAACCATCCCCTAGTCAAGCCCTCCAACTTCAGGAGCACCCCCAAATGTTTAGCCCAAGAAGAGTTTATCCACTTCTCAATCACCAAAATAGAAATTTTGTTGCCAATGATCTTTCCTACCATAGTCAAGGAAGCCATCTGCACAATGTGTGACCACTGAATGTCCTCTCTCAGTGCATACGAGCATGCCACCCGCCTCTTCTTTACAAAATCCTTCTGGCGCCTGTTGACACCACTAACTCCAGCCCTAGTCCCCAAAGGTTCGGAACCACCCCCATAGTCNCACTAACTCCAGCCCTAGTCCCCAAAGGTTCGGAACCACCCCCATAGTCACTTAAGGGAACAAAGCCATCCTGTTCAAGGTTCACATGCCCTTTTGCGGCCACCGCTGGAGCAGGATGCCCAAAACCCTGTACAGGAACCTCAACACCTTGTACAGCCAGGCCCTCAGCAACAGAATCCACAGGGTTCACCACGGCCTCCGAAACCACAGGCGTATTATTGCATCTGCCCAAAGAAGTTCCCGCTATCACAGGAGGATTAGAACACAAAAAAACCGCTTCCCCATCCCCAGAGAGCACCGTAGGGTCCCCTTGTGCACAAGGAGGAGAATCGGCAAAAAAGAACGAAAGAGAGAAGGTCCCCCCCAGATCCATTTGTAAAGATTCTAAAAGAAAACCGTCGCCCCAACAGTTAGCATTCGAAGCGCCCAACCCAAAACCGCCCGAAGAATAGTGAAAAACCCCTTTTGGCACTGGATCCGCTGAATAATCAACCTCGTCCTCCAAACCCATGATGATCGTAGACAAGAACCCTAATCAAAGCAAAGGTAACAGTAACGTATGGCAACTCCCAACCGATGCCCGTGCAGATACCCCCAGTCAATATAGCCAAGGTAACAATCCACACCAAACGCAGGTAAAAACTAGAATTAACCCCGACCTGGAAAGCACCACCGTCGTTTTCCTTAACAACAAATATGTGTGTGAAACATACACTGGGAAGTGTGAACAAGTGTAAGTCGTGCCTTCAAGAAACTGACATCCTATCCTAGTCCTGTCAGGGGTAGATCAGCTCATAGGCTGAGGCCTGGCCGATCAAACCCTACCGCCTGCACCGTACAGAGCTCCCATTCTCCGTCGCCTTCATTGTCATTAATTAATCCGGTGTTACAATAGTTTACATAAGGAAGAATTCAAATCCATTAGGAAATAATTCAAATCTACCAATTGGATGTGACTGTACCTAACCGACTAGCTAACTCAGGATGTCTCAATCAATATCGAAGTCCAAATGGTTAACTCCATATGTCTAAAAAACTCACACAATCAGTAATAAACAATTAACTCAGTCTAACTTAAGTGGTAGGTGAGAAAAGGTGCCTAATCCACATGCATCCATGCATAACTAGCACTAACTGAACTGATTATGATCTAACTAAATTTAATTGGAAATTAACTAAGCTTAACTATTTCCAACTCCAACCGACTGAAGGAGGTTGGTTCCAGGACTCCCAGTGGCTCCTAAAATGAAGGGATTGGTCTAGGAGGAGCCTAAACTAATGCATTCAAGAGAAGTTAGTGTCAGTTAGCCTCTAGTAGTGTTTCCCACACTCTAGTAACTAGTACATGTGGCCCCATTAGGCCATGTGGACCCAATGGTACTAGTGGACTCAATTAATTAATTAAAACTCTTAAGTTAGGCTAAAATAATCTAATAGATAGTATGGTCAAGGGAGGATTAATAATCCTAACACCCCCCTGAATCCTAACTTGGACAATTGTGGGCCCTGGAAACAAGGCCATAAGTCACCCATATACAGTCTAAAAGACATAAAGCTGCTTAATACAACCGAGGTAATAAGGGAAAACCTCATGGGAAACCCCCACCCTCAAAATAAGTAGAAATAAGAAAATACAAGCTATCTTTAGAAGAAAGAAGCTTCCTCCTTAGAAAAATAACTTGAACAAAACACTGCTGCAAAATTGTAGCTCTATGCAGCAGCATGGTCCATCTGTGGAGCAACATCCTGAATCCATGCATGTGAACCTCTTAATGTTCTTCTGAAAGTGATGACTCAGTATGTTTCTTCTCGATGGTGAAGGTAGAGAATGATCAAGTTTCTTCTTATATGGGCCATGTAGTTGATCATTCACCATCATCAAGTAGCACCGGCCTGGAACTTTGTTGCACCACTCTGTAGGGAGCGAATCCGTGAGAGATAGTGCAACATGTTCATTATGATACTAGGGCCTTGTTCTTATTTGGTCGTCTGGATTTCCACCACCACTTCCAGCTGCATCTAGGATCTTTTGAGCCCATCCGTGCTTAGAATTTTTATTTGGAATGGATACTGGATCTGGATCTAGAATCTCATGAGATTCAATCTCAATAACATGATCATGCTGGATTTGATCTTCTTCATCTGAATCTGAAACATGTAGCAAATCATCATCATAAAAAATAGGTGGAGAAATGGTTATACCTTCTTGTGTTGCTAATGGTGGTGTGTCATACAATTGATCTTCTTTGAATTGAACACTCCTTTCAATGAAGCATCTCCTGGTTGCAACCTCTATCAATTTGTAATCTTTTGCATCTTTTGCATATCCCAGCAGAATGCATTCGCTACTTTTGGCTTGGAAGGCCTTCCTCTTGTCAAACTTTGGAACCAAAAACTCTCAGATGAGAGACATTGGGATTATGCCCATGCAGTGCTTCGAATGGAGTAGCCAAAACCACTGATTCATGAGGCACTCTATTAGGCAAATATGAAGCACAGTTTACAGATTCATCCCAAAGAGAAGGAGGGAGATGTTTGGCATGGAGAAGGCATGTTTCCATCTCCTTTGGTGATCCGTTCTTCCTCTCAGCCACACCATTCTGCCGTGGTGTGTATGGAATTGAGTGTTCCATTTGAATCCCCTCCGATTCACATAAATTCTGGAAGTCTCCTTTGATGTACTCTCCTCCTTTATCAGATCTTATAAACTTTATTTTCTTACTGAAACTGTTCTCAACCATAGCCTTAAAAACTTTAAAAGTCTCAAAAATTTCTGATTTTTGTTTCATGAAGTAGATCCAGCAGTAGCTAGAACAATCATCAATAAAGGTGAAGAAATACTTGCAACCATTAATGGATTTTGTGGGCCTAGGTCCAGCTACATCACTATGTATCAAATAAATAATAGAGGCAGTTCTATGTGCCTTCCCAACATCATACATTTTCTCTAGATGCTTACCTACCAAGCAACCAACACATACTCCATTGGAAGTTTGGATGGAAGGAAAACCTTCAACCATTTTATCATTGTGGAGTTGCTGGAGATATTTGAAATTGAGATGGCCAAATATCTCATGCCAAATCTTGCTGGTGTTGTTAGCATGAGACAATAAAGATGTAGGAGGAGAGACATGTAAGAAATGTGAGAACTCACAAGCTTTAGTTGAGTGATTTGCAATACCTTTCACTATGAGCTGTCTTGTGACATTTTCTGTAATCTAAACTATTTTTGAATCGAATGTAACTCTATTGGGAGAGCCTATATGAGTCATTCGATAAACATAAAACAAGTGAGCTGCAAGGGAGGGCACATAGAGGACATTCTTTTACTCACCATGCTTCGCTCTGATTGAGCCCCTTCCTTCTGCTGGAATATGGGAATCATCTCCCATGTGAATATTAGGCCCCTTTGAAAGTGTGAGGGTCGAGAAGGATTCTTTGGAGGAAACCATGTGGTTGGATGCACCATAATCAATTATGTATGTTGTAGACTGAGTAAGGATAAATTTCAAAGCATGGAACCTTTCATCATTTTCTGTCTGTGGTTCTTCATCAGGATTCTTTGCTCCTTGTGGGAGAGAAATGTTATGCTGCTTGAGGAGAGTGCACAGTTGATCAATCTGCTTCTTCATACACTGATATTCAAGATGGAAACCCTTCGCACAATAGGGGCATATCTTATTTTCAAACTTCTTCTTCTTAGAGCTAGAGGCTCCTTTTGAAGTCTGCTGATTCTATTAAGGTTTCGAATCATCTGCTTTGGGATCCTTCTTCTTTGATTTCCCTTTGGCTTGTGCTTTGGAAGAGTCTATCACTAGGAGAGCTTGATCTTTGGAGGTCTTAATGACTCCCATTCGAATCAACTTCTCTTTCTCTTTGATTAAGGACTCATAAAAGGAATCAAGTGAAGGAATTTTCCAATCCAGAAAGGAATCCATTTTCGAATGGAATATTGAGAAAAATACAGAATACTCTGGGCCGAGTTTGCTGAGAATGGAAAGAACATTTTTCTCATCCTTTATTTCTATTCAGCACTATCTGCATTGAAGTGCAAGAGACTTGAATTTAGTAAATAATTGCTCTACTTTTTCAAAATTGCTGGGATGTAAGGCTACCAACTCATTCTCTAGGAGGTGTCCCCAAAGCTCATCTTGTTTTCCAAACAAGTCTTCAATCTTCTCCTAGGATTATCTGGGTGTCCTCAAACCTTCAAGGTGGAAGAGGAGATCTTTGATATGAGTGCATATATAACCGAAAGATTCATCTAAGCATTTCAAAAACTTGTTCTTCTCAACTGGTTGATGGAGCTCAATCTCCCTTCGAAGTATTATCCTGAAGTATCCCTTTTTGCACAAGGAAACCTTCATATCTTCCCTCCAATCAATATAATTGAAGGTCGTTAGGATCTGAGGAGTAGAAGGTAGAGAATCCATAATTCTCCTGCTGGAAAAACACAAATATTCACACAAGCTACATAGCACCTGTAGATTTTCACTGCAAAACACTAAAAATATTTGAACTATGTTAGAATCATGCCTTCCCTCTCGACATGAACATGTTTTCAGGGTTCGTCACACCCGCACCGTCACTCTGAAAAAATTCAGAGGAAGCAAGGCACTCTTTGTGGGACTTCTGTGGAAACCCAACTGCTTTTGATGTTCAATGGAGAGAGACAAACATGAAGCCTGCTTGAGATGGCTCTGATACCATGTTAAAATTGCTGTGCCATTTAGATCTTCAAGCAATGAGTCAAATATTATTGATGCAGTAAAAGGAAAATGAAGATACACACTGAACAAATCAAACCACAAAGGAAACATATGAGTATAGCTCCGATAATTATAGTATCATTGTCATTAATTAATTCGGTGTTACAATAGTTTACATAAGGAAGAATTTGAATCCATTAGGAAAGAATCTGAATCTACCAACTGGATGTGATTGTACCTAACTGACTAACTAAATCAGAATGTCTCAATCAATATCGGAGTCCAAATGGTTAACTCCATATGTCTAAACAACTCACACAATCAGTAATAAATAATTAAATCAGTCTAACTGAAGTGGTAGGTGAGCAAAGGCACCTAATCCACATGCAACCATGCATAACTAGCGCTAACTGAATTGATTGTGATCTAACTAAATGTAACTAGAAATTAACTAGTTTTAACTAGTTCCAACTCCAACTGACTGAAGGAGGTTGGTGCCGAGACTCCCAGTGGCTCCTAAAATTTAGGGATTGGTGTAGGAGGCACCTAAGCTAATGCATGCAAGAGTAGTCAGTGTCAGTTAGCATCTAGTAGTGTTCCCCATACTCTAGTAACTAGTACATGTGGCCCCATTAGGCCATGTGGACCCAATGGTACTAGTGGAATCAATTAATTAATTAAAACTCCTAAGTTAGGCTAAAATAATATAATAGACAGTATGGTTAAGGGAGGATTAATAATCCTAATAGTAAATATATTGTTAAATATGAGCTAGGAAAAATATGAAAAACATGACTTTAAACTCTTGATAGTAGATATGTCCTATGATGGCACTCCCACGCTAATATTGTGCTGATATAGTTAATCAATAAGAGATGCTTGCTTCCCCAAATGACTTCTGCTAGACATAGATGAATTTAACAACAACTCATTCCCTTTTAAGGATGGATTATGACTGTCAATAACCCATGATCTTAGTCAACTCCACGCAACACATAATAGAGAGTTTTCTTCTCTCACAATGGATATGATCATTCCTTTAATATAGATGATGTGCCTCTATGTAAATATTCCCCTTGTACTCAACTTTCCAAGGGAGTATTCCTTCACAAATAATAGTCAACAATGGGGAGGATCGCTGCTCCAAACTTTGATGAAGATACCTGTTAATCATGCCTTTGCTTAATAAATATTCCGTTTCCCTCTACAATAGTTAAGGCCCACGTTTTCCTGTAGTAATTCGCTGCTAACCACGCCCTTACACAATAAATAATATTGTTGTGAGTGCTTTCACACTCTAACATGTAAAAAATGAGGTGCTACTGGCTTTAGGAAGCTGAGGTAGGGGTCACACGACTCGACTGGTTCCCATGGATCTAGTATGTGAAAAGGTATGGTAAGTGCAGGTAAATAACAATAAAAAATAGGATAAACTATGCAAAGGAGAATATAAACTAAGATGAAAAATCTTATGAGACGTGAAAGCAAAAATGCAATAGTAAATATCCCACTATAACTAAATGCATTAACAATAAAAATACAAGATTAACCATGCACATTAACAGTAAAGGACTGCACTAAATGTAAAACAATGAAAATGGAAATCCAAGACATTACGATTATAACAAAGCCAAACATCATACAATGCAAATAAACCTTTCTCTTTTCATTATTTTGTAATGAACAATATTTTTACAAATGGGTTCGAGTTACCTTGAATATGGATGGGCCCTTGCAAATGGGTTGCGTGTGTCTCTCCTGATTCCACATAGTTTGGTGTCTCCCACACTTTGTCACGAAGGTGCTAAAGTTCAATCGAAGTGAAATGGGTGATGGTAACAGAGGGTTACAAATACCAGAGGGAATTTAGGTAGAGTAACAATGCAAAAAATGGAGATGAATGAAATTGAACCTTCATATCATATAAGTAGGAAATATTTAGGGTTTAGGGTTTTCAAACCACGATATTTTTTCCATCTACCGCTAGTAATATTTGAATTTGAGCGGGATTTTATTTTGATGTGGAATTTCCCCTACTTTGGTGGCATTTTAACTTAATTTGGTATTAATCCCTAATTTTGGTGGGATAGGTCCACCTTTTTGCGATAAGGGGGTCCGTGCCATATTGTATTTTTTGGTTTTTTGAGATATGAAGGCTTATATTGTTGGTTTTAGGTGTGGATATTAATGACATGGAATGTGGTAAGTAGGCTATGATGTATGGAAATATTTTGTGTGTTAACATATTTCCCCCTGATGTGTGAGGTTAGGAGCTAATCATATGACTGATAGACATCATAGGACTTGCGTTTCCAAAGTATGAATGTGACAAGAGTGTGGAGAGCCAAGGAATGAACTGGAGGAGAGAGAAAACTCTTTGTTGGGGATGCAAGGGATAAATATACAGATACAACACTCACAATGGATGAGGTTTATATAATAAAAAATATATGGATGAGGCAGGCATACCCATGCTTGTATCAATGTCTCAATATACATAAATGGTGAGGTCCATAGGGGGACCTAAAAAAAACATAAAGAACTGATGGATACATCATGGTGTCTCGTTAAGGATTCAACTATGGATGAAACTGTTGGCCGAATGGTGGGTGATCTAAAATAGTAATACTGAAAACACTAAAATGAAACATGGATGCATGGTCACAACTGATGCACTGAAAGGTCTAACAACTGGAAGGACTCAGGAAACGGAGAATCTAGATCTTAGTAGTACAACATACTGCAATTGGAACTATATGTATTGGGAAGCGCGAGGGGATTCCAAACACTGTCTCCAATGTAGACCGAATACCCTGAGGAACATAATAATGACTATGTTCTATAGTGACTCACCAATGTACTAGAGTCAAAGGACATCCGAAGTATTCGACTAAGTAATGACAAGACCAATACCCTATACGAATCTCAACAATGCGATTAAGGAGATGATGTCGAGCATGTGAGAAGCAACCACCTAAAAGGGCAATAAGGTTTTCCTTCCAAATGGTCTGTAGGAACTCACTGATGGTGGTGGTGAGGCCAAGGTACAAGGATGTCGAGGTATATCCTCTAGAATAGATATGTTTCCGTTGATAGAGGGAGACTTGTAACCACCAAGGAAACAATGGTTCCTTTATAGGAGCACGAGGTTTACAACCATAGAGTAACTAGAACAAGACAATGGAGGTGGACACTAGGGTGAATGAGTAAGGTGACTCAAAATTCCTTTGTTTAGAGTATGATGATAATTCTAACTTGACAACATCTAAAACTGATTTTGGGGGAAGGAAACATAGCTGGGGGGGAAACTGCATTGGGTATAATTGCAACGGGATGACCTTAGAAGGAAAAAATGCTGATAATAAGGGAGGGGGACTCTAATGGTGACTCCAAGGGTGACTCATTGCAGGGTATTTGAACAAAGGAGATTGGGAGTGCTTCCGACACAAGGGAATGAATGTGATCTATAGGGGTTCTTAGAGGCACCGATTTGGCCTTTTTCATGGTTTAAGGAGATCAAAGAAGGTATAGAAGTGTGCTCTAGATGGTACTATTCCGTTGGTTTGATTGAGCCTAGGTCAGTTGGTTGTAGTTGGTGTTTTCAATTTTAGAGAGTCTGAAAACAACAAGAAGGCTCCAATGGTGGTATTTTTTGTAAAGTTAGTCTTCAAGGTCTGAAAAATCATAAAAGTGTGTAGTTGAGAACACTTATAGTTGAAAAGGAATAGAGTAATCCTTTTTCATAAATAGCCCATCCGACCTAAAAAAGGGGAAAATTATACCTAATAGACATTATTTCACGTCCTTTAACGAGTGTAAAAGAAACAAGACTACTCAACAATCTTTTCATTGTTTAAGGAGTCATAAAATATATTAACATAAACTCCAAGCTGGGAGTCTGGGAGAACAAGACAAGACCTGAAAATATGAGGAAATGCATGCGGTTTCAACTTAATATGTCAAACTATACAGAATATTGATCCTAAGGGGATGTGAATGGCATGGGTGCCAAATGCAATGGGTTCTATAGAAAGGTCACCCATGTGAGGGGAGTCTCTACTATCGAGCAAGGGGAAATGAAAGAGGTGGTTGGGCGGGGCCAATTACTCGAATAACGGGGTGTCCTACGGGATCAAGGGGGAAAAATGGAGTCAATGTATTAACTTGGCAGAGGGGAAGAATGTCCTATATGCCAGTTAAGGGATTATACTTGTAGAAGTGGTCAGTACCATGACGCACAACCGTAGCCTGTATCTATATACATAACAAGGATACCTGAGCATAAATGTGCATATGGAATATAAAAAATGCATAGAAACACATATCCAAAGACGAACCACGTGATGGCACACAAATGGTGGTAGGCCTAGAAGGTGGCTCAACAAAAGGTCAACGATCTTGAGAAAATGTTCCAATAATCATGAAAGGTGTTCGGGTACATAGGGTACACCCAAAATACCGAACACCTAGAGAAACCACTTCACACAAATAGATCACAGATCAATACACCGATGTTTGTCACATGGTTAAAACCCTCGAGAGGGAAACAATCCACGGCCCCAGCCAAATAGCTACTTGGAGCAATTTATTATGCAAAAGAAATAAAGTTACATGAGCTCCTCATAATCGATCAACTAGCCAAGGACCCTCCACGCTCTTTAAATAGAGATCATGGAAAAATCGGGTGTTAAGCCATGGATCAATGGTAGCTATGATTTAAGAGAAGTTGAATCGTCGGATCACTTTATGTCTAGAACATATCATGAATGTCGGATTAGAATATTTACAAATGCATACTAAAAAAACACGCTTTACCTAACAGACATATTACACAATTACCTAATGGATATATTACACAAGTTGATCTTAATTAGCTCCTAAGTGTCTAAATATCCTAATAGCCCCCCTTAAGAACAACTTGGGATAGGATTGAAGGATTTACAAAAGTGACACTATTAGGAGAAGGAATGAGTCATTAGAGCCTATCCCCCCTTAATGACACATTCTTGAACTCCTAACATAGATCAAAGTTTAGAAAACTTCGCTTCTGTAAGAGACTTGGTGAAGATGTCTGCAACTTGATCATCTGTATGGCAATAGAGCATTTCAAGAACACAATCATGAACGAGATTTCTGATGAAGTGTATGTGTAGCTCAATGTGTTTGCTACGTTGATGTAGAACTGGATCTTTGGCAAGATTTATGGAACTTTGATTGTCACACCAAAGTGGAGTAGGCTGCTGTTGCTTGAATCCAAACTCTGAAAGGATCTGTCAAAGCCATAAAGCTTCCTGACTGGCATTAACTGTGGCTCGATATTCTGCTTTTGCTTAAGAAAGAGCAAGAGCTTGTTGTTTCTTACAAGCCCAAGTGACAGGTCCATATTCCAAATTGAAATCATAACCTGTAGTAGAATTTCAATCATCAGAATCACTAGCCCAATATGAATTAGTGAAACCAACCAACAAAGGTTTCCCCCCTGTACTGTAATGAATCCCAAACTGAATTGTACCTCAAATATATTGAAGTATTATTTTTGCTGCTTTCCAGTGACTTTCATGAGGTGTTTGCATATAACAGGAAACATGACCAATGACAAAGGAAAGGTCAGGATGGGAATGAGTCAAGTATAAGAGACTACCGACAAGCATACGATACAAGGTGGCATCTACTTCATGGGAAGTACAAGTGGCAAAATTTTTGACTCCATAATAGAAGGGAGAAGGGGCTGGTTTACAATCTTCTATGTGGAAGCGATGAAGAAGGTCACAAGCATACTTAGACTGGGAAAGAAAGATTCCTTCTTTGGTTTGCAAGACTTGGAGACCAAGAAAATAATGCAAATGTCCTAAGTCTGACATTTCAAAATTTTGCTTAAGACTGGATTTCACATGGGTTAAAAGTGTAGGGTCACTACTAGTAAGGATAAGATTATCAACATAAAGAACAAGTATGATGGGATGGTTTCCTACTTTCTTGGTATAGACATTGGGGTCAGAATGGCATTTAGAAAAACCACTATCAAGGAGAAATCTATCCATTTTGGCATACCAAGCTCTAGGAGCTTGCTTAAGACCATGTAAGGATTTCTTAGGGTGACAGACAAGGCTAGAGTTATTTTGAAAATATCCGGGAGGTTGTTCCATGTAAATTTCCTCCTTTAAATCACCATGTAAGAAGGTAGACTTGACATCCATTTGATGGAATTCCCAGTTATGTAAGGCTACAAGGGAAATAACAAGGTGGATGGAGTTCATTTTTGCAACATGAGCAGAGGTTTCATTGTAGTCAATCCCTTCAACTTGGGAAAAACCTTTGGCAACTAACCTTGCCTTAAGTCTTTCAATACTTCCATCTGGTGCATACTTAGTTCTGTAGATCCATTTACACCTGACAAGTTTTCTTCCTTTTGGAAGAGGAAAAAGATCCCAAGTATCGTTCGCCATTAAGGAAAAATATTCTTCATCCATAGCTCTATCCCAATCTA
Organism: Pseudotsuga menziesii; assembly: GCA_001517045.1. Lineage (NCBI taxonomy): Eukaryota > Viridiplantae > Streptophyta > Pinopsida > Pinales > Pinaceae > Pseudotsuga > Pseudotsuga menziesii. The sequence goes on from LPNX010804546.1 coordinate 284,826, forward strand.
GATTTCCTGAAGCTTATGCAAACATTTTTGGATTATGATTCTCGGAAATTTGAGCCAAAAGAGAAGAGGCTCGCTGAAACTGAGAATGTGTTTGACGTTGATCTCTAGGATCACCGACAAGATCACCGGCTGCTTCACATGTTGAATGGACGCATTGAGGAAGCATTGGTGCTGGTGCAACTGGAGGAACATGAGTAGGTGGAGGTGGATTTTCATCCTCACTGTCATCATCGGAAACTGGAGTTGGAAACTTGTCAAGGAAGTTGGAAGTATAAGAAGGCATAATTGCCGAATCAGGTTCACAGGCCAAATAAGGCACACCCACCAAGTTAGGCTCACAGGCCAAGATATTTTCACCAAATTTAACATCTCTTCTAATGATTATATCATGAGAATGTGGCTGAAGAAGTATATAACATTTTACATCTTCAGAATATCCAACAAATATGCACTTTTCACTTTTAGGCTTCAATGCTTTCCGTTTTTCATCTAGAATGTGAGCCCATGCTTCACAACCAAACACACGGAGGTGACTTACATTTGGTTTAATTTTACTCCATGATTCTTCCGATGTTATACCTTGTAAAAATTTAGTGGGTGTGCGATTAACTACGTAATTTGCACAATTTATGGCCTCAACCCAATATTGAAGACTTAGTGCCTTAGATTGGATCATACAACTAGCCATTTCTTTTAAAGTGCGCTTCATCCGTTTAGCTACACCATTTTTTTGTGGTGTATATGGAACAATGTGTTGTTGTTGGATTCCTTGTTCAGTGCAGAAAGTAGTGAACTTTTTGTTAACATATTCTCCTCCATTGTCAGATCTTAAATTAATAATTTGATGACCATATTGTTTTTCAACAAGGGCCTTGTAGGCCAAGAACATGTTAAATACTTCGCTATTAAGTTATAGGAAGTAAACCCAAGTGCGTTTGGAGTAGTCATCAATGAAATTTAAGAAATATTTGAAACCAGAAAAGGAAGCAGATGGAAGAGGACCACACAAGTCACTATGCACAAGCTCCAAGGGAACCGAGGCATGCCAAGAGGCATGTTTGTCAAAACTATCCCGATGATATTTTCCGAGTACACAACTGGAACAAACACCATCCTTGCAAGATACCATCGGAAGACCAGTCACCATATTTTATTTCTATAGTTGTTGCAATGAGCGATAATTTAAGTGACCAAATCGCTCATGCCAAAGTTTGCTCAAGTTATCATTATGAGCAACAAAAATTGAAGGAAAAGGTGACGACCCAAAGTTGTTAAATTTGTACAACCTGGTAATATCATCAATAATTCCAGTAGCTAGGACATGTTGAGGGTCTTTAAAATACTTGATTACAACTTGGTGAGGTGTAAACATTATAGTTTTACCTTCACTAGAATGAGTGATTTTATAGACTGACAAGAAATTACAAGAAATTCTTGGAACACATAGTACATCACTAAAATGACCATTTTATACTAGAACTGTTCCAGATCCTACAACACTTAGAGAACTATCATCACCAACAAAAATTTTTTGGTATTACATTCATGCATATTAGAAAAGATGGATTGATCCTTAGCCATATGATAAGATGCTCCAGAATCAATGAGCCATTCATTTGAAGTAGAAAAAGAAGATGCAGTATAAGAGTAACCAGAAGCACAAAGTGCATGTCCATGAGAGGTATATTCTGAAGATGAATCTAGGATGATGTGGTGCTTCTTCATTGCTGCTTCCAAGGCTGCCATCTTCTTGAAATACTTAGATTCATCATGATTATCTTTCCAACAAAAATTGCAATGACGCTTAGTCTTCTTTCATTTTGGCTTGGATACTTTGCCATTTCTTAAACAAGGAGCTGGTTGAGAGGGTTTGGGACCCTTGTTTGGCTTACTATTTCAAAAATTCTGTTTCTTGGGAGGATTGGACTTTTCTTTTTGTTGGGACAATAAGGATTTCCCAGATGTATCTACATTGTTAATTATTCCAAGATGAATGAGATTATATTGCTCTCTAATTAAGGAATCACAAAAGGATTCAAGAGTAGGCTCTTGATAGCTAACTGCATTCAAGGATTCTTTCATGGAGTAAAATGTAGATACAAAAAGATAATATGTAGGTCCAAGTTTGGAAAGAATATGATAAATACATTGTTTGTCTTCAGTTGATGACCTCAAATTTCATTGTGTTTACCAAACATAGATTCCAACTTTTCCCAAGTTTATCAGGATCATCAATTCCAGATATGTGGAATCACAAATTAGTAGAGATCAACATCCCAATCAATCCATGAGATTCATCACATCTATTTGTCCATTTTATTTTCTTATCATCATCAGTGGGTTCTGTTTCTTTCCCTGAGGTAATTCAGAAAAGTCCCCTACTTCGTAGAACATCTTCCATACGAGATTTCCATGAGAAATAGTAAGAAATGGTAAGTAGAATATCACAAGGGGCATCCATAATGTAAAATAATGGCTGAAAAAAATAGAAACTAAATGTCTGGATGCAAAGAACTCAAAAAATTAGGCTGTTTCAAAAAAACAGCATTGAAAACTGATCCTCGATGATGAAGATATGCTTGATCAAAGAAAATGTTGAAGATGTCCCCAATAGTGATGTGGCATATATTAACTTGACCAACTAAAAAAAGAACCCCCATCTTCCCAAGATGAACCTTTGACAATCACTTATAAGAAAGTTGCTTTTAAGTGAATCACTTTTGTAAAATAAGTGATGTTCACTTTTAGAATAATGTTACTTTTAAATAGTGCCGCAATAAATTAAAGATTTAAGTGACTCACTTTTTATTTTATTTTATTTAAGTGAGATGCAGTTTTACAATAAAGTAACTTGAAAATAGAAATTGCATGCATTAAAAAGTAACTTAATAAGACTTGAACTCAAGACCTATTAAGGAATAAAACAACTTTGAACCAAGTGAGCTAAGTTTAAAAGGTGTGTAAAAGAATGGAAAGAGGAAGGGGACTTTTTTTTTTACTCTTCTCTCTCATTCTCCATGCTTTCCTTTTTTTCATGCAAATCACAAAAAAAATAAAAATAAATATTTTCCACACTATGGGGTTAGATCTTGGTTAGCTTACCTGGAAAGTCTACCTTTTCAAGTTTTCTCGCTATTTCTGATTCACCGTGATCACACAAGGTGCACGACAAAGAGCATACGTAGCCGAGAAGATAAGAAAAAAACTTTCCCTTTTTGTTCCTGATTTGCCGCAATCGCGCAAGTTGCACGACAAAGAGCATACGTAGCCAAAGAAGGAAACAGTCCGAGACTAAAACAATAAAGATCTAATAATAAAAATGATAAAATATGAGAGATTTAAAAAAAATAAAACAAATCCATCACTGTAACATTATACCTTTAGATTTGCCCAAATGGGTGTTTCTGGATCAAACGGAAATGGTTTTTGATGAAACAAAAACTATTTGTCAATAGAAACAATGCTCTGGACGTAATCGAATAGTTCACATAGCCCACAAATGCACAGAAACTCTAGAACCAGAAACCATTTCAAAGTTTTGGCAACACCGGTTCCATATCTTGATCAAAACCGGAAGTAGCTCTTCATAAACGCTCTGATACCATGTTTGGGTACATAGGGTACACCCAAAAGGATAAATACCTAGAGCAACCACTTCACACAAATATACCACAGATCAATACACCGATGTTTGTCACGTGGTTAAAACCCTCGAGAGGGAAACAGTCCATGACCCCAGCCAAATAGCTACTTGGAGCAATTTATTATGCAAAAGAAAGAAAGTTACATGGGTTTCTCATAATCGATCAACTAGCCAAGGACCCTCCATGCTCTTTAAATAGAGATCATGGACCAATCAGGTGTTAAGCCATGGATAAATGATAGGTATGATCTAAGAGAAGTTGAATCATCAGATCACTTTATGTCTAGAACATATAATGACCGTCGGATTAGAATATTTACAAATGCATACTAATGCATAGTAAAGAAACACACTTTACCTTACGAATATATTACACAAGTTGATATTAACTAGCTCCTAAATGTCTAAATATCCTAACAAAAGGCACATAACATGGATTGCGATGCTGAAAATGGATACAATATGACACGTGATCTCATTAAATGGTCGAGATCACGCATGTGAAAAAGTGAGCAAGGTTAATGTCTTTCCCCCATTCTTTGGGCATGAGTCTTGTGATTATGGATCATATATGTGTGGTGATGAGTTATGGGCTCATTGAAGTATCGAGATAGATGTGACGGGGCAAGGCAAAAATGAGTGAGGTTGTCGCCTATTATGGGGTTGAGGTAGTCGATCATGGTCCCTAGGTCATAGATGTTGATGGTATGCAAATTCTCTTGTGAAGAGATATCAATAGGGAATTGAGTAACTCGTGGGAGGGGGGTGTCTAATGAGGATTATAGCCATGGTGGCAAGCTAACTTGGTGATACGATCATGGGAGATGCCTCCGCCAGGGTGGATTCCCCTAGTATTAATGACGAGGATGATGAGGATGAGTAGGAAGGTATGGATTACTGCCACCATGTTCTAGGCATAGGAATTCCTCATGAGTTCGAAAATGAGTCGGAGGGACTCATTTTTGGTTGACACACTTATAGTGGTATGTCGAAGTAGAGGAAGGTGTACTCATGGCCTTACTCTGATTTAGGATGGAAGGGTTGGCCCCTTCAATTAATATTGGGAAGAGGAAGGGGGTTGTTAGGGGATGGCTGAGGGGAAACCATAGGGGCTATTGAAACTGTGGGTATTCTAGGTGGTGGGTAGTTGGAAGTGGTACTAGGATGAACTGGTGTCAAAATGAGTTATGGGATTGGAGGAGGGTTAGGGGTGTAAGGTACCAGACTGGGAGGCGTACATTTAAACTACGCAAGTTGAGGGTTTCCATGACGGGTGTGCTCATAATTCCTGAAGGTGGGTATAGAAAAGGTATATGTTGGATGGGTGTGGCTCCCCATTGATTACCAAGTAGTTAACTCAGGGTGAGAGTTGGCATTGGTTAGCGGTTGAGGTTTTGGTTGGGGTGGTTGTTGGTATATCGGATGAAAGGGTGCAAATATTCAAGATATGAATAGCTTCCAGAGGTGGTGTCAATGATGAAAAAGTGGTAGTCATGGGGGATTCTTTGAAGACGCCTAAGGCAAGGACATTCAACGAAGGAATGGACACGCTGCTGATGACATTATCTACCATGGGGAGGATTTTTTTAGGATTGGAAGGCCTCTTGGGATCATATTACTTTGGTTTTTCAATTTTGACTATCTTTCCATTGTGGGGAAAAATCATGGCCCAGAAAACAATCGAGCTGACAACCTTCATCATGTACATGTAACTACGCTCTAGGAGGAGGTTGTAATTAAGATGAGGATCGATCACTTCAATCTCTTTGAGGACAGTATTTCTAGCCAACTCGACTGGTACATTGGGAGGAAGTCTTTGAGGTTGGGCTTCCCGCCCGGCATAAGCACACAAGGAAGTCGATGATGGATCTAACTTGGATGACCCTAGATTTATCCAGACAAAGGTTGGCATAACGAATGTGTATCTACCCTTATCGAAAATGAAATGGTGAATGCCAAGGTTCTGGATGGTAATGGGTACTTGGAAAGCCAATGATGATGGAATATGTAGCTCATACCGATTAAGGTCGAAAGTCATCAAAAGTATATCGGTGGGGTCGATGGTGCATAATATTGACAACAACACTTTACGTTGTATTAGGAAATTCTTAAGGACTTCCAAAGTGGACATAGCTGCAGGTAACTAGGCCAAGTAGTCGACGATGCTATAGTTGGGTGCACTGTGGAAATTGTCCTTGGCTGTAAAACATTGCAGTGGAAACTTTGGAGCCTCAATATTTTCATCGATAGGGGGTTGAGGAAACTAAAGGGCAGGTTTGACGAGAGAAGGTTCGCTAGAATTACTAGTAGAATTGGTCTCACCTTGTTTGTAGGTTAACTTCCTCCTTAGATAAGGTAAATAAATGTTGAACACCCGAATCAGGGTGTTGGATTGACAATGCAACATATTGTGTCACTGGTTCTGTTGTGACCACCCCTTGAGTAGGTAAGGGGTTTTGTAACAACGTGGCAGTGGGTCTGATTGAGGTGGGAGAGGTTGTGTCTGTGGGGCAGCTGTATTATCATGATGCTTAGCTTCATCCCAAAGATAGTGAGATCTAGGTAAGTGAGTACAATGATGGGTACAATGTCCATAAACCCTATAGAAGGAACAAGGGTGGTTAGTTCACAGCTACGGTTCTTGCCCTATTGTTGAGGCTACTTAGGGTCTTGTATCACCAGATTGGCATCGTTGTTTCCCAGGGGGTTAGGAAGTGGTATGCCCCCTCCTTGGCATTGGTTATTTATGTGATTCCAAACTTGTCTTTTGTTTTACTGGGATTGTTGGTTTTTGGGGACATGTTGGCTAGGTGGTTGGTTCTGTTGTGCATACACTTGTTGTTGCGGTGTCAGGGAAGCCTGAGGGGGTGCTGACACTGTAGGAAATGATAGTTGGTTTGGGAAAGGATAGTTAGGGTGAGTTGTCAGAAGGGGAACATATCCTTTATGGGGGTTCCCATAAGTAGGTTATAAGTAAGGAGGGCCATGAAATTGAGGGGTTGATTCCGAGAGAGCATAAGAAGGTGTTGATCCAGAATTGGAGGTGAGCTAGGACAGATCGAGACTATAACTTGGGATGGCAAAGGGAACCACTGTCAATGATGTGGCACTAGATGATGTGTCATACGAAGGAGTTGTCATGGGAGGTATGTGAGTGTAAGGTTGGATGATAGATGTGACCGAACCAATGACACCATTAGTGACATGTGATGCCCCCAACGGGTCCTTATGGGTGAAATTGCCATAAGAAGTGTTTGACAAAATGGTATATAGGTAACCTGACTAGGCATATATCAAATCATATTTTTTGGAGTTGAGGATAGATTATTCTTTTGTATGTGGGAATTTAGAGACAACATCCTTGGCAATGGCAGGGACGAGGGACTTTATAAACCAGTCAAAGAATATTCTATCATCTAGCTTGATTTTGCACAAATTGCGTTGTCTATGCCAATCATGGATGTGGTCCATGATATGGGTATCGGTGTTTTGGTGACAAGACCAAAGGATATGGATGCCGACATTGTATCAAATAGGAAGTTGAAAGAACTGTAGGAACATAGAAGCGAGTGATGCAAAGGTAGAGTGGGTTCCATGCGACTGATCAATGTACCACTTATATGCGATGCTAGTGAAGGTCCTTCAAAGGATATGTAGCCTAACTGAGTCATTAACTGTGAAGTTCAAAGAACACCATAGGTGGAATGACATGACATGGTTCTAGGGATCTTCACCGACCTTTCCCTCAAATTTCAGGATATCCGAAGGGAGTTTGGTAGGCATCGGTGGAAAGGTATGATCATGACGAATTGGGTCATTAGTCAACTATGACATATTAGGAAGTTTAAGGCAAGCCATTAATGATAGGCTCAAGGGATTAGAGGCTCTGTGTGGAGGTATTGTCATGGGGGGTTCCTTATAGGATGGTTCTTTATAAGCAGATTTCCTACATGGGGGTTACTGGAGGAGGGGTTTCCCATTTAAAAGTAAATTGTGTATGGGTTCCCCATTATGACATGCCCGATTGGTGGGTTACTGATGTGGGGTTTTTATAAAGAGAGGATTCTAGAAGGTGGATCTCCCATGGGAGGGTTCCCAATGGGAGGGTTCCCAATAGGTGGGTTCCCGATGGGAGGGTTCCTAATAGGTGGGTTCCCAACAGGAGGGTTTTCGATGGGAGGGTTCCCAATATTTGGGTTCTCAATAGGAGGGTTCCCAATAGGTGGGTACCTAGAGGTGGGTTCCCAATAGGAGGGTTCCCAATGGGAAGGTTCACAATAGGTGGGTTTATGATGGGAGGGTTCCTAGTAGGTAAATGTATGCTACCAGACGATGGGATGTGACCAACCATGGGGCTGTGTGGAGGTGACATATATGAGTTGTAGGGATTGGTCTCAAATGAAACTCTCTCAAAAATTTAAACCGAAGAAAGTGAACAATGCCAGCTAGTGGTGCAACATAATTAATCTAACAAAGTGAACTAAGGTGACTTCCCTAGAATCCCGTGAGAGTATATCATAGGATCAATGATGGTGAAGTGACGTGAGTGAGAAAGAGGGCTATGAAAACTATGTGTGCAAAAGGAAAGATCTCAACAAAGGAAATGCTCAGGACAACAACACACTCGACTAAAACTCTACTGCAATCCTATGTCACAACAGGTGACTGAAAAAAACAGCTAGAAATCCAAGAAGCAATCACTACCTAGAAATAAAAAGACTCTCTAACTTATGAGGTATGGGATCATGCAAACACCTGACTAAAGAGATGGAAGCCCTCGCAAACCGCATCCTTTGGACGGTGATGAAATCGAATAAGATAATATGGCCTAGAATACTAATAATGGCTATGGGATATCCCCATACCATGAGGTATCGCGAGTAAAAGATCCCTAGAAGAATGAAAAATAGGATACCCAGTTCATGACATGTTCAATTAGGTGAATCTCCAACATTAGCCTTTGACCATTGAACCCCTGGTAAGGAGGCCTAGCAATGCAATGAGGACTACAAGTAGGTAGCCTTAAGTACATAGTGGAGTGCGATATTCCACCTTGACCTCCGAAAATAATCTTGTGACTTCGAACCTCCTAAGGGAGAGGCCTACCTAACAAATTGGCTATAACCATGTCAACAAATACTAGGGTATTTTGGCACCCTAAAATTCAACAACTATGTCTTAGATGTGAATGGCAAAGGGGGATTATTTCGATGCCTACCCCGAGTGCCCTACCTAGCTACACAATTCTTTTTGGTCCCAAAGGGGGTTAAATATGTGTTCAATTAGGGAAATTTTAGGCTCACTTTGTTCTTAGGGTATGAGTGGGTGCACAAGTGGTGTGAAAAATCCTTATGTAAAAGAAATAACTGCTCAAAGTAAATGCTGAAATAAATAATTGAAATTGAAAAATTACTGAAACAACCAGGTAACTATTTTGCAAAGAACATCAAGTAGCCACTAATTATCAATGGAATTTTCATGTACTGCTAAACTCAACCAAGAAGATAAGCCATGAAAAAACAATCATGCAAGTAGTGTAATAAACCGGGGAGGGGGACTGAAAACCACTGATGCTGGAAATCAACTAGTCAAACCAACCAAATTGGGGGTCTAAATAGAGGATTCAAAAAATGTCTATCTCAAAGTGCTTATGTCTCAGGAACATAAGTGTTCTAGAGCACGCCTGGCTCAAAAACATAATTGGGGCAATGGGAACTTGAAACAAAGAGAATTTTGGAATGCACATAACTAGGAAAAAAGGGTGCTTTGGAGTGCCCTTAACTGGAAAAAAGGAACGCTCTAGGATATAATTGAGACATTTAAAAAAAAAGACTCAAGAAAGGGCTGGGCAGGGGTTCGAGGGATTGGAAAAGTCTGGTTTTGTAGGCCATAGGGTGACTAGGATGCTAGAAAAGATACAAAACATGCAACCTAAAATATCTATTCAAACAAAAACTACACAAGAAAACATGTTCAAACAAACGGTTAAAACCACCAAGGATCCTTCAAGATCTCTCTAGTATGGCGTCAAATCTGTTGTGAGTTCTTTCACACTCTAATAGGTCAAAAATGAGGTGCTACCAGATTCAAGAAGCGAGGTAGGAGTCACATGAGAGACTGGATCCCATGGATCTAATGTGTGAAAAGTTATGGTAAGTGCAAGTAAATAACAACAAAACATATGCTAAACTATGCAAAGGAGGATATAACCTAAGATGCACAGGATTATGAGTCGTGAATGAAAAAATGCAATAGTAAATATCTTGCCATAACTAAATGCAGTAATAATAAGAAATAAAGGCTAACCATGCACAGTAACAATAAAGGATTGCAACAAATGTAAACTACTGAAAATGGAAGGCCAGAACATTACGATTATACCAAATCCAAACAACATATAACGAAAATAAACCTTTCTTTTTTCATTATTTTGGAATGAACAAGATTTTTACAAATGGGTTCAAGTTACCTTGTGTATGGATAGGACCTTACAGCTGGGTTGGGTGTGGATCTCCTAGTTCCATGCAGTCTGGTGTCTCCCACACTTTGTCACAAAGGTGTCGAAGTTCAACTGTAGTGAAATGGGGGATGGTAACAGAGGGTTACAAATATTAGAGGAAATTTTGGTAGAGTAACATTGCAAGAAATGGAGATGGATGAAATGGAACCTTCATATCATATAAGTAGGAAAATATTTAGGGTTTAGGGTTTTCAAACCACGATGGTGTTTCCATCTACCGCCGATAATATTTGAATTTGAGAGGGATTTTATTTTGATGTTGACTTTCCCTTATTTTGGTGGCCTTCTTTCTTAATTTGTTATTAATCCCTAATTTTGTGGGATATGTCCACCTTTTGCGGGAAGGGGGTCCATGACATATTGTAGTTTTTGGTTTTTTTAGATATGAAGGCTTATATTCTTGGTTTTAGGTGTGGATATTAATGATATGAAATGTGGTAAGTAGGCTATGATGTATGAAATTTTTGTGTGTGTTAACAAATACACTACCCTATCTTTGATGAAGACACCCTTGCTTAATAAAAAATGGTCTCTCTATTGGTTGTGTCCTAATAGTACTTAGGATTCCAAGGGAAATTCACCCAGCTTCCCAGAATAACTCAAAATTTAAGTCAAAACTCAACAAAGATCTGTCAATCTTGAAGCACAATGATATATCGAGATGATCTATCCTTTGAATTGTCTAGGGTGGATAGAATTTCCCATTGAACCCAATGTTGGATAAGGAATTCAATCTTAATCCTAAATAACTCTTAGATCTCTCCAACCAAATCTCAATAATGAATAATCAAAATGAATCCGTAGAGAACTCAATTTTCCTTCTTTTATTCTTTTTTTACTTGTGCATGCTGCATGTCGTTTAACTTATGCATGCATGCAACTTTAATGGTGCATGTCGCATGCATTTTGAATTAGGCCTCGCATGTCACACATTTCTCCTGATACTTCTTAAGTGGTCATCTTTATCTGCTAATGACTTAATATCACTGCAAATGGTGACTGTGATTTTGTCCTGGGTGGTATCAGTCATTAGTTATGTTATCACTCGAGGAAAATCCTCTAGGTTGTAGCTCGAGGATGCCTGGTAATTTAAAAATGTTTTTAGGGTTCTCTGATATGGATCAAGTCAGGTGACCTATATAACCTCCCACTCTCAAGAAATGCATGAATCTCACTCAATTACAAGGCTTTTAGTTACAATTTGTTCAGTAGTATGACGATAAGGTGCAGGGATGGAGAACTCATCAAGCTGGAAGACTTACATACAAAACATATGCATATAAATGGCCAAATCCTGACAAGGATGGTACTTATAAATAAAATCACATTAACTCACCAATAGGATGACAGCTATTAACTATTAATCAACTTGAAAATAACCTAAATACACATTCAGGCATAAGTACAGTAAAGATAAAGATGATGGCTGAACAAATCATAACAAAAGAGCTTATATTTCAGAATGAACAAGACTGGAAGCTTGACAATAGAATAGTCTTATAAATCCCTGAATTCGAACCCCTATTATCAAATCGATCTTAGGCTTTATAGCCTTTTTACAAAAGTACAGATCCTGAAACTTCGATCTGTTTTCACAAAAATACTCAAAAGCGATAGTTTTTCCAAATTAGGGTTTCAAAACCTACCTAACTATTTGTCTAACTATGATGAAGATCTAGTTCATTGATTGAAAATTAAATAACTGAAGTAGTTTCTAGTGATCATTGCTGCTGGTCCACTGTAAATTAGCCTACAAAAGCCAACGTTTCAGCGGTTAAATGATGTGATCGTTCTTTCTTAATCCACTGGAATTTTCTACCTTGTCACTGTGGTTGGCGATCGAAAGCTATAACCTGAATGATCGAAACCTCAAACCTGAATGTGGCCGCAGTGTCGGTGATTTAAACCACCACCAACGTGATGGTTAAGCATCGGCGATCGAAATCTCTAACCTGGAAGATAGAAATCTCAAAACTAAATGTTGCCGTAGTGTCAACGTTTCAAACCATTACCGTCGCGACGGTTAAGCATCGGCGATCAGAAGCTCTAATCTGAACGATCGGAACCTCAAAACTGAATGCTGCCGCAGTTTCGGCATTTGAAGCCACTACCATCATTATGGTTAAGCATCAGAGGTTAGGAAGACTAACCACTAATGCATCGACGATCGACACCTCAAAACTGAATGCATCGGCGCTTTAAACCACTAACTTATCAGCGATCGAAACCCCAAAACTAAACGCTACCGTAGTGTCGGCATTTCAAACCACTACCGTCACGACGGTTAAGCATCGGAGGTCGGGAAGACTAACCACTAATGTGTCGGTGATCGGCACCTCAAAACTGAATGTGTCGGCGTTTTAAAGCACTAACTTGTTGACGGTCGAAACCCCAAAACTAAATGCGTCGGCGCTTCAAACCACAAGATTCTTCGTAGTGTGGGCAGTATAGAGGACTAAACCTCTGAAACGTCGCCGTTGTAAAGGAGTAAACCTCTGACCTGCTATCAAAAATGTTCTTTCGGTGGTTAGTGTATATGTTGCACTCCTTTCTAATCTATCGAAGATGACCCTTTTTGGTGGCTAATGAGATGTTCTGAGCCTCGCCTAAGCCACTGAAAGGTACAACTTGTGAATTTTTCACCCAAATAAAAAACAAAGGATTTCAAACTGTCAGTGATATTCACATTCTTCATTGCATGATTTAAATTCTTCATACTATCAAAATAAATTATTTTGGGAGATAACATCTGGCTCCTACTTGGGGATGGGAACCCCCCTGCGAGGTCCCAAGAATCCCAGACCAGAAATGCCTTTCCCTAAAAGAAACTAAGTAACTTAACACTATCATCTACTGTTCCATTGGATATGGAGTTTATTCTGAAAGCAAAACAACCTACTATCTACTAATTTACAATAATAAGGCCTCAGAGCCTCAAATAAAATAGAGTTTCAAGAACCTCCCGTTCACTGGGCCATCAAATACCTCTCCACCTTCCAGATTCTGCAATTTGAAGGTGTTATTCTTATGTACTTGGGCTATAAAAAAAGGGCCAATCCACCATAAGAGTCAAATTTTCCATTTTTTCCCTTGTCCTGTCTGACAGCATCCCATGTGAGGACCTAATCTCTGACCTGAAAGTTGTCTACTTTTGCTGTTTTGTCAAACATGTCCTTTATCCTCTGTTGACGAGCTTATGATTTTCCTACAACTTGCTCCCTTATTTGTTGTAACTCTACCAAATCCATCATCCTTCTCACCATATCATTTGGTTCATCTTCCTCTTCCTGAAAGAACTTTGCCACTGGAAGGATGAGCTGGATAGGAAAATGGCCTCAATGCCATAAACAAGATTAAATGGAGAAGTCCCTATTTATATTTTGTCTATTACCCTATCAGCCCATAAAGCAAACTTAATATTTGAATCCCAACTTTTCTGATTTGTCTCTAGCAGTTTCATGATGATTCTGATTAAGCTTTTGTTGGATGACTCATCCAGGCCATTGCCGGATAATAGGATGTGGAGTGCACTAGTTGAATACCCATTGATTCACACATTTTAACTAATTCCCTAGCATTGAAAGCTGGTGCATTATCAGTTCCTAACCTTACTGGGCAGCCAAACCTGCTAAAGATATTCTCATATAAAAACATTATGATGACTTGATGAGTGACATTCCTGGTGGGTACTACTTCTATCCATTTTGTAAAGTAGTCAGTGGCTACTAAGATCCATTTACGATGTCCATTGGAAGATGGATTTATTTCACCTATGAAATCTAGACCCCATTGCTTTAAAGGCCCATTCACCACAATAGGCCTAAGGGGCAAGGACTTGAGCTGCTGCTTCCCTATAAATATTTGGCATTGGTCACAGGCCCTTACAAACGTGCATACATCTGTAAAGAGGACTGGCTAATAGTACCTTGCTCTTAAGATCTCGTGGGATGTGGTTTTCCAGTAGTGGTGGCCCCCACATGTGCTGGAATGAAAATGATGCATGACCTGCTCTGCTTCTTCTTTACCTAGACACCTTAGCAACATTCTAGACTGATCTCTCTAGTACAATAGTTTGTCAATTATGCAAAACTTAACATATTTCAAATTAAGAGCTCGTGCTTGGTTAGGAGTGAGATCAGGAGAAACTTCTAATTTTTGCAAAAATTGAATGATACCTGAGTACCACTCACATGAAGATATGTTCTCATCTACTGATGGAATGCCATTTTGATCTTGATTTACTCTTGTTTTTGCTGCTACCACAGTCTGCACCTTTGTTGATTTGACACATGTGAAATTTATTCCCATTAGTTCACAGTTTTCTTTGGCCATGAGTTTGGCCAGGCCTAGTCCCTTTACTAGCTTGGTGGGTTTCACATCTATATCAAACTCAATGAGTTTGGCAATCCACTTAGCCCTCTTCCCATCAATGTCCGACTGAGTCAAAACATCCTTCACAGCAGCTGAAGGGACATATGCAATGACCTTTGCATGGATAATGTAGATTCTGAAAGTTTTCAAAGATTTTATGAGAGCATAAGCCTGCTTCTCAATTGGGTCATACTTCAGCTCAGCATCTGTCAGGGTTTTGCTGAAGAATGCAATTGGATGATCAAGACCCTCATCATTCTTTTGTAATAGTACAGCTGCCACTGTGTCATAAGATGCAAAAGAGAAAGTGTAAAAACCCTTGGTGTAGTCGGGACTAATCAGGGTTGGGGAATCCATGATAGCTTTCTTAATGTCTTCAAAAGAGTTTCTTGCATGTTCAGTCCACTTTATTTCCGCATCCTTTTTAAGGATGAATTTTATGTGCTTTACCAGCTCGAAGAAATTAGGAATGAACCTCTCGACAAAGTTTATCTTGCCTAAAAAGGACTGAATGTCTCTTTTTGACTTTGGTATTGACAGCGTTTGGATTGCTTCCACCCTTACTGGATCGATCTTTACACCTTCAGCTGAGACTATGTGGCCTAGGAGCTTTCCTTCATTGAGTGCAAAATGGGACTTCTTGGGGTTCAGTGATATTCCATACCTTCTGCACTTCAGAAATACCTTCCTTAAATGCTGTAAGTGGTCATGATGGCTGTAAGAGTAAACTGTTAGGTCATCCAAATATATCAGCACAAATTTATCTTTTAGCCCTACAAAAGCTAGGTCCATGGCTCTCTGAAAAGTAGCCCCAGCATTCATTAGCCCAAATGGCATGTTAGCATACATGAAGGTGCCCTAGGGGGTGGTAAAGGCAGTATTCTCTTGGTCATCAGGGTGCACAACAACTTGGTTGTATCTAGAGAAGCTATCAAGGAAGGACATGACCCTAGCCTTAGAGACTTTCTGCAATAGGTGTTCCATCTTGGGCAGTGGATAGTTGTCTTTCTTGGAACACTTGTTCAGGTTTCTGAAATCCACAAACAACCTGATTTCTCCATTTTTCTTTCTTACCACTACCAAGTTTGCAATCCACTTGGAATAACTGAGGGGGATTCTGATCTTGGCTTTGAGGAGCTTGTGGATCTCTTTTTCAATAACTAGTAATAGGAGGGGGCTGATGGGTCTCAGCTTTTGTTTGAAAGGAATGGTGTCCTTCTCCAAAGGAATTCTGTGCTGGATGATATTGGTGTCACACGTTTTTAGGTCACTATACTCCCAGGAAAAAACATTAGCAAACTCTTTAATCAAGCTGCAAAATTTATACTTCTGATCAGCATTCAATCCCGTGGAAAGATTTATCAGTTTAGGATGGCTTTGGCTGCCTATGTTTTGCTCTTGGATAGCAGGATCTAGCTCCTTTTTGGTAGGATTGAAAGGGATGTCATTATGATCAAACAGTTCTTCTAGTGGTACTAGACCTCGGGGTATGTAGTTGCTGGGCAATTGGACAATGTTCTTATCAACCACTTTATCTTTTAACTTGAGCTGTTTGGATTCCTCCATGTTTAGGTTTTCCTGGTCTATGTGTATGTCAGAGAATTCATCTACTAACTGAAGTAATTTACTAAGCTCATCATCATTTTCAAACACCCTCCAAAATTTTACATTATCTGGCAAAGAGGGTCTGTACTTGACCTGAACATCATAGCCGAGCTTAGGGGGTAAAGGAGGAACAAACATACTTGCAGAGAAAGCTAGGGAATCAACCAAGTGATTCAAAGCCCTAGGAATATATGACAGTTCAAAAAACATAAATGAGTCTCTGAGTTTCCATACCTCATCCCTGTAGGCCTTCCGTCTGATATTTTTTGTCTGAAAAGTGTTGTTGACCTGCTGTATGATGAGGTCTGCATCTCCAAAAATATTTATGCACATGATCCCCATCTCCTTGGAAGCTTTAACTCTTAGTATCAAGGATTCATATTCTGCTATGTTGTTAGTGGTTCTAAAATCAAGCTTATAAGATAGGTGGATGTTTTCCTTAGATGGGGAGATCAATAATACACCTACACCTGCTGAGCTTTGAGTGCTAGCCCCATCAAAATACATGGTCCAGATTGTTGTGGTTACTTCTTCGGGCTGCTGACAGGTGGGTTGAGTGAGTCGGATTGATGTCTGCTGAGAATCATCTATTTGCAAAATGCATGACCCAAAATCAGTGTCCACTGCATAGATGGGGTGATTCACTGAGTTGCTTTCCTTGCTTATAATGTATGCTAGCCAATTTTCCCTATACAGCCTCTTAGTCTCTCCTCCAAACATGGGAATGGTGGCATATGCGAGATCCATCTAAAGGGTGCCACCTAGTCTTTTTCTCCATGACCGAGACAACAAGAGGCCAAATTTTGGAGGGATATCAACCACTACAAAGTCCATCATGATGCTTTTCGAAGGTAGCTGAGTTAGGTTCACAGCCAGGTCTTTGATGAGGCCCAAGCACTTGACCTTCCTGGAGTCAAAGGAGAATAAATCATGGTAGGGCTTGGTGATGCTGAGGCCAAGCTCATCCATCACAACTTTTGGCATTAGGTTATGAGAGGCTCCTGAATCTAGCAGGCAGTTATGGAGGATTTTATCATGTATGTCCAAGGATATGTAGAATGGTGGGCATGAGTCCTTTAGGTCTTCGATCATGGGGCCCAGGGTTACAACAGGCTTGTCATCTTGCAGGTTCACAAAGTCAGTGTCAATGTGCACCTTGGACTGAAGGGAATTCAGAATGGAGGTTTTGAATGCATCATTATTCATTAGCTCAATTAAAGGGAAAGGGATTTTCAATTTTTTAATTTTAGACTCAAGGTTGAAAGAATAATGCAGCCTATCTAGAAAACTTACTTAGTGAGATGTAGGTTTGAGTTGGACTTGATCAGGTGTGGCTAAAGGTGTTGGTTTCTGCAATGCTTTGGATGGGACAACCACCTAATTCTTTGGTAAAACATCAACCTTTCTAGTTGATGCAACAGGTCGCTTGACATGTACAACATTCTTCTTGAGGGGAGCAACTAGCCTAGACCTCAGTTTGTAACCTCCCTGACCATCAGCCTAATAGACAACCTCTTAAGTGATCTGCTCATCAATCAGGGCTTCCTAATATTCTGCCTGTGTCAGAAAAGAACAGTCCACCTTATCCTCCATGCAGTGGATATTGTCTTCAGCTTCTCCTTCTTCTTCAATGAATTCTGGCTCTTCTTCTAATACAACATTTTGAAATGGAGCTCTTATCCTCTGGTCTTCCCCTTGATTCCTCTCCCTTTTGAGAATCTGAACTAGGGGGTTTCCTCTTCTATAAGGAACACAATTTGGGTTTCGAGGAGCAAAGTCACTTGGCCCTTTACCCCTCACAGGTAGATGTCCTTGGTCCTTCAATTTAGACATTTTAGCGGTCAAGTTATCTAATAGTTTGGTCATTTTTTCAATCTTGTTCTCTGATGCAGAAGCCCCACTAGAGTTTGCTGGCTACTTTTTCCTGTTTATCTTCCCTTTGACCTTCTGAGATGCCAGAATGTTTGACTCTACCTCTAGGGCAACATCCTGCATGAGTGATAAGGAGGAAGACCTCCTTTCTCTAAGAAGTAGGAAGAAGTTAGAGTCAAAGGAATTTGCATAAGTTATCCTAGCTGAGGTGTCAGTGGGCTTAATTTCAGTAGGGATCTTGTTGTACATATTGTTGAATCTCTTGGTAAAGTTGGAGATAGACTCCCCATTTTCTCTTTTCAGGTTGCTGAATTCTGTGATATAGTAGAGGTGGTCTCTCCTTTCTCCCCAATGCTTTAGGAAAATGTCATCTAGCGCCTCTATGCTTTCCATTGATCCAGTAGGCAGTTCCTTAAACCACTTCCTAGCCTGGCCATCTAGGCTTTGCACAAACGCCCTAGTCCATACATCTTCTTGCTCTATGTTAATATTTTCAGCATAGTTGTAAAATGCGTCTAGATGTTCTTTAGCAGTGAAATCCCCTTCCCTTGTAAACTTAGGCATATACTTGAGATAATCCTCAGTAGGCATGGCTGCGAGGGGATTTGGAAAAATTACGGGTGCATACCTAGCTACCAGGATCCTTTCCATCTTGGTCAATTGAGGGGCAACCATATTGGAAATGGGTGTGGGCAGGGTTGAGGAAGGAAACACTAATGGAGATACTTGCTGAGAAGGTGGTGGTATACTTATCCTAGTGGAGTCACCAGGGATTGGATCTTCACAAGCAATAGTGCTTGAAGATTCCCAAACCCTAGATTTTTCTGATGTATCTAAAAATTCCTGGGAATTAAGGATTTCAGCAGAAGAAATAATAGCAGAAATATTTCTTGAAATAACTGATGTAACTTTTTGTGCAGCACTGCTGGTTTGTCTTAGTAAAGCCCTAGCTCTTCTCAAAATTTCTTTTGGATCTGAAACTGGTGTTGCTGGTGGCCCCTTTGGGTTTGCTCTGGTACTTGGTCTTCTTGAAGCCATCTTATATCAATGGAGTCGCCAGATAGATGATTACAACCATAAAAGTGTCCAAGCTTTGTCTATCATCAAAGCAATGTTCTATGTCATCTCCTAGGGAAGCTGAGCTTCAGTCTCCTCTCCCCGGCAACAACGCCACTTTGTTATCACTCCAGGAAACTCCTCTAGGTTGTAGCTCGAGGATGCCTGGTAACTTATTTTTTTTTTTAGGGTTTTCTGATATGGATCAAGTCAGGTGACCTATATAACTTCCCACTCTCAAGATAGGCATGAAGCTCAATCAATTACAAGGCTTTTAGTTACAATTTGTTCAGTAGTTTGACAATAATGTGCTGGGATGGAGAACTCATCAAGTTGGCAGACTTACATACAAAACAGATGCATATAAATGGCTAAATCCTAACAAGGATGGTACTTATAAATCAAATCACATTAACTCACCAATAAGATGACAACTATTAACTATTAATCAACTTGAAAATAACCTAAATACACATTCAGGCATAAGTACAAGAAAGATAAAGATGATGGCTGAACAAATCATAACAAAAGAGCTTATATTTCAGAATGAACAAGACTAGAAGCTTGAAAATAGAATAGGAATATAAATCCCCGAAGTCGAACCCCTATTATCAAATCGATCTTAGGCTTTATAGCCTTTTTACAAAAGTACAGATCCTGAAACTTCGATCTGTTTTCACAAAAATACTCAAAAGTGATAATTTTTCCAAATTAGGGTTTCAAACCCTACCTAACTATTTGTCTAACTATGATGAAGATCTAGTTCACCGATTGAACATTAAATAACTGAAGTAGTTGCTAGTGATCACTGCTGCTGGTCCATTGTAAATTAGTCACCAAAAGCCAATGTTTAGGCCGTTAACTGACGTGATCTTCCTTGCTTAATCCGCTGGAATTTTCTACCCTGTCGTCATGGTCAGTGATCAGAAGCTCTAACCTGAACGATCGGAACCTCAAACCTGAATGTGGCCACGGTGTCGACGATTCATTAGAGGAAATTTCAACTCAAAATGGGCCTCCTAAAATGAATTAATAAAATAATAGTTAAAATAATAAAATAATATTTATTAATTTTGGAGGAAGAAAAGAAAAAAAAACTACTTTTTTGTTTGTATTTATGACATATCTCCCTGTGTTTTTACTCAAATTTCGATCGAGAGAGTTCATTGGATACATAATTAATTTCCGCATCCAATGAGCTCTCCCTATCAGAATTTGAGTAAAAACACAGGGATATATGTCAAAAATACAAACAAAAAAATAGTTTTTTTTTTATACCTATCCCCAAATTTATATTAAAAAAGTGTTTAAGACCTATACGGTATTTCAAATTTAAAACAATTTCATTGGCTAACACATGATGACATGGAATTTGAATAAAAGTTAAAAGGCCCATTTTGAGTTGAAACTTCCTCTAATGTAAACCACTACCGGTGTGACGGTTAAGCATCGACGATCGAAAGCTCTAACCTGAACGATCAGAACCTCAAAACTGAATGCTACCGCAATGTTGGAATTTCAAACCATTACCATCGTGACAGTTAAGCATCGGTGATCGAAAGCTCTAACTTGAACGATCGAAACCTCAAAACTGAACACTGTCGCAGTGTCGGCGTTTCAAACCACTACCGTCGTGATGGTTAAGCATCAGAGGTCGGGAAGACTAACCACTAATGCGTCGATGATCGACACCTCAAAACTAAACGCATCGGCGCTTTAAACCACTACTTGTCGGTGATCGAAACCCCAAAACTGAACGCTTCCGTAGTGTCGGCATTTCAAACCACTACCGTTGCGACGGTTAAGCATCAAAGGTCGGGATGACTAACCACTAATGCGTTGATGATTGACACCTCAAAACTGAATGCGTCAGCACTTTAAACCACTAACTTGTCGACGATTAGAACCCCAAAACTGAACGCGTCGGCGCTTCAAACCACAATATTCTTCGTAGTGTCGATGGTATAGAGGACTAAACCTTCGAAACGTCGTCGTCGTAGAGGACTAAACCTTTGACCTGCTGTAAAAAATGTTCTTTCGGTGGTTAGTGTATATGTTGCACTCCTTTTTAATCTGTTGAAGACGACCCTTTTTGGTGGCTAATGGGATGTTCTGAGCCTCGCCTAAGCCATGGCAAAAGCTACAACTTGTGAATTTTTCACCCAAATAAAAAACAGAGGCTTTCAAACTGTCAATGATATTCACATCTTTCGTTGCATGAGTTAAATTCTTCATACTATCAAAAAAATATATTTTGGGAGATAACAAGTTAATTCCTTGTTAATCAATAATGAGATATTACAATGGGATTATTTTATATCAGTTTCATCTAATCATCAAATATAAGAAGGGAAACAATACTAAGTTGGTAGACATGCTTTCAAATCCATCCACATCTAACATCACAACTTTGGGAACTTTTATGCACATGGATCCCTTCACCAATGACGCATACAAAGTGGTATACACAAAATATGAGGACTTTAAAGAGACATTTCAATAGATGCAAGGCCAATTTTGTGTAGAAGAATATGACAATGAGAATAACTATCATCTCTAGGATGAGTTTCTCTACAAGATAGACAAACTTTGTATTCCTAAAGGTGAAAAATTGCAACTTATCAGAGAGGCTCACACCTCCAAAGTTGCAAGTCATTTTGACGATGTTGGAAAGACAATTGCCAACTTATAGAGGTATGTGTGTTGGCCTAGATTTCAAGAATATGTATGTTGATTTATTAGGTGATGAATACTTTATTGTATCAACAAGTCAAACGACAAAAAAACTAGCTTGACACCATCCCTTACGTATGCCTACTAGACCATTAGAGAACATTTCCATGGATTTAATAGGTGGTTTACTAAGAACAAGGAAACAACGACTATTTATTTTTAGTAATTGATAGGTTTAACAATGCCTGCATTATCATGCCTTGTAAAAAGGCCATCAAATGACAAGATGCAGCAAATATGTTCTTTGAAAATGTTTGGGTGCACTTTGAGATACCTAGGAGCATATTCTCATATGGAGATACCAAATTTCTCAATGCCTTTTGGACTACACTTTGGGAGAAGATGGACATTCACATGAAGAGATATATATCTTTCCATCTACATATAGATGGGAAAACAAAAGTTCTAAACAAGACATTGATTCAACTTTTGAGGTGTTAAAGCCAATAGAATCCAAGGGCATGAGATGAAAATTTGATTAATATTCATCACTCTTATAATAGATCTTCCCATATTTCTACAGTAAGTCACCTTTTGAAACTTGCTTTGGGTATTTGTAATCTTCACCCTTATATGTTGCATATTGAAAGCAAGGAGGAGTGAGGGAAGTCATCACAAGAGAAATAGTGAAGGATGAAAAGTTCATTGGTAAGGTTAGGAATATTCATTTGCAAGTACATGAAACATTGAAGAAGTCACTGGAAAAGTACAAGGCCATGCATGGTCAACATAGATTCGAAAAAACATCCAGGTTGCATATAAACAAGAAAATGCTACATGGTCTTGGTAAGAAGATCAAGGCTCTGTAATATGGTCGTTTTGAAGTGTTGGAGAAGGTGATTGATAATGCCTACAAACTTAGTCTAACCCCATATATGCACATTTACTTAATAGTGAATGTCGATAATTTGAAACTTGATGAACCTTCCATGTTGGATTGAGAAACTTATGAACAAATCCTACCTATCATGGAGGATGTAGCACTAGAAACTCAAGTACAGTTAGCCCAAGATACACTTTTGTAGAAGAAGGGTCTAGAAAAACTATATGGGGGTACTAACACGAACTCTGGCAAGTTGGGTTGAAATGGAAACTTCTAGGAAATGCCAAATAGTACTTTGGGGAGAAGGTAGAGGAAATATTTATTCACCTCATTCAGTAAAAGATTACGGGGACCAAAATCCTCCCTAAGTGGGGAGGTATGATTCAAAATTGATTGTTATATAATTTGTCATCTATCTTGGTACTTTATGGGTGGAAAAAACGAAGGTATTGTCTTGTAGGGCCCATTTTAGGGGTAAGCCCCACTTTGGTGATTTGGGGTCCAAGTCTTGTTTGAGGCCTTAAAGGACCCTTTTTGGGGTCAAAGAGTCTAGCTTGTAGCCTCTTGATGTTGTTCTACACATCGAGAGATTTCAAACAATGTGAAACTAATCTCAAATGAATTTTGTATGCAGAATTTATACCTCTTGGAAGTTGAGCATCATGTTGACCACCATGGTATGTGTGGATGCCACGCTAGCTTCCATTACTCAGATGTAGAGCTAATCACTTGTGGACTTTTAGGAAAATTATTGAGGGTCTAAAACCCTAACGTTAATTGGGGGTTGAGGCATGCAAAAACCCTAACCCTAACCCTATATGACTATTAGAACATGTTAAACAGTGGCCCACTATGAAAAAGAAGGGGTCCCCTTCTTTTTGTATTGTTTATTGTTTCTTAGTTGAGCTAAGCATCTAGGAGTGAGATATTGAAGCATAATAGAGTAAGTAGAACATTTTGTAGCAATTGAGAATGGCCATGGCAACTCCACAATGAGTGCAGTTTCTTTGTACTTGCATTTGATAACTAAGAAGAAAAGAACAAGAGCATATGCTTCACTTTCTAGCTATTTTTTTCTTGTATTGATATTTTTGAGGGTACATCTTGTGTTTATTGTATGGATGATGTTTTATTTGTTTATTTCTTTCATTTCAATTTATCCATGGTTTCATTAATTAACTTAATAACGATTAAATTTGAAGATCTAAAATAATACACTCAATATTAAGGATTTTTCACAAATTTGTAAGATTTGTGGTGATATCCAAGTGAAATATCTCCTCCTAAAATTTATATATATATATATATATATANTTTTTAGTTCATTGGATGTAGCTTGTGTAATTTGGAGGAATGATAGTTTAAACAAATAAACTAACATAAACTAACTTAAAATTTGGTTGGCAAGAATAATGGTTTAAGAGATCAAAATTAACTTAAATTTAATTATATTAGCTCTTTATTATATTTATTTACATTAAAACAAAGAATATTTCTAAATTTTGCAAAACATAAAAAGAATTTAATCAATCTAACCAGCTCTCATAAACCAAAGTTGTAATTGATTCCAAGAATCATCAATCATTTTCTATTTAAGAGTACTCACTGGAGATGCACAAAGACCCACTCTAAACTTGGTTTTATTGATCGACTCACTCTAAACTTGGTTTGTTTTGGGCTATCAATATCCAGCATGTGCAATATTCTATCAAGTCCATTCATATTGGGGGTTTGAATACTCCTAAAATCCTCAAAAATATATTGCATCATATTAAGGGGTCAAGAGGTGTTTTTAATATGACATAGTGATATAAATATTGGGGTTTATTTTATTTGGGTGGGCAGGGGAATAACATTCAAATTGTGGGATATATATATATATATTCTTCATATATTTGGAAGCCGCCCACAGAGACATGTTCAATGCCTCCATGGTTGAATGCAAACATGTCCCTAAGTTACAAGAAAAAATGCATTTTAGCCTTAAATAAAATTGTTGTATATTAAAATAATATTTTTATAATATTATAATTATGTTGATAATATTTTTATTAATTTTACTATATAGCTTTTAAATTATATATATATAGTTGTTATAAATGAAAACATTTTATACTACAATATTTAATTTCAAATAAATTTTCTATAATATTATCATTATGCTCATGATATTTTTTTTGTTAAATAGTTTTAAATGGAAATATTCATATCATTATGTTAATCATATCATAATATTAATGATTGAAATCTTAATTCCAATTGAAATCTAATTTCATAAATCCATCTTCAAAAATACCAAATAATTTGACTATATCATTGGATGATATACATGAGGATTTTTGTCATAGTTTCATACAGAAATCTCTTCCCAATTAAATAAAATTACAAATATTCCAAAGTAGAATGCTTCTTGAACCAAGAAAAATCAATAACCTCTTGGATAAACAATGTTAAATTTATATGGGAGTGCCATCTAATTTATTTTAAGAATTTAAATAAGAAATGAAGAGAATGTGGTCTAATTTTGGATTAATTGTTTTATCTTGTATAGATATAGAAATGAGATTCATTTGTTGTGGAATAATCTCTCTTCACTAAACTTGGAATACTTTAAGCATGGTAATATATCTTCACATAATTGATTCAAACAATAAGAGTGTTATTTTACCATATTTTACTATGCATATATTAAAAATCACATACAAATAGCTCTAAAAAAAGAATAGAAAACATTTATTAAGATTATTTCAAATATTTTATGGAGCTTAATTTATTAAGATTATAGAAAACATGAGCTCTCTATGGCTATAATTGTAGTTCCATGATATAAAATTTGTAGATTAGTAGGTTTTGGTGTGAAACATGTGCAATTCTCATATTTTCTAAGCGTTGCATTGACTATTGGATTATCAGTATTTTACATTCTTTGTTACATTGATCTATTAACTAGGTTTACTTTTACCTGTTTTTACATTCTTTGTTACATTGATCTATTAACTAGGTTTACTTTTACGTGTTTTACCTGTTGTGATCATTCGTAGCATTATACTATATTTTATTTATCATATTGTTTGATTACGTTAGGGATCTTGTTGTTACATCTTTACAATATGATATAAAGGGGGTGTTAAAAATGGGTTGATAAAATAGATACCTACAATATTTGTTTAAACTATGGGTTTTCTTAATTGGAAAGGTATACTGAGAGGGGGTTCAACAATACAATTTTAGGAAGTATTCTCCAATATTTAGTGAAATTAGGAATATGTAACAAGTTCATTGAGTGAAAGCTAGGTGGTTGCAGCCCATTTAATGTTGCTGCAAAGCTGTTACAGGCTGTTGGTTCTCAGGCTATTTGAGATCCAAATACCTTTTCTATTTAAGAAGAGTCATGGGAGATGCACAAAGACCCACCCTAAACTTGATTTTTTTGGGCCATCAATATCCAACATAGTGCAGCCCATTTAATGTTGCCGCAAAGCTGTTACAGGCTGTTGGACCTCAACCTATTTGAGATCCAATGACCTTTTGTATTTAAGAGGAGTCAGCTGTTACAGGCTGTTGGACCTCAACCTATTTGAGATCCAATGACCTTTTCTATTTAAGAGGAGTCACCGGAGATCCACAAAGACCCACTCTAAACTTGTTTCTTTTTGGAAGATCAATATCCACCATGTTGCACCCATTTAATGTTGCTGCAAAGCTATTACTGTTGGATCTGAGAGTATTTGTGATCCAACTACTTGCAGCATCTCTACACAGCATTAAAGGAAGTACAGTAGTCTATATAATTTTGGCCTTTTCTCAAATGCGAATAAATCTGTTTATCCCTTTTCTCTAATCCCAATAAATCTGTTTAGAGGAATTCAAAGTGTAGTCTTTATGATTATCACTATTTTCCTATTATGAAACTCGGTCAGTGACTTCATATATGTATGGTGCGTAGTCCAAGTTTTGCAACATTTGGAATACAATATGCACACTAGTATGACGAAGCCATTGCGCGTGCTCCAGATACAGATATTGCGAACTCTGAACAAGCAGCTTACAACCCATAACAATCGGATAAAGAAATGAAACAGAAGAGAAGAGCATGAATACTACTGCTAATAATAATGTAACAAGCAATAGATAACGCTACATCCCCCACAGTCCCACTGCCTGCAAGAAACAGGCAGACGCCGCTACAACGACGGCAGCAAAGATAGGAGGGACTATGTAATCAATAGCCGACTTAACGAACAAATCAGCAGGCAAACATATAACATCTCCGGGTCTGTCCAAAGCCACCCGAAACGATGCCTGCCTGCCGTTATTATAATCAGAGGCATGATCAGCTGCCCCCGGACTTGTGATGCACGCCTTAGAAAAATCTGTAGTGGGGGACAAACTGGAACTGAAAGCAAATTCCTGAGAAACGGAGGCAATCGTGACAACGGCTGCAAGTAGCATGGTCCAGATAATAGTGTATAACAGTAAGGGCTGCCTCACTATAGAACTATATCGCTGCAATCCGGCATGGTTCTGCTGCTGAACCTTTCGCCAAATGTTCGATAAAACACCCCAAACTGCAGAATCGGCCATCTACTAATTGAATCCGATACAACAATAGATACTTACAGGCAGGAACACGCACAGTTTACAGAGAACATTGATAGATCAATATATGTAACTGAGAGCCCCGGGTTATTGAATTGAATTGCTTGTTATGTGTGCTCTCGGGAACCGGGATTGAATTGCTTGTTATGCTTGCTTTGGGTTACCTGAATTGAATCAAATAAATTACAGAATTTAGAATTTAGGATTTAGGTTTAGGTCGCTTGCCCAACCTAACCTGCAAGTTGTTGGGCTAAGCTGCGTCACCGTAAAACGTGTTATGCATTTTGTTGGAACAATCAACAAGGCAAGGGCATGCCTATCTCTTTATTTTAATGAAATAGCATGGTTTCCAAATCCTTTTATAGTTCAACTATGTTTGGAGTTTCATTCATTTTCACAATTATAGTCTGTGCTGCTAACCAAATTCAGAGGCTGTTCTGTTAATAGGCAGGCAAAATGAGTCAGAGTAATGGGGGTAGGTGATTACAGTGTGTATTAAACGCAAAACGTTACGAAGCATGCCATGGCCCGTCATCGTATTCCAACTTCCTTTAACAACCATGACGTGGACTATTGGCAATATTTACGGCATAGGAGATTGAAGAAGCAACGCATAAATTAAAAATGGATCTCAGTGAACTTTTTTTTAAATAAAAGTTGACTAAAGTTTTTACACCACTCAGGAATTGGTAGGTGGCTTTGATGTACCGAACTAACGACATGCAACAATAAGTTATGTAATGGAATGGTATTTATGTTCATGAATGCGTTTATAGACGGGGGACGAAACCAATGACATAATAATTGTGACATTTTAGAGTTGTCATATTTGTAAATTATTCCATGAGTTTATTTTAAGCAATAACGTAATAATAATAATACTAAACATATTAAATGGGTGGAGCTTAGGTGGTTCAATCATAATAATAGTAAACATACTAAATGGGTGGAGCTTAGGTGGTCAAGCTCGAGAATATGGAATGGTATTTATGTTCATGAATGAGTTTATAGACGGGGGGCGAAACCAATGACATAATAATTGTGACATTTTAGAGTTTTCATATTTGTAAATTATTCCATGAGTTTATTTTAAGCAATAACTCAATAATAATAATACTAATCATATTAAATGGGTGGAGCTTAGGTGGTTCAATCATAATAATAGTAAACATATTAAATGGGTGGAGCTTAGGTGGTCAAGCTTGAGAATATGCTATCTTCTTCATTCTAGTTTAAATTTTACTTTAGAGATGTTTACTCTTCATGGGTTGATTGTGAATTGTGGCTTACTAATGCAATCCACATTGATTATACTTTTGGTGTTGATGCTGTATAAATTCGTGAAGATATTAGTGCATATTGTTGTCTATACTTTAAATAAAAAGACTTATTCTAAAGAAATGATCCATGTCTCAACATGCTTATGTTCCATTCTTTAAAATTATAACATGCCAATTTTTTACATCAACAATATCTTTCTCACTACTACAAAATAGGGATATCTTCCTGACTATTACAAAATAGGTTCTAATGTCCCAATTTGTATTCCTTGGTAGTGTATTTTTCTCTATCCATTTTTCAAGCCTTAAGGTCAAAATAGGGATGCATTGGCGGTGTCTCATTTTGCATATATACATGTACTTTATTTTGTGACTTTGGTTGTGATTGTGCACAATTGGAATTCTTATTTATACTGAGAGGGGGCGGGGCGTGGGGGGGTGGTGAATCAGTATAAAGCACAAATTACACAATTTTCACTTTAACAAATTATACTTCAAAACATTTTCTATCAAATAGTGAAAGACACCATTTTCTATCTTTTGTTGGTGCATATCTTTTGATAATTAAGCCTTGAGGGGTTTTGCGCACTTGAGTCCAATGACATGGTGGTATTTGCGCATTTGGGCCAATGTCTTGATGGGATTTGCGCACTTCCAAAACTTGCAGACTTATTCTCTATGTGCTTCTTCAAACTGGATTCACTTATATAGAGAGACATTTCCTAATGGATCTTGCATACTGTTGAGACTTGCATACACTTTTATATATTTCTTCAAACTGACGTCTTACACGACATAATCAATTGTACAACATCTAAGTTTAATAATATTCAAGACTTTATGCTTCTTGACATTCGTCAACATACACATTGTTTGTTTGACATCAATGACAATACCAAATTTCAACAATCTCCCCTTTTGGCATTGATGTCAACACCAATAAGAACCGAACTCCCCCTAAGTTTGAGCTCTTCCTTTTAGCGCACAGCTTGCTCCCCTTGTATTTACATCGTTTGGTTCTATGCTATTCTCTTTTGCACAAAGCCTGCTTCAGCCTGATTTCTCTTCTTCTTAGCATTTATCCCCCTTTGAAATCAATGGCAAAGGGATTCTCCTCCCCAGTATTAGAATTACCCCGACTTCATGATGCTCATTTCTTCTTCCTCGTTCCAGGTATTTCGTCATGTCGCAGATGATTATTTCTGCGTCACTTATTGACTTCAAATCAATGATTTTTGTCACTCACTGACTACCTTTTCAGTAATATGGTTTCACACATCTTATCACATCTTTCAAAAGAAAATATTCCTTGATGCACGTTATTAAATTCTCCAGTTGTTGCACATATCTCCAATTGTCATCCTGCTTTGTAATAACTTGATGTGACATTGACGTACTTTGTGTGGCATTTCATCTTTGCTTTGTTTTTCCGTGAACATTTATTGCTCTATGATTCTCATTGCATCCTTTTGTCGCCTTAATATTTCCAAGTCGTAAATTATTTTGCGTACTTGTATCTGTTTTTCAAGGATCTTATGATGCAACATCTAACTGTGCATATATTAACTTGTCTTTTGAAAAAGAACTTTTCTTGAGGCCAACCACGTTGATTTGACATGAGACACGTTTGAGAAATGCAGAAACCTTTTACATGGCTTAACATGCCATTTATCATTAAAGGAAATTTGGGGTCTAAAATGGGCCTCATAAGAAAAAGAGCCAACTAAAATTGTCCAAATTAAAAAAAATCCAACCAATATAATTTCAAGAAAAAATGTCAACCATAATGGTTGACTTGACACACACACACACACACATATTCTGTATTTTCAACATATCTTTGTTTGGTTTTACTAAATTATCGAGTATGAGCACTTGTTGGATGCAAAATTCAATTATGCATCCAACGAGTACTCACACTACATACTTTTGATGGACCCCACCCCATGAAAAAAGAACTATACATTAAAAATGTGTTACTTTCAAAGAAACACGAATTTTTAATGTATTTCTTGTTTTTTATGGGATGGGGTCCATCAAAAGTATGCAATGTGGGTACTCGTTGGATGCAAAATTGATTTCCGCATCCAACAAGTGTTCTCGCTAGAAATTTGAGTAAAACCACATAAATATATGTTGAAAATATGAATAAAAAAATAGTTTTATTCTCTCTTCTTCCAAAATTCATAAATTTTATTTTATTATTTTCCTTAGGAAGCCCAGTTTAGACCCAAAATTTCCCCTAATTCATATATACCTACTCGCATGATATAATAGGATTCACTTGTGACAGTCACTAAATGCAATAATTTCTATATCTCTTCAAATAACTTTGAAGCGTCCGAGTTGGTCACCTTCCAATCTATTTATGAGATTCTCACCATATACAAAATCATCATCCTTTCCTATTTTTGATCATTGTTCTCTTATTTTTGTGGCAATGGCCAGTTCTATTCAACCGGTCAATGTAGTTGTAGCTAGGGTTTCTGAATCAGTTCAGTCTTGGCGACACGAGTTCACAACCAATTTGGAGAGTCACATGTCTTAACTCAAGGAAGTATACATGGAGGAATGGTATGCAAAATCTTAAGTGAATTAGAGTAATGTGCATGAGATTGTGGTTTTGAAGGACCTGGTTGAGTGATTAGAACAGTAGGATGAGTGAATTTGTTGCAGCCACATGTGCTTCATAGCAATGTGAGCCTTTCCAACCAGTCTTCATAGAAGGTCGTCTTCTACCAATTTCTGTTGGTTCCCAATTGTGATTAGTCTTCATTTGATCACTCGTTAGCACAGTTGCTTGATTGTTTCAATTCTACACAACCATATTCATTGCACCTTGGACTTCATCTATTTGTGCAATCTTTGGATCAGATCAATTTCCCTGAGTAATCCTCCTTATATCTTCAGCTTCGATTATAGGAACCTAAAGGCCGATTCCTATATTTCTTGTGCTTTGAAAAGGAACCAATTTGTGAACTAATATGCTTGTGAGGGAGCATGTATTCTTGTCACTGTTAGTTCTGTGCGATAAGATCCTTATATATACTATTCTTCATGACAATAGATTTCCTTTGACATATTTTCCAAGTATGGCTAATGTTGCATAACACTTCCTTTTGTAACAACTACTCATACGATTGAATAATAAAAGAAAATGTTCTAATTGCACTTTTGTTTTGCACTCCATAAATGTGTTGTCATCAAGATGTCTAAAATTACTTTTGCACATATTTAAAGAATTATTATGGTTCAATTTTGCATAATATATTTGGTATTTCCCTTCTTTCATCTTTCTTCTTCTTTCATGTTACAGTTTGAAATTTATGACTAAATACATCATCCAGATCCTTATCAATTGATTTTTCTCTACTGAGTTCCTATTATCCCTTTTGGTAGTGCAACACTTGCTTCATGAAGTTGTTATTCCTTTGGCTATTATTCTTCTACATCAACTACTAATTATTTTATGCAAATATAAAAACATACACGAGCTAAGTCCCATTCTTTGATTTTTACTTTCCAAAACTTTTTAACAATTGCCTTCTCTTGTTTAACTGAATTTAATTGACATGTGTCTTCTTCTTCCTTTCTTCTTTAGACTTGGTTAACCTTGATATATGAGCCAATTTGATTTAATATAGTGTTTATTAACTTTCTGTAGATTTGAGATTTAAGATACAAATTGTTGGGAAGTCTATATACTCATTAATTGCTAAACAAGAAGAGTGTTCAATATTTAATTGTCAACCCATGGAAGTATGTTATTTCAAGCAATTAGCAAAGTATATGCATAAACATTTTTAGTAGTTGATAAGTAAAATGAAAATCACTCAATTCTAATTACTGCATAGGAAACTCAGCTCCATGTAAGAAATCAAAATAACATTACCCATCTAGGAATTGAAAAGAACTTCTATTTCCTATCATGCTACTATGAAGGTTTATGATCGAAGGAGAAATCCACTTAGAATTACTTTTGTAGGAAACGAAAGTCTAATTTACCAAATCAGAAAGATCTCTACTCACTAATCAAACATCAAATTCATCAAAGCAAAGGACTTATCTAATCAAGCAAACTCTAGAAAGATAAATAACACACACAACACATGAGCTAAGCAAGTCTGTAACATCTACTAACACAGTTATGCTAAAAATGAAAGATTAACTACATAGTTGACTGTCACACCACACCACCTACAAAAAACCAAAGAAAACCTAATAATTCAATCGTTGAATAAATGGAGTTGCAACTAACCATATAGATGTATCAAACTGAAATTCCACACAAAACATAAATAAAATACTAAAGCATCTAAACTACCAGCAACTCTGTTAGAAGGCGGGACCTGGCCTTCAAACAGAGATGATGTTGGCTCACAAAGGCTGCAACAGAGAGATTGCGAGAATTTTCACTCCTTTATTAATATGATAAAAATTGCAGTTACAGTTACAATCACTCTGATATATCTTAACAATTTGTGAAGCCTTGGCTCTCCCTGCCTGTGTGTAGTTATACAAGAGTAAAGCTATTCTGTTACATTGATTTCAGGAATCCATGAAGATCTTTGATCTTCAGGCTGCCGAATCATCAAGACAATTACAACTAACAATACCTTGCATAAGATCAACTCAGGAATAAATAGGCTTTTACTTCGAGTTGTTCTGCGAACTGACATGTCCAACGAACTGCGAAAGATTCTCAGGGAGTTTCAGTTGCAAACGTGAAGGCGTGTCCAAGATTCCTTCTAAATTAATGTTGGTTGCATCATTCAATCAGGGAGCTGATTCCAAGCGGGATTAATTTCCATATATGACGATCTGTTGCAGTTGCGCACCTGGTGATTATGAATCCTTCTTTCAAATCATTAATGGGTTAGCATGTATGAAAGGTAAAGTTCATAATTGTAAGTAAAACTAAGCATAAAACAAAATAATAAATAATGATTTATACTTGAGATATTTATGCTTGTTTGTATGAGAAAGATAAGGATTCAACTGCAAAATGGGGACAAAAATAGGAAAACGGATGAAACAGAGTAGGAAAAAAATGGACAAATTCAGGACCCAACATCCCTCCCAGCTATCCAATTGCATGTCCTCATGCAACAATCTAAACTAGTCTGAGTCTGAATCAGACTTAAGAATCTTCCTATGCAAATTCGTGAGGTTAAATGAGGATTCTGGTACCTTCTCTGGTTGCAAAAACCCATTTCTCATGATCAAATCACCCCAACAGTCTCTCTCAGCTTTCTTCGTCTTCCTGTAGATGTCCTTGTAGGCTATGTCTGGCCACCAAATAAGTGGGAATCTAAACCTCAAACCCAACCATTTTAGACCACAAGACTCCTTACATTTAACATAGCTAGGTACTCTAGATAGGGCATATTTAGAATTTTCAAAACAAAACGGATCTTTTTCCCTTAGGGCTACAGGGAAAAGCCCCATCTTTGACTGCTTCCTTGCAGAGCAATGTACTGCTATCGAGATATCATGTGAACACAAGTAGAGGTAACCTTCTATTGAAATACAACCAAGTGATTGAATTTCTCTGGAAATGTAAGGCTTCCCCTATGCCTAGCAATTAGACAGATAGGGTTTCTAGGTTCTCCACGAATCCACATAGTGGAGCTGTCCTCATTTCTCTGAATGTTTGTGAGGCCCTCAACCAACACACATGATTATTGAAAAAAGAAGTAAATGAACTTAAATGAATATCCCCGATATGGGGAACTGGATTAGCTTGAGTATCCATCAGGCATGCCCTATCATGCAAATATAATTCACAAAGCAAATTCTGCTCAGAGAAATCACTTTGGGTGAAAGTTTCCAAAAATTGAGAAGGTGTTACAATCTGCCAGGGCCTTCCTTCCTTTAAAGCCTTAATTTGGAACAGAGTCATCTGTTCAAATATGAATACAGGATATGATGAGGAGGGGGCTCTGCAGCTCAATACCTCATGAGTTAAAGTGAGCATCTTTTCTTTGTCTTTCTCCATAGACTCATATTTCTTTAACTCTTTTAATTTTTTTTGCATCTTTTCCCATCGATTTTTTTGAAAGAAGATCTCCTCAGCCCATTGTTCCCTTAATTCTTGAATGATCTTTTTATGCTCAGTAAGGGAAATCATACCTTCATCAAATTTGCTTGCATGGCACTTCCATATAGTTGCTTCAATATTTAAAAGTGTTGCCTCTTTTGTCTCCTGAAGTTCTGCAGCATCCACTTGTGTTGCTGCTTCTTGTGTTTGAAAATATAGGATATGATCTGTTGCTTTCTCCTCCTTAGTATGAACTGCTACTTCCTGTGTTTCATCAGTTTCATTTTGGACTGTTGTTTCAACAAATATTTTCAGAAGCACTGGTTCTTGTGTGACCATGTTTGATTCTTTCAATTCCATCATAGTAGTTTTAGCAACCAAATTTGAAGACACTGGTTCTTGTGTAGCAGTGTCATGTTCTATTTCCATATCTTCAGGCTACTGGACTCCTTCCTACACAATATCTGTGTCACCTGATTGCTACTCCTGCACAATCTTTGTGTCATCCAAATGCTGATTCTGCACAATATCTGTGTCATCCGACTGCTTCTCCTGCACTATCTCAGTGTCATATTACTACTTCTCCTGGTTTGGAGTGAATTGAATTCCCCAGAACTGCTTCCCGAAGGAAGCAATTCAGTGTGTCCTGAGTGTTGAGGCTGCAATGCCTCATTTTCTTGTAATTCTTGCTAATGAATAAAATATTATTCCAACCTTGTTTCTTCTTCCGGTTCGTCATTTAGTGTATCATTTCTTCCTTGGCATGAATGTGCCAATCTCTAGGATGCTATTTTGATTTTATCAACTTTATATCCTGCCAATTTAAACAAGACTCCACATTCAAGACATATAAACTCTTCTTTTTCCTGGATGGAAAGTGGATCTTCAAACTGACTAGCAGCTTTAGCCAAAGTGTCTAGGCCTCATGTTGCTTGTTTTTTTCTTTCCTCCTTCCAAATTTCCAGTTATTCCCTCAGTTCTCATGCATCCTCCTTTATCAGTTCATTTTCATATTGCAACATTTGTAACTGATGATGCACATGTTATTGGGTAGTGGTGGCTGCCATAGGTGAATTTCCCACTGGTTCTTGTGTTTTAGTGGGTACCCTAGGTGTTAAAATGGGGATTTCTATCCTTTCCCTTTTTGCTTCCCAAGAATCCATGGTTCTTCTTCTTCTGGTTCCAGTAGGTTCTTGTGTAATAGTGGAATCCATTGGTAAATTACCCACTGGTTCTTGTGTTTTAGTGGGTAACATGGAAATTTCAGTACTTACCACTTCTGGTGTCCGGGAAGCCCTATGTCTCCTTCTTCTAGATGATTCTCCTCATGTTTCAACAGGTTCTTGTGTGACAGTGGCAACCATCGGTAAAATACCCACTGGTTCTTGTGTTTTAGTGGGAACATTGGGAATTTCAATGCTTACCACTTATGCTATCCAGGAATCCCTAGTTATTCTTCTCCTGCATGATTATCCACCAACACTTGATCTTTTCCTCTTATTGTTTGGTGTGATAAGGGGAGAGACTTCTCCAATTTTTGCTAAAGGTTCCTCCTGCTCAATTACAGTTCCTTTTATTTTCAAGCAGGTTTTGATCTCGACCACCTGAGACCTTATTTCCTTAGTTTCTGCAACCACTCCTTCTTCTCCTGCCGCATTCATAGCTCCTGCTTCCGCTATCGCTACTTCTATAGCTATTCCCCTTTCTATTTCTTCTTCTGTTGCTCCTTGATTTTCTTCTATTGCTCCAACCATTTCCTCCATAGGGTTATCTACTGCTGCAACTCCCACTAAAATTTCCTCTTGCTTATATTCACCTTCTTCTAACTCCTCGTCCCTCGTCCCAACTGAATATGAGGAGCCTTGTTTGAATTCTCTATCCCCAACATGTGCTGCTGCAGGTGCCTGATGTACCGCGGTTCCAACAAACTGTTCCCATGTAATTTTTTTTTGTGCCAAACGTCTTTGCACCAATAATTTAATCAACCCATGATTTGTGAGAGAAGATAGTGGGTGTTTGGAAATATTAGCATAATGTGCCATGTTTTTCAGAGTTTGTGAAAGATAAAATGGCATATTAAGTCTGTGATGACGTAAGTGAGATAATAGGACAAAATTGTAAATATAAACAACCTTATATCTTCCCTCACAGGTAATGTACCTTTTCAAAAAGGTCACGACTTGGTCCCATGGTCTAGGCAATGTCTCTAGTGCCACTCCTCGAGCCCTTCTCTAGACTTTCTCCCTTGGTGCTAGAATTTTTTCAGCTGCTCTCAAATTGTGCCTCTTCCTGAAAAACCAGTGTTCTCTAGTTCGAGGCAATCTCGTGAATTCTGTTATGGCTTGTTCTGATGCATATATCCTTAATCCTCTTATTTCTGAGTATTCTCCATTCAGGTTCATGGCGATCTAGAGTGTTGTTTCCTCATGGACTCCATTCAATCCATGGAAATAACTAATCCATCTAGCTTCACGAAAAAATGTCCTAGACCTCTCTATTTGCAGACAGAGCGTCTAGATTGCCAGGTTCACACCTGATTGGAGGACCCATAATGTGTTCTCTTTACCGACTGTGATATATGGGTATAGTAATTGACAAATTCAGTCATTCAAGTTGCACTAGTGGGATAAATTAACCGGATAGCAGGGGGTTGTATCCGTGTTTTGAAGTTCTTGGCGAAATTAGAAACATGATGTGTTACTGATTATTGGAGATAGGACGATAGTTGTTTAAAAGTACAGGCATGATGATTTTGAAAGGAATAAAACTAATTATGGAGTACTGTCAGGAGTCGAAAAGGTATAATCATTATTATTACATCATTTAATACTTGATTATAGTTACTATCAAAATCCATACCTGATCATTGTTACTCGAGCCGTCGATTCCTCGGTATTATTCAAACTTTTGATGCCAAATAATCACGAGGGAGATGATTTAACATGCGCAATTGAAAATAAATATGTCGTCAAGCATTAATCAGACGGATCACATTTGAATCAGCATTGCTTTCTCAAACGCATGGAAGGAGTGCAAAATATCTCATCATGAAACAATAAGATTCAGTAGGAAATATGCCCCAAATGTGACGGATTTTTCGTAAAATTTTCAACACAATACTGGTGGAGTTAAGGCAAAAGTTGGCGGAAAAATGGCAGAGTTGCAACACAAAATAGTCAACTTTGATGGAAAAGTAGTGGATTTGTAGCGGAGAATGGTCAGATTTAGCGAGAAAAATAACGGAGTTGCAGCAGAAATTGGCCAAAAATAGTGGAAAAATTAGCAGAGTTGCAGCATGATTCGATGAGAAATAATAGAAAAATTAGCGGAGTTGCAACGAAGTTTGGCCAAAAATAGCAAAGTTGCAGCGGAGTTTGGCCAAAATAGTGGATTTGTCATGGAGTTTGGCCAAAAATAGCGGAGTTACGGAGGAGTTTGGCCAAAAATAGTGGAGTTGCAGTGAAGTTTGGACAAAAATAACGTAGTTGCAGTGAGATAAAAATTAAGCACTTAACATAATTTCTGCTAAAAGATTTTGACAGGGCTTGGTAAAAATATGAGAAATAATAAATTTCCCATCAAAGATATGCAATCTTATCCATTCATTCTTTCAAGGAGTTGTATCAATGAAGAAGGATCGTCCATGGCTTTACAATTGCTTGGCCTGTCGCAACTGCTTCTTCTACTTGAACCTTCTCACGAATACCTATTCACAATTCTAGAAAAGCACACTCGATCATAGCTAAACAAAAAAGAAAAAGAAAAGTACATAGCGAAAAGTAAACAATTTTATTTATATACAAATTTTGTGGAATTTGCAGCAGACTTAAAAAGTTTTAGAAACAGGGAAAGAACCCTGTTCATGTACGAGTTGACAGCCTGAATTAGCTGCAACCTATGAAAAAAATGCATCCTTCGAGATAGGTTTATGATAAAGCCGTAATCGATGACCATTTGCAAACATATGTGTTTGATTTTCATCAATGGTGGTCAAAGGAATGGTTCCATTGTGAAATACGTTATCTATTCGGTAAGGTCCCGACCATCTCATGCGTAGCTTGCCTTTAAAATTGCTTTTAAATCGTGAATCATACAGTAAAGCCCAATCTCCTTTGTAGAATATATGTTTATTTATAAATATGTCATGCCATTTGGAGCGCTGTTGTTGAATTGAGGTTGTGTGATATACAACAACGATGCGCTTTTCATCTATTTCATTTAGTTGATTTAGTCAGTTCTTCTGAGCCTCCGTTAAATCTAGGTTTGCCACTGTGGCTGTTCTTAGAGTCTTAATTTCAAATTCAATAGGAAAAAAACCACTCTTACCGTACACAAGTTCATATGGGGAGAATCATGTAGTGTTGCGCCACATTGTACGGTACACCCATAATGCTTCAGGAAGCCTCTTAGCCCAATCCTTACGATGATTCTTCACTGTTTTTGTGAGGATTGACTCGATCACCTTGCTCGTGCTTTCCACCTGCCCATTGGCCTGTGGATGATAAGGAGAGGTTAATCGATGCTGAATATGGAACTTCTGAAACAAGGCCTCGATCTTTTGGGACAAAAATTGTGGTCCTCTATCTGTCATAATTTCCCTGGGTACTCCAAAGCGGGTGAAGATATCTGCATATAAAAAGTCTATTACAACTTGATCACTGGCCTTTACCAAGGCCACAACTTCTACCCACTTGG
This sequence comes from Pseudotsuga menziesii, assembly GCA_001517045.1. NCBI lineage: Eukaryota > Viridiplantae > Streptophyta > Pinopsida > Pinales > Pinaceae > Pseudotsuga > Pseudotsuga menziesii. Next base: position 324,063 of record LPNX010804546.1, read on the forward strand.
TCATATAGTCAGTGCAAACTAGAAAGTAAACTTTCTGTCTTGATGGAGGGTTGATAGGCCCTACAAAATCTAGGGCCCATCTATCAAAGGGTTCAACTAGCGACTGTGGCTGAAGTGGAATCTCATCTAATATTTTTGGCTGGCCCATTCTCTGATAGTTTTCGCAGGCCTAAACATACTTTCCTGCATCCTAAAATATAGTTGACCAGAGTTAGGCCATCCTTAATTCTTTGTGGCATGTCCTTTTATCGGCAAAATGCCCCCCACATTGCTCATCATGGCAGGCCTTCAAAATACTATGTATTTCATCCTCTCTCACACACCACCTGATTCCCAAATCAGGTCCTGTGTAAAGAGGTGGTGTTTGATCCAGTGGGACCTTGCACTTTTCTGTATAATTCTCCTATTTTCTCGTCTGGATAAGTGTGATGGAAGTCTACTTGCAACCAAGTAAATGGAAATGTCAACGTACCATGGGGAAAGGTTGAGACTGCAAATAAATGTTCAGTAGGGAAAGAATCTTCGGCTGGTGTATCATCATTGTTATTAGTCAATCGAGAAAGAAAATCTGCGACTACATTCTCCTTCCCTGGTCTGTCAACAATAATGATGTCAAATTCCTAGAGCAACATAAACCACCTAGTCACTCTAGCATTAGTAATAGGTTTGTTCATTAAATATCTAATTACTGAGTGGCCAGTATGTACAAATGTAGAGTATCCAGTAATGTAATGTCTAAATTTATTGATGACATAAACGATAGCAATGAATTCTTTCTCTGTTACCTTGTAGTTCAGTTCAACAGGAGCCAAATTCTTACTAAAATAATAGATAGCGTACAGGATGTGACCTTCCCGCTGTCCCAGAACTGCTCCAATGGCTGTGTTTGAAGCGTCAGAAGAAATATGTAACATCCATAGTTGGATATTCTCAATTAACTCAGAATGAACCCGTAATTTCTAAAATAACCCACATATTTGTAGATATAAAATGATGTATAAATTGATAGATAAATGATAAGTTATTATATTTTACATTGAGGCTCGCCTTTATAGGCTTGAGCATGTGTACTGAAGGGTTACACCCTTTCACTTAGTAATTAATAACTATAATTAATATATTATTTTATATTTGTTACACTCTTCATTAAGTGTTGTTATTTAATGATTAGTATTTAATGCTTATTATTTATATGTTTCTACATTGCCTCTCCCTTAGAATTGCTTTGTCCTCAAAGCATAGTTTATTGTATGACTTTGTTCTCTTGCTCGTAACGACTTTTCATGATGTTGTGAGCTTGGAACTATGATGCTTGATGAAACTAGGCGGTATAATCTTTGGATTGCTGAACTAATGTGTCGCATTTTTTGGGAAGTGATCCATCCCAAATCTACCTTCATTGGAATTGTTTGATGATCGACTGCTCATACAGAACTTCTTAATTTAGGCTTCCATAAAAGTTGTTGATGTTGTTTTTGTTCATTTTCAAGGTTGTAGTTTGTTTGTCTATAAGAAGAACGTTTTTTATTTTCTGCTTTAATTTGATGTTGGTTGTATCGACTTATGTGATTTGGGTGACGATAAGGCATTCGAGCCGTTTGTGGAACCCTTGTAGAAAATTCAATTGTTTGTGATTCTCGCGATTTACTGGTTGATCATAACTCTGAAGATTTTTTTAACTTCTCAATTTTTAATTTTTTTATTTTTTCGGTCAACCCCTGATTCAATTTTTTTAAGTGAGAATTTTCTTCATTTTTTTGTAATAGATTCTTAGTGAATTCATTTTGGAGATCCACTTCCTTTTGGTGGAATCCATCTTGGATTTATTCTTGTGATCTTTTTTTCCCTTTTTAATTTCTTAATTTGCGCGATCAAGTCTTGACTATTATTCTTCAAAGGAGTAATTTCTTCATCCTTACTAGCGACAATTTTTTCAACTTCTTTCTGGTTCTTTTGTTCTGACTTCTTATTACCTTGTGAAATCATATTTGATATATCCTTGAATTCTTCAGATGTTGGAGCTTCTATATCTGAATTTATTGTAATATCTTGAAATGTGATTCTCTTTTGCTTATAGGAAAATGTTAGAAACTTATTTTCAGCATTTAAGATGAAAGTCCCCAATGTTTTTATCTAAGGTAAACCCAAAATTATGTCACCGTCAAAGCTCCATAAGGAACTGACAATGAATTTCGATGTGACCATATAATCTCCAACATTCAGTTGTAAGCCACTTATTTCAATTTGTTTTCTGTCCCAAAATTCTAGCTCTTCCCTTATATTTTATTCCGAAATCAATAAATGGTTAGCGAATTCAATACTAATATAATTATTACTTTCAGTAGGTGCAATAGAAATGGTGATATCCTTCCTTGCAAGTGTCCCGTTTAATTCTAAATAGTATTGCAACATTTCTTTGTAAGGTGATAAGAAATTTTTCCTTCTTTTCAACATTAAAATCCACATTCTTGAGTTTTCTTTGAAATTTAATCAATATCTCATTTTTTTCCAATAGTTTTGTAAAAGTGCAAGTAGATTGGGTGGTTGGGAGGAATAAGTGTTACCTTCACCACCTAAGTGAAAACCTCACTTGCTTCTTAGTAGTTATTATTATGCACTTTTTTATTCAAACCCAAGCCCACTTTAAGAAACCACGCGTGTTTTCACTTTCACCCTTTTTTTGTTTTACTTTTATCTTTTATTTTTTAACTTTTTTTCTTTCTTTTTTTGTTTTTTGTTTTTTTTGTTTTTGCTTTTTTTTTTCACTTTTTTTTTCTCTCTTTCTTTTCTCTAAGGTCAAAGACCTAATTCAAGGAATCCTTGGATTGTATTTGATACCACTGAAACATCCATAGTTGGATATTCTCAATTAACTCATAATGAACCCGTAATTTGTAAAATAACCCACATATCCGTAGATATAAAATGATGTATAAATTGATAGATAAATGAAAATTTATTAGATTTTACATTGAGGCTCGCCTTTATAGGCTTGAGCCTGTGTAGTGAAGGGTTACACCCTTTAACTTAGTAATTAATAATTATAATTAATATATTATTTTATATTTGTTATACTCTTTGTTAAGTGTTGTTATTTAATTATTAATATTTAATGTTTATTATTTATATGTTTTGTTCATTACAAAATATGAAAAGGTAGGGCCCAGTTAGGCCCCCTTAAGATGCGTACTGTAGATAGCCTCTTCTTTAGTTTTGAAAATGTTGCCTGGCATGCATCTGTACACACAAATAGGGCATCTTTTGTTAGTAAAGTAAATAAGGGAGATGCCAATTTGGAAAAATTTTCTATGAATCTTCTACAATAACCAGCATGACCAAGAAAAATTCTTACCTCTTTCTGTGACCTAGGGATATGAATATTTGAAATTACATTTATCTTGGTTGGATCTACTTGAATACCTGCAGCAAGACAAAATGTCCCATAACAACTCCTTCACTCATCATCATGTGGCATTTTTCGGTGCTTAGAGATAGGTGTGTCTGTTCACGACATTTCAGAACTTTTTCCAAGTTTTCCAGTGCTTCATCAAAACTGTTGCCATAAGGAGTGAAGTCATCCATGAAGACTTCCATACAATCATTCACCATTTCACAAAAAATTCCAATTACTGCCTGCTAAAACGTGGCCGACACATTGCACAACCCAAAAGGAGGCACCCTATATGCAAAGGTGCCCCAAGGACATGTGAAGGTGATTTTTCCCTGGTCTTTAGGGGAAATCTAGATTTGGTTATACCCATTGAAACCATCGAGGAAGGAAAAAAACCGTTTTCCAGACAGGGTGTCTAGAACCTGATCAATGAAAGGCAAAGGGAAATGGTCCTTCTATGTTCCTTTGTTAAGTTCCCTGTAATATACATAGACTCTCCATTTACCATTCTTTTTAGGTACGATCACAAGTGGGGAAACCCACTCACTGTCTGAAATTGGGTAAATAAATCCTACCTCTAATTTTTTTTGGATTTCCTCCTTCACAATATCTCTCATATTAGGGTTCATCCCGCGCTGAGGTTGGCGTACAGGCTTTGAATAATTGTTAATTTAAATTTGATGGGTACACAATGAAGAGGGAATTCCCCTCATATCCATGTACTCCCATGCAAAATCCCCCTTATGTTGTTTCAACAATGTAATGAGGTATTCCAGTTCATCAGCTTTGAGATTGGTGTTGATATTCAATGTTTTCCCTAAGTCAACTTCTACTGGACCACTCTTGGAATTATCAATTATTGGAACCAATTCAGTGTTACTGACTAAGGATTCTTCTGTGATTTCTTCCTGATCTCGTTCTTTTAGTGTGCTATCCAGGATCTGATATGCTATTTTAGTGACAGACGTAGGCTCACTAATGAAATTACAGATGGTATCATCTTCAGTTTTAGTCTTAAAGGTAAAGTCTCTCCCAATTGTTAATAAAGGATGAATATCTTCTTCTTCCTCTAAATCCATCCACAACGAACTTTCATCGTCTAGGCTTGGTTTAGATGGAGGATATAAAGTCATATTTTTAATGGTACTTCCATCAAAATTGTCATGGAACCTGATCTACAGCTGATGTATGCATCCTCTATAGCCAGCTATGGTCTTCCCAAGATCAATGAGTGTCCCCCCAGCTGTGACTTAGGTTGTAAAACAACAAAGTCTACAGGGTACTCCCATGAATCAATTGAGACTACTAGGTCTTCCACAACTCCTTTTGGTTTAATGGTAGATCTTTCAGCCATCTCTAGTATGGTTAGGGTATGCCTGAGATTAGCGAGTCCTAATTGTTTCAAGATATCAATAGTCATAACATTTATTGACATGCCTAAGTCGACCAAAACATTAGAGAATTGAATCTGCCCAATACATACTGTGACAGTGGGGTTACTTGGATCAGCGTACTTGGCCAATGGTACTTTTCCCATCATTAGTTCATATAACTTTCCTACCACATGCAGTGTAGGTGGATCTCTCAATTTCCTTCCTGGTTTTTTTACAACTAGGTCTCTAATAGTTTTGGCATAAATAGGTACATCGTGTAGGGATTGTAATAGTGGAATTCTTACATAAATATTTTTCAACTCTCCTAGAAGGTTGAAACTATGTTGTTTCACGACCTTTTGCAAGGTTAATCGTTCAATATACGGTGGTTCTTTTGAATACTGTGTAAGTTTCATTTTAGTACGTGTCTCTGCAAGTGTTTCAACTGTTGTTCCATCATGTGTATTATTCAATGTTTCAACTGGTGTTTTAGCATGTGTTTTAGCTAGTATTTTAGCATCCTCAATAATGGGGATCATTGAACTGAATGAATTTCCAAATGGTGGATTCATTCCATCATCAATCATAGAGGATGGGACATCCTCAAGGACTATTGGTTCCACCATCCTTCCCGACCGTAAGTGTAATTTATTTCAAGGGAGAGAGGAATGGAATAAGCTGGCATGTTGGAAATTTCAAATTGTTGCACCGCATTATTGTTGGGAATGGGGTTCGGTTGAGTAGGAAATTGAGGATAGAGCGATGCACCCATTGCTGTAGCGTTATTTGGGAGTTTTAGTTGAGGCTGCTGATACTTTGGATAGGATGGTTGGTTATGAGGAAACTCGTTTCCTAGATACAGATTTCTTCGTCCCAGAGACCAAGTAGCTTGTTGGTTTGGATGTGATGCCCTGGAAGTCCAAGGGTTTTGATATTTTGATGGAAGTTGCAAAGGTTGGTGCCACTGTGTGTTAGGATATGAGTATGGTGGAGGAAATTAATTATTAGCATTATTCCAAGAATTGAAAAGAGTAGGCTTAGAGCTCATACCTGGAACCCACTACTTCTTCTGCTAATTGAAACAGGCCCATTCCGTGTCTACAGTGGATGTTTGAAAGAATGCTTTGGATTTTGGAAGTGAGGGACAGTACTTGGTATCATGCTCCAAGTCGCATAGTCCAAAGACCTCCACCTTATCAAGTAGACATTCTTTCAGCAGATGCTTCTTCCTGCACTTAGGGCAGAACACCCGAAGTACCAGATCTTCAACCACTTGTTTCTGCTTTTCTCTCATAACATCCAGTTGTGAAGAGATGGAACTCATCATGTTAGTTTTGAAATTCTCGAGGAGATTTCCAATCTCTGCATGAGTAGCTCCTCCACCAGCTGACTTCTGTGCCCGTGAGAAAATGTCTCGATCCTTTGTGCTTGTTCTGGAAGATCTCGTGGAGTATCATCGACATAAGTCGACAATATGGTCAAATGACTCCTTGGAGATATCTCCCTTCCGTAACAAGTTAAGCATGTCTAGATAGTATTCTCTTATTCCCCTCAACAAAATGATCTTGAGGACATCCCTTCCAATAATGGGTTGACCTGACCTCTGCATATTATACAAAATCCTTTCCACAAAATCCTCCAAACTCTCATCATCTCTTTGCACCATCTTGAATAAATATTCTCTCTTATTCTTCGTCCTATAGTATTCTTGGTAGTTCCTAAGAAACACCTATTTCATATGCTCCCAAGTTGTGACAGTTTCACCACCCAAGCTCATAAACCGGCATAGGGCATTATCCTTCAAGGTAGCAGGAAAGAGTTTCAGCATTTGATCACTGGAGGTGTAGTCATAACTTCGATAGAGAATGTCGAAATCAAAGAGGAACTCATCTGGATCTTCTCTGGACTTCCCATGAAAGCAAGGTAACACCGAGGGTGAAATATTATTCATGGGGTCTTGTCCAGTTGGTTGCCGAACGGGGAACTAGAGTGTGGAAACTGTCTCGTCATGCTGGAGGTCACCATTATCATTATGACTTTCCCCTACTTCTTCATTATGATCGTTGTGGTGACGCTCGTTATTCATGATTAACTCCTCTTCTTGTTTCCGATTCTTATAATCTTCAAACTTCTTTCGAAACTATAACCACTCCTCTTTTTTCACTTCCTCTCCGTTGATTTGGTACACCTACTATGGACCTAATCCCATAGAACTACCCCTATCTCCCGGAGTTCCTTCCACATGGACACCAGATGATGTCACAGCTCCTACTGTTCTCTCCATAGTTAACACTGATGCTTCCCGCCTAGGAGAAACATGGCTTCTTCTCATAGATGATGGTCCTTGATTTTGAGCCCCAGTAGAAGAATTAACCTTGGCAACTAATTCATCAACGAATGTCTTTCTCTCTAATCCTAGGATACAACCACGACCTCTTCCACCCGCCAAGTTAATATTTTGGGGAGTTCTGGGAATATCCCCTCGAGTTCTTCTCGTATTCATGCAAACCTATAAATCATGTAAGCTTAAAATCATACTTACTAAAGAAAATGAATCAATTCAACTACTAACTAGGCCTATCAATTACCTTCCCCGACAACGGCGCCAAAACGTTGGGAACTCTATATACTCATTAATTAATTAAAAAGAGAGTGTTCAATATTTGATTGTCAACCCATGTAAGTATGTTATTTCAAAGGCAATTAGAAAATTATATGCATAAACATTTTTAGTAGTTGATAAGTAAAATGAAAATCACTCAATTCTAATTACTGCACAGGCAACTCAGCTCCCTATAAGAAATCAAAATAACATTACCCATCTAGGAATTGAAAAGAACTTCTATTTCCTATCATGCTAATATGAAGGGTTATGATATAAGGATAAATCCACCTAGAATTACTTTTGCATGAAATGAAAGTCTAATTTACCAAATCAGAAAGATCTCTACTCACTAATCAAATAAAAAATTCATCCAAGCAAATGAATTATCTAATGAGGAAAACTCTAGAAAGATAAATAACACACACAACACAGGAGCTGAGCAAGTCTGTAGCAGCTACTAACACACTTCTACATAAAAAGGAAAGATTAACTACACAGTCTATTGTCAGACTACACCACCTGCAACAAACCAAAGAAAACCAAATAATGCAACCGTTGTATAAATGCAGTTGCAGCTAACCATATAGATGTATCAAACTGAAATTCCACACAAACATAAATAAAATACGAAAGCATCGAAACTACCAACAACTCTATTAGAAGGCGGGCCCTGGCCTTCAGACATATATGCTATCGAAATCTCACAAAGGCTACAACAGAGAGATACTGAGAATTGTCACTCCTTTATTAATATGATAAAAAATGCAGTTACAGTTACAGTCACTCTGCTATATCTTAACAATTTGCAAACCCTTGGCTCTCCTTGCCTGCGTATCCTTATACAAGAGCAAATATATTCTGTTACATCAATTTCAGGAATCCATGAATATATTTGATCTTCAGGCTCCTGAATCATCAAGACAATTACAACTAACAATCCATTGCATAAAATATGCTCAGGAATAAATAGTCTTTTACTTCGAGCTGTTCCGTGAATTGACATGCCCAAAGAATTGCGGAAGATTCTTGGGGAGTTTCAGTTGCAAACGTGAAGGCATGTCCAAGATTCCTTCTGCATTAATGTTGGATGCGTCATTTGAGCAAGTAGTTGAGGCCAAGCGGGATTAATTTCCAGATATGACAATCTATTGTAGTTGCGCCACCTGGTGATTTTGAATCCTTCTTAATTCAAATCATTAACAGGTCAGCACATATGAAAGGTAAAGTTCATAATTGTAATTAAAACTAAGCATAAAACGAAATAATAAATAATGATTTATACCTGAGATATGTATGCTTGTTAGTATGAGAAAGATAAGGATTCAGATGCATAATGGGGACAAAAATAGGAAAACAGATGAAATAGAGTAGGGAAAAAAGGGACAAATTTAGGACCCAACACAAATCATCACAACATTTCGACGTGGAATAATGCTTTGCAAAGTATCTAGTACTTTTGTGCATCCTATAATTTTTGTAGTTCAATGCTTTGTGACCATAATTGTTACATGAGAAACAATAGCCATTAAAAAACTCATACCTGGTCACTTCCATGTTCTTACTTAACTTGTATTGAGGTGGGAAGGTTGTTCTTGGATAGGTCTTGAAGTAGCCATTTCTATGACTTTTTGTATCATTTCCTTCTTGACCGTCAACTATACTGCTATAAAAATATTTGTTTGGTCTTTTGATGGTCTTTGCATGATGTTTTCTTATATCATGGTGCCCTTTTAAAATTTAGTGCTTGTTTCCAATTTTGTACATGTCTTGTTCAGGTCTCCTTTCAGGGGGATGATATTGAGGTTTTCCTTTTGATAGGTTTCATCATTTGCTTGATCTTCCAAATCCTTTTCAATTGTCTTGGCCTCTTTAGTTTGAGTGTTCAATATTTCTCTAATTTCTTCATTTCTTGATCTTTCACCTGTCACGTCCCCATATCCCGATTACCATGCATAATTAAAATTTTTCTTAAAGAACCATAGCTCCTCTTTTGAAACATAGGGCATGGCCATGAAAACACCCTTTAACATTCATACTTGGGCTCAAGAACCACTGTAACAGTCTTTCCTCCCTCGACAAATCCATTTCATGATAAAAAATGCCTCTTCCGCACTAAACCTGTCCTCTTTGCATTCCCCTTTCCTCTCTGCATTCCCCATTCCACTTTCCACAAGTAGATTCCGGGGTACAGAAATGCTTACATTAGATTCCTTCTAAATTCCATAACTCGGCTTCTAGCCTCCATAATCATAATCAAAGTACATTGAAATATACAAGGCATGTAAATATGCAAATGCAGAAACATTTAACAACAGTAACTCTACTGAAATCAGTAGCAATCATTCAACATATTCAACATATTCATTCATAAGAAAATACATTGCATAATAAGAATAACAGAGAATACCTATCTTGAAGTTGAAGTTGTCCCACAACTAGCTATGTCGCTGCAATGTTCCACCCAACCATAGGCCATTTCTGTTCATTAATCTCTCAACACAACTACCACCCCCAAGATGGGCATGAATTCCACAAGGAACTAGGGAACAACAGGCTCACACACAGCCAGATCACATCAAACACAGTCAATCCAACCTAAATTTGGGTTTATCAGACTATCCAGCCAAGGAAACACACAGTTGGGTTTATCAAGTTGCAGGAAACAAAGCCAAAACACTGCTGGGTTTATCATGCCACTCAGCCAATCCAACAGACAGTTGGGTTTCATAGACTGCACACAGTCAAGCAAACAAACGCAATAAGTACCAGCCAAGCCAACATATGGGTTTATAAGGCACTCATCCAATCCATCTTGCTGCTGGGTTTCATAAGATATTTAGCCAAGACAACTAGTTGGGTTTATCAGGCTGTCCAGGCAAGGATTACACTCATGGCCAAAATGCACAACAACGCATAGCCAAGCTAATAGATGGGTTTCAGAGGCTACTCAGCCAAGCCATCTCACTGTTGGGTTTCACAGGCTATTCAGCCAAGCCATCTAGTTGGGTTTATTAGGATGTTAAGGTAGTGGAAAGGTAGAATGGCTAAGCTAGTGGCTCACTCAAGAGATAGGGGCACCTCCACAAGATCTATTTGTCTTGGCATCCACATTACCTGCACCCCAACACAAGGAAGCATCCCCTTATTTTCTACATAGTCCCTCGGGCTATGCCTTCCCTTCTAGTGCTATTTAGGGCATGCAGTGAAGATTCAACAACCACTCTTATCTTTTCATGAATTTTCTCTCTGCACTAGGTTTATTAAGCTCATTCCTCTTCTCTTCCACTCCTAATCCTTGCATATAGTTTAGACCCAAACTAGGGTGCAAATCAAAACAAAACATAGGGAAACACAACAACACAGGATCCACACTGTAACACAACAACCAACTTCTCCGGAAAGGAAAATACTTGCAGAACAACTAGTTCCACGGCTCAGGAGAGTGAACAAATGCGTAACCGTTTAGAATGACTTTGCCAGAGGAAAAAAATGACTGCGGGGTCAAGAATGAACAACCAGGAGAGTGAATGATCATGAATGTTAGAATGAGCCCCCCCACCACCTCGGGATGGAATAATAATCCCCCAAAACATTCAGCGCAAGCCATAAGAAACCAGAATGGGCACACATTCCTAGTTTACTTGCTTCAAAAGAAAGAACGCAAATTCTGTAGACTGCAGGCATGCTCAGTCACGAAATTGACTGCCATGCCTTGCTCTTCCCAAGGCATTAACTGCCTCAACCAACTTCTAGAAGAAATGAATTATTGAGGACATAGGACAAAAGAGCTGAGGGTTTATGGGTTTCCCCCATTGACATCTGGTATCACCCTATTGTCTCAAGAGTTTGACCAACTCTCTTCCCTATTCCTTGTGAAATCCTTCCCCCATCTCTTTCACGTTGCAGTGCATAGCTAGTTGTAGTATTTTTATTAAATTGTATTTACATGATATCCCAAAATGTAATGTTCCAGACTTAACACTATAACCATAGGTCAACCTTGATCACCTATACACTAAACACCAAATCGATGGCAGGGCCTTGGTCTTGAGCTTCTTGCCATGATTTGAATACAATATATACATCATGTAAAATTTCATTACCATGGGGTCAAAACTGGGGCGTTACATTCACCTCCCCCTTCACTAGCATTGTCCTCAGTGATTTACAAAATTGAAAAAAATTGAATGTGCCAATCGCATGTAATCCTCTAGCTCCCATGTTGCCTCATCAGGACCGTAGTTCTTCCACTGCACCTTTACCTGTCCAACGACTTGATTCCGGAGTACTATGACCTTCCTGTCGAGGATACGTAATGGCTCGATTTGGAACTCGCCCTCGGGTTCCACCTGAATCACATCCCAATTTATCACGTGGTTAGGATCATGTACATATTTCTTAATAAGAGAAACATGAAAAACATTATGAGCCCTAGTACTAGCAGGAAATGCAGGTCTATATGCAACTAGACCTATCCTTTTAAGCACTTCAAAAGGCTCACAATATCTAGGTGACAACTTGGCACAAGTTCAAAGCTTCAAGGAACTCTTCCTTTGCCTCATTCTGAGGTAAACATGATCCCCAAAACTGAACTCTCTGTGCAATCTATGCTTATATGCGTAGATTTTCTATCTATTTTTGGACACTTTCAGGGTTTGCCTGATCTTTGTAACCTCTTGCTCCATTTCCTTGAGTGATTCTGGACCAACCACAATCTTCTTCATTGGATTATCCCAAGTCACTGGTGTCCTACACATTCTTCCATACAGTGCTTCATATGGACTCATTCACAATGATGCTTGTTGTCCATTATTATAGGCAAATTCTACTAGGTGTAAATAATCTTCCCACTTGGATGATTTGTGCATCACATACATGAAAATCATGTCTTCAAGCACTTGATTTGCTCTTTCTATCTGAGGATGGTAGGAAGTGCTAAAGTTCAAGTTTATGCCCAAATCTGTAAACATACTTTTCCAAAACTTGGAAGTAAACTTGGGATCCCTATCAGAGATTATTGCCTTAAAAAATCCATGCAATTTGAAAATTCTCCTTCATGAAGATATTTGCAATGGCATTAGTCTTGTATGTAAACTTAACCGGTATAAAATGTGATGCCTTTGTAAACTTGTCCACCACAACCATGATGGAATCATGTTTCCTCCAAGTCATTGGCAATCCTGTAATAAAATCCATGGAAATAACTTCCCATTTCCGTTCTAGAACTGGCAAAGGCTGCAACAAACCTGCAGGGTGTTGATGCTCAACCTTCACCTGCTGACATTCATGCACTTTGAAATATACTCAGCAATGTCCTTTTTCATTCCTGGCCAAAAATACCGCTTTCTGGCCGTAGCAATTGTCTTCTGATATCCTGGATGACCAGAATATGGAGCTTGATTGATTTCATCCATAACAACTCTCCTCAAATCTGCTACATTGGGAATGTAAATTCTGTTCTTGTAAGTAAGAAGTCCATCTTCTTCCAACTTATATCCCTAATACTTCTTTTCAGGACTTTGCTGCTGCAACTTGTGTTTGATATGCACATACAATTCATCTTCAACAACATGATTAACATTCTGTTGTCTCAAATCTGATTGGAAACTACTAAGAGATGCCACATGCATTTCATGCACCTTTCCGCTGAGTGCATCAACAACTTTATTTTCCTTCACTTTTATGTGCTTGATTTCAAAATCAAACTCACATAAAAACTCCATCCATTTAGATTTCATAGCATTTAGATTTGGATGATCAAACAAATATTTCAGACCATAGTAGTCCATCCTTAGCTCAAATTTTCTATCCATTAAGTAATGCCTCCACATCTTGAGAGCATGTACTATGGGTGCAAGTTCTAGATCATGAGTAGCATAGTTCTTCTCATGCTCCTTCAACTTTCTTGACTCATAGCACACGATGTGGTTGTATTGCATAAGAAATCCTCCCAGTCCTTGATTACATGCATCGGTACACACCATAAAGTCTTTATCTGGGTCTGCGATTTTTAGAACAGGTGCACTTGTAAGAAGATTCTTCAACTGCTGGAAGCTCTCCTCACATCTTGGTGTCCATTCAAACTTTATTCCCTTCTTTTGCAAAGAAGTTATAGGATGTGCAACCTTGGAGAATCCTTCAATGAACCTCCTATAGTATCTTGCAAGTCCCATAAAACAACTCACATCTGTCACTTTTCTTGGAGTTGACCAATTCAGAACGGCCTCAATCTTTTCAGGGTCCACATATATTCCTTGCCGAGATAATGTGACCCAAATAATGAATCCTATCTCTATAGAAATCACATTTGATCAACTTTGCATACAACTTGTGCTCCCTTAGCAAACTCAATGTTAGCCTAAAATGTTCTTCATGCTCTTCTTCATTCTTAGAATAAATAAGAATGTCATCAAGGAAGACAAGAAAAAAATTGTCCAAATACTTGCTGAAAACACTATTCATGAGACACATAAATGTAGCTGGTGCATTTGTGAGACCAAATGGTACCACTACAAACTCATAATGTCCATACCTTGTTCTCAAGGCTGTCTTATGAAAATATTCATCCTTGATTCTTACCTGAAGGTAACCAGACCTCAAGTCAATCTTGGAAAATACCTTTGCTCCTCTCATTTGATCAAACAAGTCATCAATTCGAGGTAAAGGATATTTATTATTCACAGTGAATTTGTTCAACTATCTGTAATCAATACACAACCTGAGTGTACCATCATTCTTTTTCACAAACAGTACTGGTGCTCCCCAAGGGGACACACTTGGCCTTATGTACTTATTTTCCAACAACTCTTGCAGCTGCATATTCAACTCTAACAACTCTGGTGTGCTCATCCTGTAGGGTGTCTTGGACACTAGTGCTTCTCCTGGCACAAGTTCTATGGTGAAATTAATGTCCCTCTTTGGAGGAAGCCCTAGAACTTCATTAGGAAAAACATCCCTGAATTCCTGCAATATAGGAAAATCCTCCAGCCTAGGAGTTTCATTCTCTGCTGCCTCCAAAACATGGGATGCATACAATATGCAACCTTTCCTACATAAATTTTTCAACTGCATTGCTGAAATATTCCTAACAGAAACCACCTTTGGAATTCCCCTTACAACCCTTAGGTTTCCTTCTTAATCTATGCATTCAAAGGTCTTATTGAAATACTCAATCTTGACTCCGTGAGCTTCTAACCAATTCATTCCAATGAGAATATCATAGGAACCAAGTGGTATAACATTCAAATCTCCATAAGTGACTAGCCCATCCATCTCTAATGGGTATTTCTCCACCACTTCACTAACCTTTCTCTTGGTTCTAGTGGCTAGTTGAACTAACCATGATTTGCCATGCTTCAACTTCTTGAAAGTACAAATCTCAACAAATCTAGGAGTAATATAACTGTGAATAGATCTAGCGTCAATCAAAACAGAAACAGATTGCTTAGAAATATTACCTTCAACCTCAACCACAGTTGATTAATGGTATTCATGGCGGTCCTCCATCGCTACATAAATCCTAGGGACGGTCCTTGCCACTTGACCCACAGTTTCATATTCTTGAATGTTATGGGTCTTCCATACATACCCATTTTCCAGCGGACAATTCCTGCGCATGTAATTTTCCCCACACCTCCAGCATTGGAGTGGTTCTCTATTCGCCTTCGGATCTCTTGGCATGTCTTCCATCACTCTGGATGGCTTATTCACAGCTTGTGATGGCTTCCTTTACTGATTTCATAAAGGAGAGGGTTTGAAACCTTTCTTTCTCTGGTCAAACTTCTCTTTCTTCTTATCCTTCCATGCCTTATGGATATTAGGTTTTCTTTTGTTATGATCATAGAATACTTGGCTTTCCTGATAGCCTCTTCTAGCATTCTAGGTTCATCAAACTCAATCCTGTCTTTGTAAGACTGAGGTAGACCACTCAGAAAATGTTGAATCTTCACTTTATCATACTTTGTGCCCAAATCTGTACACACACGGCCAAAAATGCACAACAAGGCACAACCAAGCCAACATATGGGTTTCACAGGCTACTCATCCAAGCCATCTTAGTGCTGGGTTTCACATGCTATTCAACCAAGCCAACTAGCTGGGTTTGTTAGGATGCTAAGGTAGTGGAAAGGTAGAATGGCTAAGCTAGCATCTCACTCAAGAGCTAGGGATATCTCCACAATATCTATTTGGGCTAGCACCCACATTACCTGCACTCCAACAAAAGGAAGCATCCCCTTCTCTGCTACATAGTCCCTTGGGCTATGCCTTCCCTTCCAATTCTCTTCAGGGCATGCAGTGAAGATTCACCAGCCACTCTTATCTTTTCATGAATTTCCTCTCTGCACTAGATTTATCAAGCCCATTCCTCTTCTCTTCCACTCCTAAGCCTTGCATACAGTTCAGACCCAAACTAGGGTGCAAATCACAACAAACCACAGGGAAACACAACAACACAGGATCCACACTGTAACACAACAACCAGCTTCTCCTCAAAGGAAAATACTTGCAGAACAACCAGTTCCACGACTCAGGAGAGTGAACAAATGCGTAACCGTACATAATGCCTTTGCCATAGAAAACACACGACTGCGAGGCCGGGAATGAACAATCGAGAGAGTGAATGATCGCGAATGTTAGAATGAGCCCCCCCACCGCCACGAGATGGAAGAATAATCCCCCAAAATGTTCAGCGCGACCCATGAGAAACCAGACTGGGCACACATTCCTGGTTTACTTGCTTCAGAAGCAAGAACGCAGCTTTTGTAGACTGCAGGTCTACTAGTCACGAAATTGACTACCATGTCTTGCTCTTCCCAAGGCATTAACTGCCTCAACCAACTTCTGGAAGAAATGAATGATTGAGGACAGAGGACAAAAGGTAGCTGAGGGTTTATGGGTTTCCTCCATTGACATCTAGTCTCAACCTATTGGCTTAGGAGTTTGACCCACTCCCTTCCCTATTCCTTATGAAAACATGCCCCCATCTCTTTCACATTGCAGTGCATAGCTAGCTGTGGTATTTTTATTAAATTGTATTTACATGATATCCCAAAATGTAATGTTCCAAACTTAGCACTATAACCATAGGTATCAACCTCGATCACCTATACACAAAACACCAAATCGATGCCAGGGCCTTGGCCTTGAGCTCCTTGCCATGATTTGAATACAATATATACATCATGTAAAATTTCAATACCATGGGGTCAAAACCGGGGTGTTACATCAACCTCTTCCTTTACTTTCTGAAGCTGGATCTGTTGTAAGCTTGTCTTTTTGCTAGTATCATCAATCTAGTTCTGTGATCTTTGCAGTTGATTCTTTAGGGATTGGATTTATTTAATATTTTCTTTTTTCTTTTGTTCAACATTCTTTCTTGACTTCTCCAATTCCTCCTATATATATATGATTTCCATTAATTGCTTCTGATTTTATGAGATTAAGTTTTCAATTTTATCTTTTAAAGAATCAATTTTAAGCTCCTTTGTTTGACATGCTTTATCCATATCCTGAATTTGATAGGTAAAGTATGCTGTTATTTTCTTAGATTCATCTTCTTTCTTTCTTAGTGTTTCCATAATTCCATTTGCAATCATTTGAAATCTTCTATCATTGCAATTTGAATATGAACAATGTGCCTTGCTTATTTAATAGAGAGATCATCAAAGTCTTCTAGGTTGTACTCTGCTTGAACTTTTATTCTTCTTAAGCAAATGACTTCCAACTTTTCCCAAAGTTCATGAGCTGATGGTTGAGAACCAACCTTGACCTTTACATCTTCTGACAGAGTGTCCAGTATAGATTTCTTGGCTATATCAAGACATCTAAGGAGTAGTTTTGCAGTGTTGTTTTTCAATTTTCCTTTTGGAGTATATCCATTCTCCACTATATCCCATTCCTCCAAATATTGCAAATGAGACTTTATTGTAGTGCTCCATGGATACGAGTTACTCCCGTCAATTTTTGGTGCTTCATTTTGTAAACATATTTTCTTTTCATCCATTTATGCGCAAATATTTATCTTTGAGCAGTTAAATTATAACTGACGACACTTGATCTGATACCAATTGTTGGAATTCTTATTTATACAGAGAGGGGGGTGAATTAGTATAAAGCGTAGATTGCACAAATTTCACTTTAACAAATTATACTTCAAAATGTTTTCTGTCAAATAGTGAAAGACACCCATGTGTAAAGAATCTCTAAAGTAAATATATATCTATATTGATTACATAGATATGAGACGCCAATCTCCAAATGTGAGCACCAAATCACTCAAACACCAATCCCACATGAAAGCACTTACTTGATGATTACATGAACTAACCTGTAAGGACTTCAATGTTTGTGCAAGCACCAACTTGTTGTATTTAGGCACCGACTTGAATGGATCAGTCCTTTTGTGAAAGCACCAACTTGCAGTGTTCATGCACCAACCTGAATGGGGACTGCAATATCCTCTTCTTGTTCTTCAAAATCAAGTGAAAGGAAGCTCCATCTCCTCATGTTGTATTCTCCAGCATCAACTGGAAGGAATCTTCAAATTCTTGTCCTTGCCCCTTCCTACCACCTTGATATGAATATAAGTTGTAATTACAGAACTGTGACTTTTGCAATCTGTGATCCGCGTCTTATTTGATATGTGATGTGCGTCTTCTATGATATGCATCTGTGACTACACCATCAACAATATGAAATCTGTGACTTCAACTTAAACTACATCTCTTGTAATCTACAATATCAACACTTTGAAACATCTATGATCTATGCGATCTACGATCCATGACTTCTTCCTTAACAATAGTCTATAAACTTTTACAATATGTGATATGTGTCTTCTGCAGTATACAATATCAACACTTTGCAACTTCTGTGATCTAAGGACTACGACTTCTACTATATGCTCTTTGCACATCTCAGCGTAAGGGCATCTTTAATTTACTCACTGTCTACTGCTCTTCTTCATGCTTTTTCACATTCGACTATTTGTTGTGCACAAATATTCTATATCAACGAATCGTTGATACCCCAGAATTAGAATCTTGCCAAATCAAATATCACATCTTCTTCATCTTCAACTTTACTTCAACATTTCAATCTCTTTCTTATTTATACTATTCTTGCTCAAGTGATGTGTCCAAAAGTTGAGATTACTTTGAGTCGACGATTCCCATGCTTCCTTACTTCTCGGTCAAGCTAACCACCTCATTCTATTTTTTGTCATCGTATATCTTTTGATAATTCATCCTTGTGGGGTTTTGCGCACTTGAGTCCAATGACTTGGTGGTATTTGCACATATGGGTCCCATGTCTTGGTGGGATTTTTGCATTTCCAGAACTTTCACACCTATTCTCTATGTACTTCTTCAAACTTGCTTCACTTATTTAGAGAGCCATTTCCTGATCAATCTTGCGTAATGCTGAGACTTGCATACACTTTTATATATCTCTTCAAACTGGCTTCCTACACAACATCATCAATTGTAACATCTAAGTTTAACAATATTCAAGAATTTATTCTTCTTGACATTCATCAACATAGATATTGTTTGTTTGACATCAATGACAATACCGAAGTTCAATAGTGCACTACATTTATGTCCTTTTTTGTGATAATTTTTATACCATATGCTTACTTTGTGTTAGTTTTTTCATCCCTCTTGAGTTCATAAGTGTATCCCAATTTGTTTCTAAATCACAAGGGGTTTCACTTGGTAAGCCTTTGGCATAACACTTTAATTTGAGGGATATTAAAGAATATGCATAATTTATTTTCTATCTTCTAGAAATCGCTTGTTAAACCCACCCCTAATACATCTTTCCAATTAGAAAAACAAAAACAAAAACAAAAATATTCACTATTATCCTATACATTGCATTTTTTCATGATAATTTTCATACCCCTAGTATGCTAGTCTTAATATATTATCCACTTTTCACTACTAATCCTCATTATGCTTCCTCCTTCATCTACCTTTAAAAACTACCACCAATTTACTTCCTAAATCCATGTTTTGATGGGATTAAGCTTCTTCCTCCCTATTCTTTATAAAATTACCATATCCATATTCATAGGTAAATAAAATACACCCCACAACACATATATCTATATGTATATCAAAATACCCCTCCCACCCCCTTATTATGGTGCAACATTTTGCAAATATTTAAGTTATTTTAAAACCCCTAAAATGAGTGAATGTGGTTGGCTATTTCCTAACTAGCTAGTGAACCCCTATGGTCTCAATTTGCATCCCATGTAACTTTTGTTTTCCAATTAGCATTCCATTGAACCATAGCATCTTAATGTTGTCTCAATTTTGTCCTTTTATGTCTCCTTGGATCCAACTAAGCCTAAAGTCCTAATTTTGTCTCTGTTTTCATCTCAATAAACCTAGTGTCACAATTTGCATCTTAACAGACAAAAACTGGGATGAAAAAAGTGTCATGCATCCTATTTTAGTGTTGCATCATATTTCTAGTGTTGTCCATCCCATTTCTTATGTGGGATTAAACTTGTTATCTATTCCTTGCTAACTAATGACTTGCAACCTAGTGACTTACCAATTAACCTACTAATACAATTTATAAATAGTAGGTGATTATTATTTTTATTGAATTGTAAATTAAATAGTTGGAATGACACATCGACTTCCGATAGCCATAACTTTCATTATGAAATCTATTTAAGGAACATGATAGCTCATTGAGAAACTCTTAATGGATTATACAACATGGAAAGTAAGAAATTACTTTATCTATGATTTTTAAAAGGCCCAAACACAGTTTTCCAACACACATAATAGACATATTTAATTGGTACACCTAAGTGGTACATATAAATGATGCATGATAATAAACACACATAAGAGACCCACTCATGCGCCACTCGTGCACCATAACACACTATGATAAGCAATGCACTTAAGAAATACACCATAAATGATGCTAAGAAATACACCAGAAATGATGCTATATATATAAGATATGCACAAATGATGCAATTAAAGAGATTATCATAAATAATGAAACTAAGCTACATAAATAACACATGCACAT
Source organism: Pseudotsuga menziesii (assembly GCA_001517045.1). NCBI lineage: Eukaryota > Viridiplantae > Streptophyta > Pinopsida > Pinales > Pinaceae > Pseudotsuga > Pseudotsuga menziesii. The sequence continues at coordinate 344,491 of LPNX010804546.1, forward strand.
AAAATATGCCCTGCAAATAACAATAGATAAGTGATGCTCATACACAATGCACTTAAGTGATGCACATTCACAATTCACTTAAGTGATTCACATAAGCAAAACTCTCTTAAGTAGTACAATTTAATAATTTGGAAAAAAACAAAAAAAAACTTAGAGGTGGTCTAGTCCTACATAAACCATTGTGGGTGACCTATGAAAATAGAATCCTTGTGTGATATGTTGTTTACATTAGTATAGCTCATCAAGAACTCTTTCGATGGACCCCGATGTTCCTGGCTAACACTAGGAACATAACCATAGGAACATAACCATGGATGAAGGATCACCCAATTTGAAGATTAAGTTTCTAAACTCAACCAAATATAAGAGAATATTTATGATACCAACCTATAGGTACATCCCTCATTGATTTCATGGTATATTTTTTATGTTAACTAGAAAAGTAGAAATAATCGTTTTGAGTTTTTTGGCTTTTGATTTTTATCATACAATTATAAAGATTAATAAGGAGCACATAAATGAATCTTTAGAGGAAACTTGAAAATTTAAAAGAAAAATTGGTAGCCAGATTTCTTTTCTACAATTGCATTTCAAGACTTACATTAAGACCAAGGGCAAAAATAATAATTATTCCATATAGTCCAGGGATAATGCAATAATGATTCCAAGAAAATACAATAGTACGTGAGTTATATATTATACAGAATTCTATATTATGAAGTTTCTCACCAATTGTCAATTCTCGCAATCTCATTCAGTTAAGGAGTGGTTTTGGTCAACAGAGCAACCCAGGTTCAATTCCCTTTAAGAGAGCTAGTTGGGAAGAGACACAGAAAATCCAACCAATTGATGGTTGGTGTGGCCCAAGACAGGTGTGATCCCCGAGTGATTTTAACAGATTAGATGCCCCTCGGTCATGGTTTCTTAGACCAAAAGCCACTCCCACAAGTAAAGAAAATTCTAGCGAAAAAAAAGAAGAAAAAATTTCTCACCAATTATATATATTGTTGTTAATCAATTTAATGTTTGGATGCACTACACCAAACTCTAAAAACATTGACATTTTGCATTAGTATAAAGACATTCATACAACAAGCATGCACTTAGTATCCTGAATAAACTTTCATACAATAAGCATGCACTTAGTATCCTTGAGAGAGTTGCCAACAAGGAATAGAATCTTGAATTCAACAACACGATTGAAAAATATTCCGAAAGTAATGCTCAAGAAATAAACATAAAGAGAAAATATTAAAATCTACCTCATACCTTATTAGAACCTGTGGCAAAAGAACTAGAGGAGCAAGAGAGTCATGCGTAACGCATTTCCAACGAAATAGGCCCCAAATATATATTGAGTCCTATTGCGTGACAAGAAGTAGTTTTCAACCCTCATCACAATCTATGAACGTTGGTGTTGAGCCCACTATCTTGGTTGGAAAACTTTTCCTCCCACATTTTGTGTAAACCTTCTTAGACATTTTGTGTAAACCTTCTTAGAAATTTCCAAGGGAGTAAAAATTAACACCGAGCTAAAGAAAATTTTCAACACTAAAAGTTCTCAATATAAATATTTCATTTGTTAGCATCTAAAGAAGTAATCACAGTTCTAACATGTTGGATTTTCACATGCAATTCAACTTCTATATTACAAAAGTTTAAGTCCTTGTTTCACAATCAGTTAAGATTTTTCAGATACCTGTAAGCTACCATCTTGACATCCAACTTCCCAGAAATTGGAATTTCCTTCCATTGTTTCCTTCGTCTCACAATATTTGTTGTTTCAATGACATTATTTATATAAGGCCTAGATTCCAAACATGTCGGTGGATTGTCTGATTCCTTATCCTTTCCATAGACAATTATAGATAAAACACCCTTAGGATTTTGGATATTCAACACAGTAACGAGCTCTGTATGTGTAAGATTCCCTCTAGCATCATGAGCTATAAAACTTTGGCCCATTCCTACGAGCTCTGTATGTGTAAGATTCCCTATAGCATCATGATCTATAAAACTTTGGCCCACTCCTACAGCGTGGGAAAAAGATTGTAGGTGAAAATAAAGGGGCTGGAGTTTCAACATGCAAAATGATTCTAAGTTGATCCATAAGGAAGGAAGAACCAAAATTCAAGTTAGCCATCAAACCATTAATGAATTGAAAGAAACTCTCAAGCCACAAGTCTACAGCGAATTAGGAGAATCCAGATGAATCTTTACAGGGAACTTGACCAGGAATCTCAAACCTAAAACTGCTTGCCAAAACAAGAAGTATTATTTCGCAGATTTGAAAGACTTATTGACTCTCCTGACCACTTGCATAAATCGCATCATATTACTGCTTCGCCTCTCATCTAGCAACTGCATCAAGACAATGCTCAGAATTTAGAAAGTTATTTTACAACAAAGGCTAAATAAGATGAAGACCAACTAGTCAGAGACCTTGAACCCCAATTCCATAAAGTGCATATTTCTCAGCCAAGGTGCAACTAGCCAAGGTTCAGTAACAGGCTAAATGACACCAATATTTTCATGGTTGTGGATTGGAATACTCATTTGCAATCACCCAAGATTCCATACGAGGCTAGGAGATTAAATTTTTTCTAATCTTAGGCTACTTATTTATATACTTTTATCAAAAGTTGTAAAAAAGGTACAAGGATTGGAGTAAGGATGTGATGCAATACCTTAGTTTTTCTTTGGGCTGTGGCAGAAGCACCAATACCAGATCTGAGGTACTGGCTCTGTGGGCCATTCTTATGGTGAGCAATCTGATGGGGATCCCACTACTTACTATTTTTGGTGACTCTTTTGTCATTATCTCTTGGGTTAACAGATTAGCTTCACTAAATGTCCCATCTCTGAGTCATTGGTGTGATGACATTCTTTCAATGCTGCAACTTGTCCCTCCAATGACCATTAAACATATTTATCGTGAGCATAACCAGCTGGCTGATGGTCTCTCCAAGCAGGTTTTATTGCTGGACCTGGGTTTCAAAAACTTTACTGAATCATTGGATGGTGTGATCATTGATCACGGAAATTTTAAGCTTTTCTAGCTTGTGCCGGGCTTTAGTCCCTTATTTTATTTTGGCACTATATTTGAGTAGATTTGAATTGGTTCTTAGCTGACATTGAAGAGACTTTTCAGCCTTCTTGTTTTGCTCAGGACTAGTATGTTTTTTGGTCATTCTCAATCTCTTTATCAGCATTTTCTGACCTGTTTATCGGGAATGATGAGAAAGTCTGTCCTAGACAGACTTCATGCTTCTCTGCCTCCTTGATCTTGGCTGTTTAGATGATTCACTGATCTTTTAGTTATTAGTGGGATCCCCATATGAGAATGTTTCCTGCAAAACTCGAATAGCCCTCTGTAGGCTAAATGTATATGATGTCCAATGTCCATTGATTCAATAAGACTAACAAGGTCTAGTATTTTTTCCTATGAAAAAAAAAATATGATGCAATACACTTCTATTAACAATAAAAGAATATTCCAACAAAATAAAACATATGGAGGTCTCACATGCACTTTCCTTTGTAGGTTACATGTGTATGCTTAACTTTTGTTTTATATTGTTGATACTGATTATGTCGATATTTGTATCTCGGATGTCTTAATTTGCACATGGAAAGGGCTGTGCAAAGAGATCCCTACATCTGATGATGTAGAGATATTTGTATCTAGGATGTTTTATTTTGCACATGGCAAGGGTTGTTAAAATAGATCCCTACATCTGATGTTTTGTATATCCGTTTGGAAGAACTATATTTATTTTTGCATGTTATTAGTCTAGACTACATCTGTAGTGACTTTATTGGAAAATAAGCAATACAGTTTACAAGTTACCTTTGATTCAATGAGTAATAAGGAACTATCTGTTTTTCCGTGAAAAAAACTTTACATATACACACTGCTAGCACTCAAATATAACCTATAAAGAGAAATGATAAACAACTACAATACTCTTCCATTGTATGTCTAAATATCTTCTATCTTTATGCCTGAGGTGAAGAGGGGGTAATCAACTATTGTCATACAACCGTGACGTGACACCCTACAGACAACAATTTCATTTTCAAAGTCAAATGTCCTTGTTGATTATTCTTGCCACTGCCCACTTATATTCACATGAACTGAGGTTTTTACACATAAATTGGAGAACACTGTTGGATCCCAAACAAAAGTTGGAGGAATTCTTCTAACAAGGAAAAAGCTGTGGTAATCTAGCGCTCCCAAGGAGAAGTAGATGCAAATCCAATGCTACGAGATCATTGCATCATTATATAAAACATGCAAGTAAGATTACCTTATTCTTTTGGACACGAGCTTCTAGTTGAGCAGAAAAGTGGATAATTTGATGGACATAGGTCTCAAGTTCCATCCTCGCTAGTGACAATGACACTCCTGGGATAACTAATAGGTATGCCAATTAACGTTTGGTTCTCATGTTTGGAGGGTAGTAGTTATTATCCAGGCTAACTACTCTTGGGATTCTCATGCTTGCTGCGTCTACTATTAGATATTTAGTTCGTCTACCATTAGTATCAAATATTTGTAATTACACCTAGTGATGCCATATGATGGACATCGACTTTGTAGAAAAAAGACTACTCGATGGAATTCAACTCTTAACACCTTATTTGTAAGCACCACCAACCCAAATTCAGAACATGTGTCCCCCAATTAGTCGTTGGACAAATGAGAAAATGATTCCTTCATTTAAGAACCCATCATATAAAAAATCAACCTCTCCATACTGATTTGCTCTTTATTTACGGTTGGGTTTACCACGTTTCTCTTGAAATAGAAACAAAATTGGTTCTATGTGCTCTAGCTACTGCCAATTTTGACGATCGAAATATAGACCAGCTTCGGATTATAGGTCATTCTGACTAGGAGGTGTGAGAAGGAGCGCTTCTCCCCTAACTACTAATAGATTTGGGGGATCGAAATTCTATAACCCGTCATTGAACAAAGTGGGACATTGATCACGACCTCCTGATTCATAAATTCAATGAAGAAGTCTCTAACCCTTCATTATTAGTTTGTTGCTTCCATTGTTTAAGGCCTATTGACCTTAACCCTAGGCATCACCTCGTAGATGCATAATTGGCCTTGGAGAAACAAAAGATATTGTTGCAAAATTCTTACAATTTTCTTCTTACAACTTTTCTTTCTCTCTTTTTAATATTGGTTAATATTATTATATATAATATTAACAACTTGAGTGGGTCTAATGTTTAAAAACATTTGTTTCCTCCTAGAAGGTTACAGGTTCAAATCCAGAGGGTGGTAGGATATGTACACTTATGTAGACTTTTGACATTTAAATCTCTATACGGAGGGGGGTCCCTTGTCCCACAAACAAGGGGGTCTCATACACCAAATTGGTTTCTTGCTTGGCAGTGACCTTAAAAGTAGATTATTATTATTATTATTATTTAGCTTACTCATTTTTAGTTGTGTTGCTCAAATTAAAATAAAAATGGAATCACACAACACATGATGGTACAAATAAAAATGTGGACATGAAAGGGGAAGCATAATGTTGAATTTCCTTGTGATTTATGAAGGATGATCATCGTACCCATCATTGCCCCAAAATGGAGGAATCTATGAGATGGTTCACTGAACATAATGCACATCAGCCACAACATGCTATCCTTCAAAACATGTTTCCTCCCCAACAACAACAATTGGTTGTTACTAATCTTTCATCTCTGCAAGGGGGCAATCAGGGTGCCTCTCTATAAGGGGGCAATGGATTGAATGCTAACATATATTTGTGTAACCATGATGTTAATATTTATACTTGATCTCATAATTATGATGCTGTAGAGGTTGGATTGTGAAAAAGGAAGTTCCATTGTCCTCATAAAATGACCCTCTATAAATAGAGAAGCCATCAATGGAAGTAATGTTTTTCCTTCTCAAGAGATTATTGCAAAGGTTTGCACATAAGTAGGATGCCAAAGCTACTCAAAACTATAACATATTATAAGATCTAGCTTAGGCCCTGTGCACTGTGTCTACCCTAGAGGTCCTTTATAGCTACTCTACAGAAAAAACATTATTGAATTCCATTGAAATATTAATCCTTTTGACACCAAATTGATTGCTTTTGAACATAACCAAGCATTATCTAGGCTCCCCCCACTATGTCACCTTCTAGGTCAAAATGTCTTGTCATAACATGATCATTTTTAGTTGTGTGGTTAATCATGGGGGCTTTCACCTATATTATTTCATATAAATATGGAGGCATTTAGGTTCTCTTGAACTCACACCCTGTACTAATTTGTTGAAGGCTTTTGATGGCCAATATTTCAAGATGCACATAATCATTTGGATCTTCCAATAGAGTTAAGAGGAAAAACATCTTAGTAGAAATGGAATTAGTTGACTCTCTTCTTAACTATATTATTTGTTTGGGATGAGGAAGATGTATGAGATGAAGGAAGTCATGTATTCAACATTTTGAATGCTCAATTTCCCTCATTAGGGAAAAAATTTAATGATTCACCATTTATTGTATTGTGAACTTGATCCTAGAACTGAATGTAGGATGAATGTTCAACTCATGGATGGTTCCTTTGTGTCATTTGAGAATGCACGATGCAGGTGGTGGGTTGTTGAAGGAATAATATTTGATGGAAACCTTAATTTGTGTTTACCTATTAACTATATAACCTCATTTCCCATATATGTGATGTCATTAGTTGTTGTTATGTGTTTTGTTCCTTTTCAATTCTCATGTTTTAGAGAGAGCTCTATGCTGATGTGCATAATTCCCTTCCATATTTTCTATTTTGAGGAGGACCAAGGATTTGTGTTAGAATATTCAACTTCTAAGTTACAGATTGGATATATTGGCTCTATGATTCCCTTGTATGAGGTCAAAATTTCTTATCAATTTATTCAGATGACCACCTCAAACCCTGATCATGATCTTTTCCCTTATGATGAGTATGATCAATTTACTTTGCTCGTGTGGGCCTTCAACCCTCCTAATTCAATTTACTCTTTAGAAATTGTATCACCTTAAGATTAGGCTAATCTATAGGAAATGATCAAAACATAAATGCCATGGGATGATATGCATCATCGCTTATACTTTCTCCTTAGGCTAGATCAATTAGATGTTGGAATTGGAAGTTTGATGATATGTATTTTTTATGTTGTATAATTGACCAAAAAATATCACTATCTTCCTCATTATCAAGTCATCATGGTATCCCATCGTGATTTTATTTCTTGTTCTACCTCTCATGAACACTGTATCTAGAAGACAACAGACTGAAGAAAAGGAGCTCCACGGTTATACTTCAATTCTATATTTAATATGATACTTTCTCAGCCTTATTCTTTTATGGATTTTTTTCTCATTCTCTGAGTTGTTTCCCATTTAAAACAATGTTTTGTATCGCACTTAAATTATTGTGTGTAATGTGAATGGTTGATTTATCATGCTCAAATCTATGTTTATGTATGGACTTATGTCCTAACTACGTTAAGACTATTACACTAAGTTATATACTTGTAAATACCGATTTTTAGGTTAAGTATTTTGATTAAATTAAGGCTAGTGCCATTTTTAAGTTCATAATTTGGGGGCATTCCACTCGAACTCATAAGGTTTCTTGTAATATTAGTGACTACCGATGTGTTTGGTCACATATATACTCCATTAACCATGGACCTTTTCAAAAAACATTATAAATAATCTCTCATTAATGACATTGAGTAGTTGATGTCAAGCCATATGATTGCCATGTGGATGTTTAAAAATTTACATATACCCTACATTTACAAAATCAAACCACCCCAAATCATGGTGATAACTCTCTTATCATCTGCAATCGGAAGATTATATCAACATTGGCTAATTACGTAAAAAATCACACCAATCATATTAACATTCCTTAAAAATAAGCTATTTAAACCAAGAAGCTTGTTGCCTTAGAACATTTCATTCTTAATCCATATAGATGACGTATGCATGCACAAGCCTTTCCCTATTTTTTTCCAAGGAAAAAATTCGTAAATATTTTATTCACATTTAGCGGATGGCACAAAAGTCCATTATACCAAAACAAACCCAACCATAAAGCTGGAGTTACAATCAAGTTATTGCCCCATGATGAGCACAATAAACCAAAACAAGATCCAAAGGCTTATAGCCATCAAAATTTGAAGTTTCAAGGAACTTTCATATACATATCTCATAGAAATTGACCCAAAGAAAAACATAAACTCTTTAGAAACAGTTATAAGCTTCAACAAAAAACTGATTTGTATCCAAAAAGATTCAATATGTTCCATACCATCCAAGGTAGCATAGCATCAATGTATCAACAGACATAGATCCAAAGGCAAAAAACCTTAAAAACAGTTATGCTCATAATTCATCTGATAGTCCCAAAATCAAAATCTCCATCATCTAGGCAGCTCATGAATAAGTTGTACAGTCTATTCCATAGCTTAAGAATTTAGAAAACCTGAAAGGTTTCCACAATGTCTTCTCCTCACTATTCTTTAATATCCCAGGATCCTTCCAAAATTCTTCCACCTGCTTTAGCCAATGCATCTGCAATATAGTTTCTTTCCCTATAAATGTGTTTAAGAGACGCATATTCGAAATTGTCAGTAAACCTGTGAACGTCTCGAAGAATCATGGCTAATTCGATATTTAGTAATCGATACTTACAAGATGCCCAATTTATAACTAACTGAGAATCCCCAAATATTTGAATTTTATCCACATTGTTCCTTCGAGCCAGCAAAAGAAGAAGCTTGAGGGCACATAATTCTGCAAAATGGTTAATTCCCAAACCTAATCCCGCTTGGAAAGAAAAAAAAGTGATTATCTGATATGTACAACATACCTCCAGCCCCACAAATCTTTGGGGCCCCAGCTGCAGATCCATCAAAGAAACCCCAAGCATAGGTTTTGTCAATATTTTCCACAAATATTGTTCTGATCGAAACCACAGAGTTAGATTGCGGAATATTCTTCATCATACCCAAACTGTAACTAGAAACCTGTGCAGGAGTTAAGGAGAGATCCTCAAAATAAGACACATTTCTGGCCTTCCAGATAAACCATAATACTATGATAGGTAATGGTTTGATTGATACCACTTCCGAATTAAAACACCAATTTTTAAAACATGCAGACACAGTTTCTCCATTCCAAAGATTGTTTAGTTTCAAATTGTCCTCAATGTTTAACCAAATAGACTGAGTGAAAGGGAATTCCACTCCAATATGAAAATTGGATTCACAACTCAATTTGCACAAATAACACCTTCCAGGGCCTTCTCGACCTTTCAAACAAAGAACATCCCAGGTCAAGGCTTTACCTGAAAGAAGAAACCAACATAAAATTTTTGTTTTAAGAGGACATTTCAACTTCCATATAACCTTCCACCACCAGATCTGTTCCAGTTCTCTGTTCATAATCTCTGCATAACCTTCTTTTGGAGTATACTTTCCAATTTTAGATAAATTCCAGACTAGAATATCATCTGCATCAGAAATTCTAACATGGCTAGATTTGAGAATGGCAACATATCCATTCCACACTTCAATCTCTTGAGGATCAAAAAATCCAATGGTATCTGCAGATAACCATTGTTGAGACATCATACCAGTCAAACAATGAAGTCCAATATCAGAAATGAAATAAAAACCAGCCAAGTGCAATTTATCTATCATAGAAGAAGGTAATACATGTCTCCATTTACAACCAATCCACGGATCTAATCCAATACGAACAACATTATCAATTCCAATCTTCCAAACCAGGAAATTCCCAATAATGTCAAAATCCCAAAGAATAGCTTTCCAACAGATTGAAATGTTCTTTTTCTTTTTATCAGGAGATTTGATCCATTCCAAAATATTCAGTGGGTGAATATATTTTTGAACAACAATCTTTACGCATAAACCCGAGCCATGAATGATATTCCAAACGTTTTTTGCTGCAAGAGCATTGGTAAAAAAAACAGGAACTTTAAGTCCCCATCCACCCATTGATTTTGGATTAGCCAGTATCTTCTAGGATATCCAAGGTAAACCAAAAGAATTCTATTTACCAAACCAAAGAAATTTGAAACAGAGCTTTCTGATTTTATCTATCACCCCCATTGGTATCCAAAAGTGTATCCAGTAGACCGGAATGGCCTCTAAAACAAATTTAATCAGAATTAGCTTGCCTCCCTTGGACAACCAACGGAAGCTCCAATTGTTAATCCTTTTTTCAACTTTAATGATCAACCAATCCCAGTCCCTAATAAGGTATTTGCAAGGTTTAAGATGAAACCCAAGGTACTTCATACCATTTTGAATTCTGTCAACAAGAAATGTGAAAATATTCTGTAAAGTAATAACCTCAGTATCTTCCATACAAGCAAAATATAGAGAAGATTTATCATCATTAATTTTCATCGTAGATGCCTTGCATAAACTCAATAAAATCTCATATAAAGTAGAGAGAGATTGTTCAGAACCATCATTGACCATGACAATATCATCCACAAAGAGGACATGAGTTAAAACAATATCATTACCAAAAGATAAACCATGATATGTCTCACATGCTTTGGCATAAAGAATAGCTCTCCCTAGACCTTCAATCACAATAAGAAACAAAAGAGGTGCCAAAGGGCAACCCTGTCTAAGACCGCTTCCATATTTAAAGAAAGTGGTAGCAACTCCATTAATGAGAAGAGAGAAAGATACAGATGATAGGCTACTCATTACCCATGAAATGAAATTTCCTGTAAAACCCAATTTTGCAAGTATAACCCGGAGATAGATCCAGCTGACACGATCATAAGCTTTAGATAGATCAATATTTATCATGATAGCTTTTAATGATTTAACATGCACAGTATGCATACCTTCCTGAATGACTCCTACTGCATCATGTATCTGCCTACCTGGAAAAAACCCAAACTGTTCACCTGAAATACACCTACCAGTACCTTTCTGATCCTGATAGAAATAATCTTGCCAATAATTTTGTAAACAAAATTACAAAAACATATAGGCCGAAAATCCTCTAAAGATAAGGGATGATCAATCTTAGGAATAAGAGCAAGAAAGGTAGAGTTAAAAACAACTGGGATTTTACCACTTATTCGGGACAATTCAATAACCCTTAAGAGATCCTCACCCAATACATAAAAAAGACATCTATAAACCTCAACAGGAATTCCATCAGGTCCTGTAATCTTGTCATTTTTGCTAATGGTTAGGATATGCTTGATATCATGCAGAGTGACAGCCTGCATTAGCTCAACATTGTCTGCCTCAGAAACAGATGAAGGAAAATAACCAACACTTTGTACAATCTCAAGAAGGTGTGGATCAACTTCTTCTTTGAACAGACTCTCAGAATGCTGAATCCTAGCCTCAACAATAGCCTCAGATCCTTCCACACGATTTCTAGAATCATCATGAAGTTTCCAAATAGTATTAAGACACTTCCTATGGGTAGCAAATTTATGAAAGAAAGGGGTATTGTCATCGCCACAAATCAACCATAAAGCCCTACTTTTTTGACGAGCCTCCTTTTCTCGATAAAGAAGAATAGTTCTCTTGCGAGATTCAATCTCAATCAAGAACATTTTATCCTCCTCCGAAATAAAACCAATAATATCCCTGTCATAATACCTTTTCAACTCACATTCAATATCAACCAGATCCTTAATATCCTGTGCAATTTTCTTCAGAGACCACTTATTGGAAATATCTTTAATTCTTTTAAGGTTCTCAACGAATTGAGAAGCAGAAGATAACTCAGACCGGGCATCAAAAAGAACCCATGAGTCTTTTAATGCTTCAACCAACTCATTATGTTCCAGCCAACAAGCATTGAACTTAAAAGGGAAATGAGACTTGGGAGATCTAGAAGAAATTTGCAGATAAACAGGTTGATGATCAGATACTCCTCCACACCCAATCCATTGTTTGAGAAGAAAATCACTATCCAAGAAATCTGCAGATACTAAGAGTCGATCCAACCTTTTACATATACTCTCAAAACCAACTCTTCGGTTACTCTAGGTTGGAATGGACACCAAAGGATTGATATCGACAAGCCCCAAACTATCCAAAAGATTATTAAAAAAATTGGTTAAAAAATCCACACGAGCTTTAACCCCCCATATTTTAGAAAGTCCCAGGGAGAAATTAAGGTCTCCCCTGAAAACCAAATATGGAGACAAGAAGCAGTCTATCCTCACCAGATTATTCCATAATACTTCCCTGTCCAGGTAAGGCCCATAAAGGTTGACAAAGTATATCTCCTTTTGCAATTCAAAAGAATGCAAGACAACACATAGACCAGAGGTCATGGCCCAGGCATTCCGAAAAAGAAATTTACGAGACTTCCATCCCAGAAGGAGTCCCCCAGATATGCCCTTAGCATCCACAGAAATAAACTGCCAACCTTGAATCATTAGTTCCATTTCCTTTACCAGAACACATCCATCAATCATAGTTTCTTGCAAAAAAATAACATCAACAGACTGTTCATCAATCAATCTTTTTACCGCTAGTTTTTTAGGTTGACTAGCCAAACCCCTACAATTTAAAGTCAAAAGGATCATAAGGGAAACTTGATAGGGGCATTGGCTCTAAGCGCCCCAGCTCCATTCATCACATAATGGAAATCTTTTAAAACAGCTCCAGTCTGACCCCTAACAGGATGATAATTCCCAAAGGTATCCTTAACAGGTCCAAACCCTCCATTAAAAGATTTCGAACATGAACGAAGAAAATAACCTTGGCTGACAATAGGAGAAACCCAACGGGGAGATACAAACCCAAGATCCCACAATGCTAAATTCTGAAAAGGGACAAAAGAAGAAGAATCCGAAGAAGGATTCTTAAGGCTAGGATTAACACCTAGGTCATCAGACAGATTAGTTATGCTCAAAGGTTTAAGGGCTGATAATAACGTTTGAGATCCAACCTCAGGGTTTAAATCCACCTTAACAGGATTCAAATCCACTTCCCTCTCATCAAGAGACAATCCTTCCTTAGCTGCCGACTTTGCCCCACAATTTTTAGCCCTCCATACTTTATGAGAACCAAAAGAAAAGTGTTTATTGAAAGGAAGTGAACACTCATTCAGCAAATGACCGAACCCATGACATCTATAACACCTAAAAGGTACTCCAAGATAATCCAAAGGTTGATAGAATTCACTACTACCTTGTTTAATTACCAATTCAGCAGGTAACCCATTTCAAAAATCTAACAATACAAGAACCTGACCCATACAGCAAACCCCATTTTGCATATAAGAAAAATCGGTTTCCAGATGGGATCCCAATGTATTTCCGACAAGTTTAAAAAAATAAGCTGACCAGAATTTGAAAGGTAAGTTTGGGAGTTTAACCCATATAGGAACTTGATCATACCTTTCCTTACGAGGATCAAATAAAGGCGTCCATATTTTGATAAGAAGACCAACTTTTTCCATCTCCAAACTCCAGCCAGGACCCGGTCTGCATCATCCACATAAGAGAATTTAAATGCTATCCAGCCTCTTGGAAGAAGAAAAATTGTTGGTGGAGCGTTGATAACATCTTTCCACACCAACTCATCCCACCCATGCAAACTATCAACGTTGAAATTACGGCCTCCAAACCTCCCAACCAAAGTCAAAGCATTGGTGAGAACAATGTCATTTAAATTCACATCTTCACCCACTGTCATAAAAACCGGTTTAACTTTCTTAATGGACTTGTGTGAACGCTTCATAGGCATCTCAAACCCCAAACTCACCGGTTTTTCAAAATCATGTAGAAGCTCATTACTCGAATCAGAATTCCTCAAAGAAACAGGAATCTCAGAAAATACAATGGGAACAGATCCCAACTCTTTTTTCATACCACCACACAACCCTTGTTCCAGCACAGGTTCCTCATGAATATCCGAGATGCCCTTCCTTGAAACCTTATCACCATTATAACCCGAAAATCACCATTATAACCCGAACCAAGATGATAATAATCATCAGAATCCCTAATATCACGTTCTAGGAAACCACCCGAATCCGGAAGAAAACCCAATCTCGCAGATTGTGCCTCAATCCCAGCCAAAGATCTATATCCAAGACCCACATTGCATGGCCCTAACTCTAAACATCTGAAATTAGGCTCCAAATCCGAATTCCTCAAGATAAAACCATAAAATACATTTGAATCCGTCGCATGCAATATAGGATCACTACCGGCATCAATTACCAGTCCAGCTTCCATCAAATGTAAACCATCAGTCGATGATTTAAACTCAGTTTGCACCGGCACAGAATCAACCGTACCCTCTACCGAATGTTTCGCACCAAGAAAACACTCATTAGTCAAGTTTAAATCTAAACTATGGTTTCGGCCAACCAATATTCCACCATCCAAACAAGTAGATGCAGGATTAATCCCAACCAAACTAGAATAACCAAGATTACAGTCATCTTCCACCGGGCCCAACAATGGCATACCCATATCTCCCAGACAAACCTACGCTGGTGAATAGATCATGGAAACCTGCTTTTCCTCTCCTATACCCTTCTAAAAACACTTCAAACTCCCCGGCGGCACAGAACCAACCATACCATCTACTGAAGGTTCCGCACCAGGAAAAAACTCAGCGGTCATGTCGAAATCTAAACAATGGTTTCGACCAACCAAAAATCCACCATCCATACAAGCAGATACATAATTAATCCCAACCAAACCAAAATGACCAAGATTACAGTCATCTTGCACCGGACCGAACAATGGCGCTCCCATATCTCCGAGACAAATCTACATAGGTGAATAGATCGCAGAAACCTGCTTCTCCTCTCCTATACCCTTTTTAAAACACTTCGAGCTCCTCGGCGGCATATGAGCCAAGATTTTTGTCACCCGAAGTGACATACCTGCCACTACAATTGAATGTGCACAAGGATAAACGTGTTGGCGAGGAGGGACGTGTCTACACTACGCTTCAGGATTTGAAGACGTAATAAAAACTAAGGATACAACACAACATTTCAATTAACAATCGAATAAATTCCGACCGAACACCTTAAAGAGTGACACAAATCCCAGAGATTCCAACCATGCGCCTACACAACGAGACTCCAAGCGAACGCCACATCCACCGTCTGATGTCAGGAGTGGTACTATCAATACCTTAGCAATCAAGAAAACAATAAATGCAATCTTGATTATTCCTAAACTTGCTCGGCAGTCCAAAAATACGATCTGATCCTTCCAAGATTACGTTCTGTCACATGCTGACATCATCCTCCAATCTTTACGATCTGATCCTTCCAAGATTACGTTCTGTCACATGCCATCTCCTATGACCGCATATCAAACCTTAACCAGTATGCATCCATGTACGGTCAATGGACAAAGTAATTGAAATATTTGATTTGAATTTTTTTTAAGTTGGGGAGTTATTAAGGCCTCAACAAGTTTTAAGGATAATGATACTCTACAAGCCTTCCCCTATGTCATACTGATATGAGTATGGTCTAAAAACCGAACCAAAGGAATATGAAATAATTACAATATGGGAAATATAACACTAGTCCTCCATATACTATCACAATGATCTCAAATTACAATACACAAAATTTGCATAAACTTAAAATCTTTTGGCAAAAGTACTTTAATCGATTGAAAATCGATTTTTTTGAAGTTGATTTTTTAAAGTCCTCTAGTTGAGCAAGTCATGTCATATATTCATCCATTGAAGCATGTGCTCAACTAAAACATGTGTTCCGTTTTTAAAGTAGGTTGTCACTTTTCCTTTCTATCTGGAGCGCATAGATTTTGGTATGAAATATTTGGGATGTTTCATAAAACCCAACAATTACTTGTCGAATGATTGAATATTGGAAACTTGGTGTACAGGTCATTGGATGGTCAATTGACTCTGATAATTTCAGTCCTCCAAAACATTCCGGTGTATTGGCTTTTTCTAAGCCAAGGTTTTTAAGTATATTCTTCTTAAAATTTGGTTTGGTAGTGTATTTTTAGTTTTAATGGTTGGCTAACCAATTGAAGGATGGGTTTCATTTGGTCAGTGGTATCGGATCTCTTTGCCAAAGCAGTTGGGTAGGTGGGGCATTAAGAATTATTTTTGTTTGTTTAATTTTTTTTTTCATGAAAAGCTTGTGGAGGGTTTTTTTGGCTAAGGGATTTGTTGTGAGATTATTCGAATAAAGTAATTAAATAAGATTTGAGTTATTTATTAGATTCGTCAAGTTAAGATAAATGTTTCTCTTGCTTCTAATATTTGGAGGGGAGTTCTTAATGTGTTTCCTTCATTAAGTTCTCGGTTAGCATGGAAGGTGGGCAATGATACTCGGGTTTTGATTGGGACTAATATTTTTGTTGGCGGTGATGACATATATAAACTTTCTCTAGATGTCATTGATCACTTAGAGTCCTTTAAATTTTGGTACTTGTCTCATGTTAGGAAACTTGCTGCAGGACCGAATGATTTAAATTATAGGTTTCAGTCTGAGGAATTGGGACATAATTGTTATTTTGTTGTTGAACAAATATATAAAATATTTGGTACATTGTGGAATTAGACAGTTTGACTGGGAGGATTATCTTGTACGGTCATGGAATACTTCTTCTGCGCAGGTAACTGCTTCACGAGCATATGAAGCTATCTTATTTTATGCTAATCTACAGGATGAAAAGTGGTGGTATAGGTCTATTTGGAAGTGGTATGCACCATTGAAAGTCCTTTTATTTTGCTGGTTGGTCTTTAAGAACAAAATTTTGATTGGTCAAATCTTGAAAAGTGGGGTTTTAATGGTCCTTTTCTTTGTCCATTGTGTTCTGTTGATGATGAATCAATCAAACACTTAGTTGTAAAGTTTATTTTTTCTTAGAATGTTTGGAATGAAGTCCGCGTCTGCTAAGTATCTCAGTTATTTGGGATTTGGATTCCTTCGATGATAATTTCAATGGATGAGTGTCTTTGGTTGGGAGACATTCAAATCTCCCCTTGTTTGTCATTTGGGGAATTTGGTGCTACATAAACTAGATTAATTTTGAAGATGCAAAATGGTGCCTCTATGGTATATTGGCAAAAGTAGTTGGATCCTATAAGGAATTTCAAAGATAGTATAATGAGGATTATCTTCGTCCTTTAAAATATCATTCATTTTCAGTTGTGTTTCTTGTGGGTTTTTTCGACGGAGCTGTACAAATCAATCAACGTGGGGTTGGAAGGCTTACAAAAATAAAAAAAGACCATCACTTTAAGATGTGGATGGATTTTGGCTTGGGAACTAATTCTAGGGCTGAGCTATTGTCCCTTCGGGTTTTGCTACTTTTTACTTTGATATGGAACATGTTTTCTTTGTATGTGCTCAGGGACTCTCGAGTTATCTTGGATTGGGCAGTTGGGACATTTTGGAACCTTGGAAAATTAGAATTCAAGAGATTCAAAGGAATTTCTAGTTTCTTTCTTATGCTCATATTTACAGGTAGTTTAATGCTCAGGTAGATCATTTATCCAAGAAGGCCGTTGAGGGCATATAATGTATTTTGGTTTATGAAGAATATTGAGATCATACTATGGTCACTTCAGGAACTTTTCAAGCATATTGAGTCATAGTTCTTTTGATAATATGCCATATTATCAACATCTTTAGTTATGAGTGAACTTATGTATTAATATTTGGAAGACACTTTAGTGAGTGGTTGGTAATCATGTCTGTATAAGTGTCCATGTTATAAGAGAAGGCAATATATAGTGGTGGTCAGTTAGGAAACATGTTATTTTTTGAGATAGGACCAGTGTAGTTTTCTGGTAATCTTGGCATATGCAATGTTATCTTTAATTCATATTAGTGAATATCAAGTAACAAAGTCTTTTTCTACTGAAAAAAAGTTGTCACAAGCAAAACTAGGAGGTTAAAATTTGACGTTAACTCTTATTCATTAAAATACCATAACAATATAATATTTTTATTATTTTTTATAACACAATCATCATTATAGTTAATTGACTAATCGATTCTTGATATTATTAAAAATAAAATACACTATAATTAAAAAATATTATTAATTTTTGCTATAAAGTACACGCACAGAATCACACATGATTCGTATTGTCTAATGAAAATCAAAATAAATATATATACAAAATTCTTGAGCTTGGAATACCACCAATGTTGATCAACACAAGCTCAAACATTGTTCAAAATAAAAAATAACTAAACTGTATTTGTTGTTACAAAAAACTGAAAATGTATTATGCCAAAAACTTTGAAAATGTAGGATGCCAAAATGCTGAAAATGTACTATGTATGCTGAGATAAAATACATGCTAGACATAATATAAACTAGGCTGAAAAAAAATAGGAGGATTGCAAGATGGCAATGAGAAACCAACTTTCTTGAAAATCCATGCTAATGGATAGTATGAGAGTCCACTTATCGTGCTATCTGATAGCATAATTCCAGAACCGAAATGACCTTGTGTTTGAGCTGCTCAATCCAAAATTTCAGGTCATTTACCTTGCTGCA
Source organism: Pseudotsuga menziesii (assembly GCA_001517045.1). Classification (NCBI taxonomy): domain Eukaryota; kingdom Viridiplantae; phylum Streptophyta; class Pinopsida; order Pinales; family Pinaceae; genus Pseudotsuga; species Pseudotsuga menziesii. The sequence continues at coordinate 363,055 of LPNX010804546.1, forward strand.
AATCTTTAAGATAAGATTTGCATGTTCATCCTCCAAATGAATTCCCTTCGACCTTTCTGTTCGATGTCTGTTCATTTACTACATATTTGGGGTGAAGGGAGAATGTGACTAACTTTATTGCGCTGAGAAGCGCTCTACAACCCAATATGAGGGAGATCTTGTAACGTTCGTTGATATTAGATGTTGTAACGTTTGTTACTAACAAAATAATAAAAAATATTTTTTAATTATCCTCCAAATGTCGGCAACAAAAACAACCTAATATGGGGGAGATGTTGTAATGTTCCTACCTAACAAAACAACAAAAAATAAAAAAAATTAATTATCCGCCAAAAAAAATGTCGGTCAGAAAAACAACACAATATGGGGGAGATGTTGTAATGTTCCTACCTAACAAAATAATAAAAACTGAATTATCCGCAAAAAATATGTTGGCCTTGCACATGGTTTTAAAACCATGTGCAAGGCGTCCTAAACAACCCATGGTTTTATTGTACATGGTTTAGGAGGGCCTTGCAAATGGTTTTAAAACCATGTGCAAGGCCTCCTAAACAACCCATGGTTTTATTGTACATGGTTTAGGAGGGCCTTGCAAATGGTTTTAAGACCATGTGCAAGGCATCCTAAACAACCCATGGTTTTAGGAGGGCCTTGCACATGGTTTTAAAACCATGTATGGGATGTTGTAATGTTCGTTCCTAACAAAATAAAAAATAATAAAAATATTATATGTCAACCTTAAATAAAAAGACGTGTCTTTTGGTTTGAATCAAATCAATGGCTACATATAGGACACACCAAAGCTAATAACTCCTGAGTGCAATACTTAAGAAGAGGTTTGCTCCTCGAGAGATTCAATCCCTCTAGGCGCTTGATAGAGCCTAGGATTTAGATCTATGCTAGTTTTTAATGTCAACCCTGGAATGAGTGAACATAGCCATGAATGTTGGTGCTGACTATACCCATTGTTGCGCTGAGAGGTGCTCTACAACCCAGTATGAGGGGGATCTTGTAACATTTTTCAAATCTTGTATGAGGGAGATCTTGTAACGTTTGTCGATATTTAGTTGGCCAAAAATAATATGAGGGAGATCTTGTAACATTTGTCTAATCTTGTATGACGGAGATCTTGTAACATTTGTTGAATCATAATTTGTAACATTTGTAGCAAAAGAAAAATAAGAAATAAAAAATATTATGTCGGCTATTAATAACATTTTTCAAATCTTGTATGAGGGAGATCTTGTAACGTTTGTCGATATTTAGTTGGCCAAAAATAATATGAGGGAGATCTTGTAACATTTTTCAAATCTTGTATGAGGGAGATCTTGTAACGTTTGTCGATATTTAGTTGGCCAAAAATAATATGAGGGAGATCTTGTAACATTTGTCTAATCTTGTATGACGGAGATCTTGTAACATTTGTTGAATCATAATTTGTAACATTTGTAGCAAAAGAAAAATAAGAAATAAAAAATATTATGTCGGCTATTAATAACATTTTTCAAATCTTGTATGAGGGAGATCTTGTAACGTTTGTCGATATTTAGTTGGCCAAAAATAATATGAGGGAGATCTTGTAACATTTTTCAAATCTTGTATGAGGGAGATCTTGTAACGTTTGTCGATATTTAGTTGGCCAAAAATAATATGAGGGAGATCTTGTAACATTTGTCTAATCTTGTATGACGGAGATCTTGTAACATTTGTTGAATCATAATTTGTAACATTTGTAGCAAAAGAAAAATAAGAAATAAAAAATATTATGTCGGCTATTAATA
>LPNX010804546.1:377491-456566 GCA_001517045.1 Pseudotsuga menziesii
CTAATCATGATCAGCAACAAACTGACAGGTACATTCCATTCCATACCAAGGCCATAACAAAGAGGTTTATGGAAAGAGATAAGAGAGCCTAAAGTATTGCAAAAATTGGCTAGATCGTGCAGAGGCTTAGGTGAAAATTGCTTTGGATTATCAACGGTTTTCAACAAGTGCACCTGTTTCCCTACTGGTTCTCTCTTATTACATGAACAATCTGTCTGCCCGTTGTAGGTATAGCATCCCCGTCGCTATTCCTAGGGTTTGCATTTTTTTTTAAAACTTGTACAAAGCGTGGATACAGCGACGGCCAGGCGTGGATACAGAGACGGAAAGGCGTGGATACAGAGACGGCAAGGCGTGGCTATAGTGACGTCTTATTCCTGGGTTTGCTTTAAAAAAAAAAACCTTATACAGAGCGTGGATACAGCGACGGCCAGGCGTGGATACAGAGACGGACATGCATGGATACAGAGACGGCCAGGCATGGATATAGCGACGGCTTAGACATCTAATGAAATATAGAACATTGTCGCTCTTGCAATGCAAATTAGGGGTCGTCTCTATTGCGACGGAATTGTTTCCATAGAAAAAAAAACACTTAGACGTGGCAATATCCACGCTTTTTCGTGGATATTGCCACGTTTTGCTGTGGAAAAATTGATCACTTGTACTAGTGATTGAATTTATACTTGCATAGATTTCAGTGTTCAAGTTTATAATTAATTAATTTACTATGTATAATAAGAACTACTTGTGGAATAGTGGTAAGGGTGTTGGGATAATTGGTGTGAGGTCCAAGGTTCAATCCTCTCAAATCACCAATTTTTTTAGAAAATATATAGAATTTTGTAAATATATTGAATTTTATACTTGCATAGATTCAATGTATGTTGTTTAATACTTGCATAGATTTCAGTGAATGGTGTTTTATCATTGCATAATTTTCAGTGTAGTTGTTATTCCTAGGATGCATTGGTTTCACTGTAGATTTAATGGATGCATTATTTAATCTTGAATTGATGGTGAAGTCTTGAATCTATTCATAGATGCATAAATAATGGATTGCATAGATGCATAAATCTCAGTGTTTATGTTAATGCTTGAAATTTTTGATATAGAGTTTGAACTAGAAATGGAAGATGTGCATGCGGAAGTTTCTATGAGACAAACATGAGAAGAACAAAAATTACAGAACGTCGAACATCAGAAACCATATCAAGGAAGAAAATCTAACGAAATGACAACAACATAACAAGAAGAAGACTTGAAACGAAAATCAGAACAACAAAAAGAATATTGAAAAAGAAAGTTGGACAAAATGACAACAGAAGAATGAGAAGAACGAATAAAATGAAACACAGAACAACAAAAGAAAATCAAAAAATAAAGTTAAAGGGATTAACAACAGAAGAATGAGAAGAACTAAGAAAACAAAATATTGGTCGACAAAGAGCATATTGAGAGAGAAACTTGAAGCAATTGGAAGAACAAAGAAATCAATTTGTAGAACAACAAAGACATTGAAATGTAGAACACCAAAGACAATATTCAAATGATATATCCGTAGAACCAACTGTGGGAGATGCTCAATGTGTAATGATCAAAGAGCAACGTGTTGATGACATGGTCCAATTTCAAGCAGTTCAAATTACTAATATTGTTCGAGATAAGGAGATTGAAATTGACGATAATATATCGGTACCATCTGAAGAACGAAAAATAAGACTTGAAATGAAAAGCAAAACAACAAAAAGAATATCGAAAAAGAAAGTTAGACGGAATGACAACAGAAGAACAAGAAGAACAAAGAAATTGAAATGAAGAACAACAAAAAGAATATCGAAAGCAAAAGTTAGAGGGATTGGCAACAGAAGAATGAGAAGAACTAAGAAAATGAAACATTGACTGACAAAGAGCATATCGAGAGAGAAACTTGAAGCAATTGGAAGAACAAAGGAATCAATTTCTAGAACAACAAAGAAATCAAAATGTAAAACAACAAAGAAATCAAAATGTAGAACAACAAAGACAATATTCAACCAATATACCTGAAGAACCAATTGTGGGATATGCTCAATGTGTAACGGTTAGAGAGCAACGTGTTGATGATAATATATCGGTACCATCTGAAGAAATGTATACTAGACATTGAAAATTTCATGAATGAATTGATCAATTAGTAGAAGTTCAAATGTGTCATGTCTGCCAGGAGTCGTATTTTGGAATAAAAGTACGTAATTTAAGTACAGGTCTAATGTACATGCGATGTATAAGAGAGGGATCTAATCACAGATTCTTCGCTACGAACCATATGGATCTAGGACTCAACGTCATGTCCTTGAAGATCTCACACAAGCTGAAGACATGTTGATAGCATGTGCAAGTCCAATTTTACAGGTGATGCATTCAATAGGTGGACAATACAAATATTGAGGACACACCATTAGTTTTCCGCAAGAGATTAAATATTTTTCCAAGACATTGCCATGACATATTAACAACTTGGACTTAATGGTCATTGTGCGAAAAAAAATACGACAAGGATCTAGTTATGATTTCACTATTAGAAAACAAAGAGTTATGGACGCATTATTATATAAGATTTAGAATGATCGATGTTATGGAGATGTTCAAGTTGATTATGAAGTAGTAGAAGAGTTACCTGAAAATACAAGAAATATCTCACATATGCTTAATTCAGTTACTCTTCCTGATATTGACAACGACACAGAATTTGAAATGTTGGAAGGGATACCAAGAGTTGACGACATGTTATATGGTTTACAAACAAATTCTTTTGCATCAAGGCTTCCAAGTGCACCAGGAGAGATAGAAATTATTAGAGCATCACAATAGAATTTGAGCCCATAATTCAACAGTTTCCATGTCTGAAATTCGATAGAAGGTTGTCGGTAATTAGACAACAACAATTTTTTTTGTCGTCGGTGGCATATCGTTGGATATTCGACCACATGCCAAACCCCGTCGAATTTCTGACTCCCATCTTATAGAAAATCTGACTTCTCTTTCTTGATGACATAAGGAATGATTTGTCGAATTTCCGACGGAGATGTGTCGAATGTCCGACGACTCCTTAGTCGTTGTTTCGATGGTGAATTCTGGATTTCCCAACTTCACCTTGTCGTTTGTGCGACGCTCAAGTCGTCATATTTTTGACGACTTCTAGTCAGTTTTTCGATGGGTTCTAGTTGTTTTTTGACGATGTATGACGGATCGCTCTTGTCAGACTTATGGTAACCTCGTCGGACTAGGGCCACAGCTCGTCGAATAACTGACCGGCTTCTGTATAGTTAAAAAATAATTATACATGTGGAATATGGTCAACCCTAAGCATTGAATATGGTCAACCCCAAGCATAGAATATGGTCACACCAAATTTGTTATTCAAAACAACAACTTAATAAGAGAACAAAGGACTTGGTTACATTGACCATCATAGGAACTAATAAGATCCAACTCTAATATTGATGGCCAAGATATACTACTCAGAAATATATATATTTGCTAGTTAATTCCTTTCAAATGCCTACTCATGGAATGATTGACCGATGTTTAATAAGTGGTCAGAAAAATTACCCATGAAAGAGAATCAAGATCTGTACTCTTATATTCCACCCAAATAACATTGATATTCACCCAGTCACTACCATTGTTGCTTAAGCCAACTGCCAAGAATTCTGCTTTTTCACTCAGCATAAATATTTAATGCCACTGATCCATCTTCACTTAGCTTGTTAGGGTCAAGCAAGACCTCTGATTCTGCTTCCATATTTTCTTGAATATCATAAATTTAGAAAACATAAATCAAATCATATTTTACATCCCCACCCAACACACAAAAAGGAAGAAGAAGAAATAAAGAAACAAAGGAAGAACAGTCCAAGCAAATTATTAACAAATAACTAAAATGTGTTCAGGAAACAAATCAAATTTTCACAAAAAGTTGATCATAATCCTTTAAACAATGCCTTTATAAAATACGTCCATCAATCTCTTCTCAGAATTTTGAAGTATACCTGGACATACAGGACACTTTGTGCTTGGAGCCCAGAGTTAAAGAAATAGAAGTATTTATCACCATGTTTGGATGGACGACCATATCTAGGATGGTTAAAAAAAGTTGTGATGCTCTCTCTTAGTTTCTCTCTTGTCTCACAAGTATGTAGTTTGGATTCAGTTAAGGGTGCTTGTTTCTCAACAAAATCCTTCACCTCCTTCACATCAGAGTCTTCAATCCTGGCAGAAAAAATAATTGATATTTATTAGAACCTCAAATAAGACAAGGTTTCTCATCATCTTCCATTCTTCAAAAGGAAAATATTTAATCTATGGCAATCTCTAATCTTCCATTTGTAAAAAATTGTATTGATTTACCAACATAGCATCGGTTCAGAGTTTTCTTGGATGTGGTTTTATGTTACAAGAAACAAAGAAATAAGAAACTGATTGAGAAAAAAAAATTAAGAAATGGAGTCTAGAGGTTTCATATATAAGAAATGAAGAGATGAAAAAAAAAACTCTAAATAATAGGTAACATACCTTTCATATTAGTGCATAAATATGCACATTAAAAAAATTAGATGAATAAGAAAAATAGTATTCGAAAGCCATTCAACATCTAGTAGTTAAGGTAAACATTTAAAATCTAAAAGATCTAGTAAATTTCCATGCTATAGACATTAGGTTCAAGTCTTAGCGCAAGCATGAGAGAAGTCTATATTTGCAATTAAGGTAATGAGTGATGTGAAAAATTTTTAGAAGCGCTCCATAAATCGAAGCATCCAAAGCACACTAAAAACATTTTCAAAGCTGATGGTTATGGTAGTAGAGTGAATAGTCATATCAACCTAATAAACCAACAGTAAAGCCTTAATTCAACCTGTAGCATGACTTGAAGGAATTCAGGCTCATAGAAATCACAGTACAAGGTACATTCCTGTAGCCACATATTGAGTGGAAGAGGATACGCTACAGGTCATGAGGTTGTTTCCTATTGGAATTTCCCGTGGTCTGGAATAAGGATGCGATCAACCAGATATGAAATATAGGCCCTTTTTCTGAGGAAGATCTTCCCATTTTGAGTCATCCTACTGAACAAAAAGAACACATAGGCCCTTTTTTTGAGGAAGTTCTAATGTAGACAAAAGAACACATAGGAAAACTCAACCATAGCATTCCCATGTTGCATGAAAAGTAGATTTGTATCCCCACTGACCCCATATTTTCGTACAACAACACACATACTGTCATATTTGGTAACTAAGTCGCTAAATGCAGCTTCATCACGAAAGTTGTTTGATTATATTATGGTTATGCATGAACTTTGCTGTTTGGGAATTTTCATTGAAACATAAGTTATTTATTGGTTGATGCCAAGTGGACTGTGTGGCTTTTATGGAGTTTTGGTTTTATGATTTTGTTGTATGCTGTTTGGCCATTTTGATCGAAACATAAAGGATTTTATGAGTTGATTCCAAGTGGAATGCATGGTTCTTATGAAGTTATGGTTTTATGATTTTTTTGTATGTTGTTTCTTGTGGAAACTTTGATACACAATTCACTTGGCCAGATTGAACAAATAGCAGAGTTTTAGCCCAGTATGTTTTTTTCTTGCTTGTGTTGGGATGCCTGGAGGCCCACTATGTTCATTATTGTTTATATTAATAGTTCAAGGAAGTATTTAATAAAAAAAATAAATCGAACCATAGAGAAACATGATATTTACAAAAATACTCACCAACATCATCCTAATTCCAAATGAAAAGAACCTATTTCATTTTTTATCATCCTAATTCCAAACCAAACAAAATATATTTTATCTTTTCAACAATATTCTCGTCTTCATATTACTTAGAGTCTTTGCTCTCAGATTCCTCAGAACCGCTCTCCTCCTTTATGGAAGGGGATTTGATGATCCCTCCTGCATTATGTGCAGCAAAACATAAAGCATTGCCATTTATGAAAACCTAACTAACAAAGAGAAATAAAAAATTATTGACAACCAACTCATATCATTGCAAAGCAAACTAATAAACATGCACATACCTTTTGAGTTTCCAAGCTTTCTACTTTTTTGTTTGGCTGGGAAACCTTTTCTACAGGCTTCTAATTACAAATCCAAATAACAACACAAATACTCTATTGTGAACATTTTGAAAAGTATAGCAATGCTACAAAAACCCACTAACATAAAGTCATATTGTATAGATTCTAGAATCTAGATATATAATAAAGACCTTTCCTAATACAATTATAAATTATACAACACAAAACACCTCATCAGATGATTCATCTTCAATGTTGTCATCCTCACTGCTTTCTTCTACTGGTTTCCCTTTGGCAACATTTATTTTCTCCATGTCATTCTCTTCCAATTTATTTTCCCTATAACCTCTGCAATGTAAACATCATTGTCACTTCTTTAGTCGAGGGACTACTTTGAAAATCCTCTAAAGTGTGTAAACATCAACCAAAAATTGAACTAACTGCAACTGCCATATAATCCACAAATTCTAGTGTCTGACCTAAATAATTACACCTTGACCTTAGGACTAGTTGTACCGAGAAGATATTGATATATAGGGGTATCCGGGTATAACTTCCCGAAAATGCAGCATCACCAATTTACATTTCCATTTATGATACCCACCATTGTGTTTATATCTTTTGTGGTTTTTGTCACAATTGGAAGGAGGGGTTTTTCAGAATTAGTATTCCATCTTGTGTGGTTTAGTTATGTCTTAGTGAGTATTATATTTTTTCCATGATGCTTTTGATTTTCTTTCCACTAAAAGCTGAGAACAATAAGAGAGAAATGAGAATAAGAAAGAAGATTGCATCTTCAAACTAAAAAGATTCCTTGAACAATTGCTAGATGAAAAAAATTATTCTTCTCCAGATGAAAATGAAAATCATAAATGTCTCCTTGGAATTGAAAATGCCACTTTTTCCTCCTCTAATTGCTCTAGTTGTTGGACATTAAAATCATCTTATCTCTGTGTTATTTATGTTTTGGGTTTTGTGTAGTGCATAAATGTTCTTTTTTTAGTTTTTAAAAGTTTTACTAGGGTTAGAAAATGGTAAGTTAGGGGTGTACTGTTAGGGATAAAAATTAGTGTATTTTTCAAGGCTTTTTTTATCAAAGAAAAAATAAATAATGGAAGATGGCCAAGGTTGTTTGGAAGAAAATCCTCATGACACAAGGGATTTCCTTCAACAGACCCTCGGGGACATTCAAGATCTTAGAGATACATATGTTTCTCTGCATATCCAAGCACCCAGACTGCCGAAACAACAGGGAGGGAAGTCCCCACATACAGAGATGAGCCCCTAGGTGAATTGTAACATATATAAATACACCTCTAATAATAATCATCATCATAGATGACAAATTGTGGATTAGTCAAATTAATAAATTATTGATCCTGATCTAAATACTAAAACAATTAATTACAGGAAAAAAATCATGATTTTTCCAAAATTGAAATAATCAGGATTAATTAGAAATAATTGCTAATTAATGGGAAATAGACAACCGTGCTTGGAAAAGCACCAATAATGGTTGAAAACTAATTTTTGGGGGATTATTGTTTTCATTCCAAAAGGTATGTGTTAATCAACATAATACTTATTTTTTTCCAAATTTATGCAAGGGTTTGCAAAGTGCATACTACTTGCCTCTAGTTCTCATTTTTTCATGGATTATAGAACAATTTTAGAAAACATAGGCCTGTTTTTTTTCCATCAATCTTTTATGTTCATTTTTTTTCATTTTTTTTCTATGTTTGAAGATTGAAATTGGTCATTTATTTGGAAATATGCCGAAGGTTAAAAACCCATTTTGACAGTATGATGAACCCGAGGATGGGATAAACATAATGAAATTACACTATAAGCTATGTGGAATAGATATGAAGAGGGGTTTACCACTTGAAATACCATTTGGAAAGAATCCCAAGGCATGATGTTATAGTTAGTATCATCCCCAGAAATTATCCAAGATGCCATGAGGTTCCTCTTGAGTTAGAAATAAATTTGAGTTGGCAACTTAAAAACTTGAAAATTGTTGCTGGAGGAATGACTAGAACCCCTAGAGCCACAGGTGTATCCAAGACTGGGGATTGTGAGAGGAAATCCATAGGTTCAGCATCCGTGAGGACCTTTCCTGTCTTTGTTCCAAGAATCAAATAGGTGTCACAACCATCCATTATTAAATCAATGGTTAGAAAATAAGTTGACAGTTGTGGCAAGGTATCTTTTAGAGCAACAAATCTTTGACTGTTTCCAATACTAGTGTCTTCTCCTAGGGTATGCTTGTTGCTGAGACTATTATTGGTCCAATTGGCCTACGATCTAAATCCCCTTACCTATGAGATGTAGTGGTGGTGCACTCCTTCAAAAGGAAAATGCCTATATAGGGACTCAACTAGAGGAGACGAGAAAATCATTAGGGGGCACTAGATGCATGGTATAGTCTGATGGTTGGACAGATGGGAAGGGCAAGGCCCTTCTTAATTATTTCATAGTAAATTGTGAAAAGGGCACAAAGTTTATCATGCATATATACATGTTAAAGATGTAGCATTGTTCTATTTTTAGTTGGATGAATTTGTCAAAGCATTGTGCAGCATGTGGTACAGGTAATCACCAATAATGTTGCTAACTATGTAGGCGCTGACAAATTTCTAGTGGAGAAGCACCCCACATTGTCTTCAACTCCATGTGTTTACCATTGCATTGATTGATGCTCGAGGATATCATCAAACTCACATTTGTAAATGAAACCATTGATCTAGTTGGCATGAACATGACCAAATAAATATATAACCATGCATTTGTCCTTAGTCTCATGAGGTGATTCACAAGGAACAAGGAGTTCTTGCACCCTAGAATTACACATTTTTACCACCAATTTCATTTCCCTCCTGTCCCTTAACTGTTGTGAACTGAAGCTGAAGAGATGTTTCTTTCTGATGAGTGGCATGGTTGTGCCTATAGCACAAAATCATAAACCAAGATGGATTTTGGCAAGGAGTGGAGGGAGAGTGCTCAATCAACAAAATTTTGGTAAAGGTTCTTCATTTAGTTGATGGGGAAAATCAAGGAGTGGAGGAAGTGTGCTCAATCAAAAATATTTTGGTAAAGGTTATCCATTTAGTTAATGGGAAAATACCACAATGGGCCACTTGTATGAAGGTGGAAGCTCTTATGTCCCCTCCCCCCCTTCACATCACTCTCAATTCCCCAAACCCAATGCATCTACTTGCAAATAACAATTTACTGCAAATTAATTCACTCAATAGCTGAAAGAAGCTTTCATTAAATTATTCTTTAAATCATTCATTAAAGCATTCAATCATTCAACAACTGAAAAAAACATTCATTGAACCATTCATTTAGTCAATAACCGATTATAAAAATCAGTAAACCATTCATTAAAGCATTCATTTAACCATTCATTCATGAAACAGAGGAAAAAACCATGTAAATTTTTTTATTATAAATAAGAATTACTGAAAATTTATTTAGTCACTTCCTTTTTACTTTTCTTCACTTTAAATAGTTAGTCAGAAGCGCATCTTTCAGAATCTGATCCTTGGTCTCCCTACTAGACTGCTCGCAAGGTTGAACTTGCACTTAGGGGCGATGAATTTTTGCAATAATGTAAAAATGTTTCATTAATTTATTTTTATTTATATAAATACAAGTAATCAATTTAAAAAAACATTACAAAGGTGTTTTTTTACCTGGCATGGGCACATCAGCATGTTCATCATTACCCTGTACATGCTCAACCTGTTCAGTGTTATCTGCATCTACATGCTCTGCAGTTGAATTGTGTAGAATTTGAATTAATGTTCATCATCTACAATTATCCATACAAAATAGTAGCATATTAATAATTTAATTACCAGGAATTGAAGCATGATCTTCATTTGGTTGGTGTACATCCTTGACATGAACGGGATCATTACTTTCCTACTAAAAAAGGAATAAATAATTTATGTTAATTTTTTATAACGAATAAATTGCATGAGAATTAATAAATTATCATTAAACTATTTAGTTTTTATATACCTGTGCACCAGATGGATCAACAGAGGATCGTGCAGTATGCCCAGACAAGATTCTTCGGCTTTCAACAACAGTGTCAAAGCCCTATTTGAAGCCAAGCTTCATGTCTTCCTTAGTGCTTTGAACCGATCGACCTGCATATTTGCATGATGTCAATAATTTTACATTTTTTGTCAGAATAAAACCTAAATAATTTTTTGTATATTATTTGGATGCGGTTTTGGGTTTTCAATACTTACATATCAGGCCGCCAAGTTCGAATAACCGCCAGGCCCAAGCTTGTGTTGACCAATTTTTTCCATTCTTTTCTTGGTGGCCTGAGATGTGTCTGACAGCCTAATAAAGTGTTGAATTATGTTAGTCGATGTTCCAAATTTGATATAAAAACTAATAATAATAAGGTTTACCATTACATTTTGGAATGTATTGCATACCTCCCCGTTCCTAGTGGTATCTTTCCTACTTTTCTTAGACCCTTCTCTTTTCCATCTTCCACCAGGGATTTCCGCTCCGTAGATGGAATCATCAGAGGGCGCTCATACCTAGGGTTCTTTTCTAGATTAACCCTATACTGGTCTCGAACAATCTTCAGATGTTTTCCAACCTTCTGTAGGACCTTCGATGTATCGAAGGTATATTTTCCGAATAGACCAACCAAACGATTATTTAGCTCATCCTTTAATGATTTTTCCTACTTGTCCCACCTTGTGCGGATGGTGGGCCTGAATATCTCCAAGGAAAAATCATTTAGATGTTTATAAAATATATCATTTCTTGCAAAAAATTAATGCCATCATCACGGGGGCTTCACTTGTTGACCAATATCCTATCACGTTAGTTCATATTGTGGGTTTTAAAAGTATTAAAAATTGAACCAATATATTGCAGGTATTGGGGGGATGAGGGGTTTAAGGTGGGGGTGGGAAGGGTGGTTTATAAGGATTGAGGTATAAAAAAGGGTGGGGAGGAGGTTTAAAGTATTGGGAGGGGGTTTCAACAAAAAGAGTTTGGGTCAATATCTCTGGAAATTAAGGATATTCTTTAATATCCCACGATCGCACGTGCTATGTGAGATGTTCACTAAGTGAAGTCCCCGTGGCCATCATTAGTCAACATTAAAAAATATTATCGGTATATTATACACAAATTATAAAAACTAAATTGAACAATCTATAATCACTTGGAATCTTCTCTATATTTATTGGAATGAGTTCTTCGTTCACCAAAAATGTTGTCACTACTGAACCAATGCTAGTGACACGAGAAGATCCAGGAAATGCATCCACCTCTCTATCTAACACTGCATCCACCCCTTCTTCTGCAACATCTGTTGTGGGTCATTCAACATCGGCTACACCCTCTGCTGGCCTCAGGGGTGTCTCAGATTGTGTTGCCTACTGTTCATTGGACAATAAGGGAGTAGTATGTGGTGTACGTGGAGTGGTTTGGTCACTAGGACCAACAATGCCTTGACCGCCACTGTAAAGCTGCATAACTTCCTGTAAATACAAACCATTGTATTATAAGTTCAATAGCATATAAAATTAAATATTATAAAGGTCTAAATGAATTTACATTATTATTCGGGAACTTACTTGCAATTGTCGACATCTCTGTAACAACAATTGAATCTTTGATTTGATCTCTTATGTTTGTGGAACTGTCAATGTCAAAAGAAGTAGTTCCTCATTTTATTTTTCCATGGTCTTCTTTAGCACCTCAACAGGTTTGCAGACCTACTAATTTAATTATCTTGCATCAAATGGGAGACCTCAAACTGTAAAGAGTGTTGAGATGGTGTTTCATAAATCGAATCCCCTGTCTGCAACAGAAATATATAAAACATTGCTTAGTCTTTGAAGCAATAGTGTTCACAAAAAAATATATTAACACAAATTGTTTATCATGATAGACTCATAGAATTACATCTAGGTTTACCTGATGCCTAGACGAGGGTGTGGTCTAATTAACAGTTGGGGGCTTACCCCAATCATCCACTTGCAAAAAAAGTAGATAACATTATCACAATGAACGCAATATGTAAAAGCTAAAAATTACATAACAAAAATAAACATTATGCTACATGTTTTATATGTGTACAATTTTGGAGTATTTAGAATGTGGAATTACATTTAGGTTTACAGGTTGCCTCAAGGCTCCAGTAATTTGATCAACAGTTGGGGACTTTACTCGGTCATCAACCTGTAAAATCCGTAGACACCATTATTATCATGAACGCAAACATAAAAACAAAAAAAACACATAACAAAATAAACATTATGCTACACGATATACATGTGTATGATTTTAAAGTATTTCAAATGGAGAACTACATTCATGTTTACCTGTAGCCCCGATGCTACAGTCAGCTGATCAATAGCCAGTTGGCTTCCCTGATCAACAATATGCATGGAAAATAGATAAGATTATATAAACGAACTGAATATACTAATGAAAATACATAACAACAGATCTGTTTGTCCATCCTAAATTTTTACAATGACAATATCGATGTATACCTACTGCCTTGATTCAGGTTTACTAACATCTACGGAGAGGGAGGTGCCCTTGAGATAACCTTGCATAAAAAACATACTAAAAATTACCTAACGAAACCAAAATATTCACTAAATTTTTTTTAAAACTTAACATTTTGATGTATACCTGTTGCCTCACGGATCGTGTACTTCTCTCACCTTCTTCTGGGGTGATGAGCCTCCATCACCTCCTTGCGAAGTCAACATAGGAAATTTAATAGAAAATTATAATTATATGCTATCGAAAAATCCTATAGATGTTAAAATAATTAATAAAAGGTTGGGTAAATTGTTGGATGTACCACAACCATACTAACCGTGTTTGTATCTACACGATTCAAATTGTAATTAATAAGTAGTTCTTCGCTAACAACTATTGATTTAATGGAACATACAAAGACACAGTTTTCTTCACGTGACTCGAATATGTAGTTGGGTTGCTTAAGTGTAGACCCTGGTTGTGTGCTGTTTATAAACTCCGCAATATTACCAGTTGTTTTTGGCCTTCTGTCAATGTACAACGTTGCTCCTTTATTTTGAGATTTGTCTTTCAGTTGTATATAATTTAATGACAACCCATATCTATGCATACTTCATGTATATTGGACCAGGTACATCCAATCACTGTAGTTGTAAGAGGGTCCAACATACTCCATCAATTCTATAAATTTTTCATATCCAACCTTTATGCCATCGATGCAAAACAATCCCAATCCATGTAATGACGACGGTGCAATTCTATATATCCTCTCATTCACACAAAAATCAGTGTTTACTTGAGCAAGATCCCTAGGAACCCATTGTTTCACTAGGTGTTTGTACCTTAAGGGCACCTTGATGTCTCCTACTGTCTTATCATCATAGGAACATGACCCCCCTCCTTTGAGAAAAAATTCCATGCGTTTATTGAATTTTCTTATGATCTTATGACATCTAGTTGATCTAGCCCTTGTATACCTACTGGATGTCTCACTTTCCTATAGCCTTCCCAAACTCCCCTCGCTGGAGGAAGACAGGTATGATAAATACCTGTTTGGTTCTACCTGCACCATGGTTGGAAAAAAATTGGAAAATAATAGCAAAATACCAGCAAAAAACTTGGAAAGAGTTATAAGCATGACATAATGTTGATATCATTATCCTGAATAATATCAATAATTCCCTAGTATAACAATTCAACACATAGTCCTTTAACATGATATAGATATCAAGTCGTTCCATATCAAATGCTTCAGCCAATTAATCTCAAAATAAAAACTATGTTTTTTACAATATTCGTAGGTGTACCTATTTTAATTTAGTTTGTTTCTTCACCCAAAAATTTAAAAGACCCAGTTTACGGATCTCAATATATGTGATAAAATCATTTGCAAATATTTTGTATCTTTTTTTCAGAAGAAAAAGAGGTGTTCCATCTTGATATTCAGTAGTGAATAAAAGATAACTTTTACATAGTCTTAGCAATAAGTCAGTCCATTAACGAGTGGAGATCATAAGTATCAAAAAATATCTCAAGGGGAGGGACAAAACCCACAATCCCAAGATGACTGAAGTAGCAATACCACATAGAGAACATAAGGATCCCAAACAAATTATCCACGGAGGAATCGAGGGTGGAAAAAACACACCCCTGAGGGGATGAAAACAAACTCTATATCCCCAGCTAAAACAAGAAAGATGCTGATGTATCCCATAGTAGAAAGAACCAAAAAAAAAAATTTCGCACAAATCAAAAGGCTCTTAAATTAACTGTACCATGCCTTAACATATATGTCGGATATCCGATGAAATGCATTACTTTCTCCAACCTCTATAGATGAGTTCACATTCTGAGAGCTTCTAACACTACACTGACTTGATCACACAACTTCTAGGTCAATTCTCCAGTTTGCATTGGTCTGATTATTAATTTTCTTGGCCCGTCCTCTCTCCTTACTCTACACCCCTAGGATTACATATAACTTAGAAAAACTTCCAACTCATCACAACAAACTCCCGTTCGAATCTTGTCCCAATAGCCATTTTGGTTTTGAGGTTGTATTAGTTGCATCCAGATCCATCATTTAGGGTTGAATTGAATGAAATTCTTCATGTTTAGGTTTCAACTGAATGGAATTCTTCATGTTTAGGGTTTAATTTAATGGAATTCTTCATGAATGGAATGTAAAACTTCCATATTTTATGGTTACAACCAATCATTGAGAGGTATATGAGAGATAACAATAGACAAACAATAGGGAAATTAGGGTTTGTAGGTTTTGGAAAAAATGAATAATGCAGTTCTGAGTTTGCAGATCTAAGGTGAAAGGATATGCCAGAAATGAGGAAACATAGAGGATAAACAAAGGAAACATAGAGCTAAAATGGTCATGGAATAATTGTTTCGTTTATACTACAATGTCCATACCACAATCTAGCTAGCCTATGGCACCACTGCCCACCCCTTGTGCTGGAAGACAAAATCAATGTATTGATATATTTCTGTCATAGGATGAACCATATTTTAGGTCTCTGGCATGCCCAAAAATCAAATCAGATATTCCCTAAAATGTTGTTGACTGTTGTTATGAAGGTAGAGAGAGAAATGAAAACATGCATAGTTTGCTGGCCAGAATTGAAAACGAAGCCTCCTACTGCTTCCTTTTACGAACAGAATTGACCTAGGACTTATAATAAGGCTCCCATAATTATTCAAAATGGTACCAGAACTTAATACTGTCTACTGATGCTTAAGAGGCTGCGATGTGCTCATAATGTTGATCACTAGGAATTAGCCCATTTTATGTTAAATAGGTATTAGACACTAAGAGTGGGGGTGAATCAGTGCGTATTAAAAACTTATTTGCCAAAGCACAAATGAAATTTAACCAGTCATAAAATTTTCCAATCATATATATATATATATGAGATATTAAACAAAAAAATATCAAAAGATAATTCTGTTTTACAAATAATTATCTAGCCCCAGCTAGATGGAGAAACCCAGTTCTCTTACAAGACCCAGCTTGTATACATGGCTCAACATGTAATGAGGAATACAATCCTTTGACAAGCTTCAACCTATCAATAGATTCCAATCTATTCAGAGATGAACACTGGGTTCAAATCCATGGATAGAATAACTACCAAGATACAAAATAATCCACCGAGATACATTTAGACATACTCTGACTTCAAATTTATATATGCTTCAATAGTCTTGGAACTTGAATCATCGTGACTCTTAAAATGATATGATACCCTTTTGAAAGAGGACATGTCTCTTCATTAATAATTTAACTGATATAATAATGTGATTCCTCTATTTTCTTTTTAAATAAAACATCATGTCTTTATCTTTTATAAAATATCATAACTTTTCACAATACGTGCCTCTTTATGTTTTATAACATATCACTTATGTTTTTATATTTTTATTCTTTAACAACATGTCTTAATAAAGTATTACTGTTATACCCAAATCCTGTCACCATCATGTGATAAGACCCTTAACTTCCATGTTTGTCCTTAATCCCAACACTTAGAGTGGAAACTTGCTGTGTTTGTCAATTCTACTTGAAAAAACCTAGCACCGCGCTTTCCTTGTGGCCAATGAGTGGTACCTTGCTTAGCACCGCTTGTATCCTGTTTTCAAAAAGAGGTGCCACCGCCCATGGTCTTGGGTCCAAAAGCGGTTCTCATCTAAACCGCTCTGTCATAAGAGAAGAAAAGCGGTACCCTGGGTAAAATGGGAAAAAGAGAAGTTTCTCGAGGCTTCTAGATCATGAGCCTCATCTCCTCCCTTGTCCCTATCATTATGGGTCAGTTTGAGCTTGAAATCCCCCATGGTAGGATCTTGGAGCTACCTCACCCACAATTCTCTCAGCTATTTCTATCCATTGAGCCTTATAAATATAAGCTCATATCGATAGTTGAGGGGGTGAACTATAGAGGTATTGTTATGCTGTTGGATTGACCACTTAGTCCAAGTCATTGGAGAACATATAGAGCAAAGTTGGATCTTATGGGGATGAAGTGTTTGTCCTGTGGAGGTGCTTGTTGACACTAAGAAAATGATTGTAAGATTCTCCATACATTCTTAATGCAAAGATGATTTCCATCCCAAATTAATGTTGTTTTGATTTCACATGTACATGTTGTTAGATTCCTTAGTCACTAACATGGATAAGTAGATAATTTTTCTGGTAGCTTTTACGTGTTCGCATGTTTGATCTATTTGCAGGTACACAGGTTCACAATCGAAGCAGTATTCCAGGTGTCTACAGTATTTAGGGACGGTCTTCATCCTTTGTCGTTCACTCATTTGTTCTGGATCTGAACCATTCAGACCAGAGGAACAACTTCTATTCGTAGAAGGTGTAATATTCCTGATAACAAATTTGGTGACTCCGCTGGGGAGCAGTGCAAATCTCACTTGATATGATCTTCCTCAGTTCTTGAACTCTTGTCTGAATCCAGGCTCCATCTCCAACTCTCTTCAGTCAGATCTGCCATTTGACTCAATGAATTTTGGTTTGAAACTTTCAGATCTGTTCAAATTTAAATTATTTCAACTTTTTATGCTCTTGTTTACTGTCAATCCATCAATTTTTGCCTTGATTTGATTAATTTCTAACTTGATCTTTCATTCTCCTTGTGTTTTGGATTTATTCAAGGAACTGCTCATGCGATGTTGGCAACAAACGGTGACACCGCCTGAACTCTATTAGCAATACACGGTGCCACCACCTGAGTCTTGTTATCCAGAAGCGGTGCTCATCCAAAACTGCTCTGTTAAGACCCCTCCTGCGTGGTGCTAGGTAGGCCTTGTTCCAAAACTAGTTTTTCATCATTTTTTGCAAAAAATTGAGTTTGTTTGCTTTCAACCCTACACTGCCAGGCTTATGTGTTAGAATATGAATGCTCATGGTTGGAAATTCTGTGCTTAAAGATTGGTTTGATTGAAGAATTCAAAAGCTAGACTAGGCTTGTTGATTATTCATTTCCTTTCGTGCTTGTTGGTTGTGATTGTGAAAGGATTTATTTTTTGAAAACTTAGGTTTTAGTGAGCTCTCTTTTCATTTTTGTTATAAAGACTGAAAGAAAGAACATTTGAGTAGCATCTTGATTTCATTTTTTGTTTCCATAGAATATTTCTTTTCGCTTATTAAAAAGATTTTTTTTTTTACTGAGATTAGGTCATTATCATTATTGAGCATAAGGAATTGGATCTTTGATTAGCCTCACAAGCTTTCAGGTTCTCTGTGTTCTTTTGTCTCTTTTGCATTAGTACTATCTCATCAAAATAAAAAAAAAAATAGTGTAGTTTTAAGTTAGATCTATCTATGTTGTAAGAAAAATAAAAAAAATAGAGTGCATATGCATGTAGAGTGCTTCTTGTTTTTCTTTTAGGAAAAGAGACTCTTCCCCTTTTGATTGCTTTCAGAAAAGAAAAATGAGTTTGGAATGTGTTGCTTGTCTTTGATTTTGATTTGTTCAAAATATTTGTTTGGGAATTTTTGGTTTTAAAATGAAAAGAAAATACTCTCTTTCCCTCCTGTAGGTAGGCATACCACAAACGGTAAAGTGAAATATTTGCATATGCATACTGCATGGTTTTACTTTTTTCTGTCAAAATTCCATGCATTCACCTAACTGTCCACTTTAAATTAATGGTAGTTATAGGTTAAAATTTACATAGCAATTTGAGTGATAGGTTAGAGACATGTTCGGGCATCATTAAGCGTAGGAGCTGTCGTTACTCATCCGCATTACATCCCGGGACTCGCGCGGTTCTTCCACGTATCGTTGGTATATCGAACGGCCTTTCACATACCCTTTGAGGTATATAGAAAGTTACTTCACATAATCTATTGTATATCGGAAGGCCCCTTGTGAACGATTATGCATTAGACAACACTACTACCGATTTGAGCTCCCACGTACCTTGCGTATATCGGGAGACCCCACTAGGATACCTTATCTATCTAAGAAAATCCCTTTGGCCATCTTGCTTGGAGCCATACACCAAAAACAACATTTGGGGAGATTACTATGCACATACCCTTGAGGTATATCACGAGTGGCACCTTCTTGACAATCCTGGTGAGAGACCTGACTATCTGAACTCCTCCTTTCATTTAAGTTTGCTTGTTTGGCCTATAGCTTGAGTAGGGAAATTTTTGGTGTGTTTTCTAGTTTTTGAGACCCTAGGTTAGATAGGAGTTGTACAAACTGGCTGAGCTAAGACAATCCAGAAGAGTACGGGGCTTGCCACCTGATTTTATTCCTGTTTCAGGAGAAAATCCTATGGAAGCTATCGACCAAGGAGCTGCTACCAACTCCCAAGTGGGAGAGAATGTGGTTCCAGAAAGTGGAGGACCATATCCTTCACACTCGCCTCCCTTGGTCCAAAAACCTTCTAGGGTAATACTTTGTTCCATTCTCCCATAGAAGGTCATGTTGATGATACTACCTGTCCAGATTATGGTCCCAATGATCCATTTTGGGATACCTCATTTGGCACCCGTTTAAACTTTTCTAAAGAAGTTTCACCAGATCAAGAAGAACGTAGACAATACTAGGCAACTATTCTCCGTGCGTAAGAGATTGAAAAGAAAATAGATTACATATTGGGCACACCACCATCACGTTCCACAGCTATCCCTGTGGGATATCGTTCACTTGTCGATTCTATGAGACCCATTGAACAGATTCTAGATCGCACAGTGACTCCACATAATCCAGGTCAAACTTCCAACCCCACAGCCTCGCATATTATGTCTGTTCCCAATCCTCCTAGTTCTTCTGTACCTGGGGCTCATCATTCAATTCTTGTTTCATCATTACCTTCTAGTATCAGGGGGAAACCCCCGGCATGACCTACGTTATCTGTCACCGGAATTGTACCTAGTCAAGGACATACCTCTGGTATAGAGCAATCTACAGTCTATGTCCCTCCTACCCACACAAATGTGGTTAACCCCCCATCCAGTTCAGGTCAGCCCTTGGGGGCACAACCTGTAACTAATCAAACCTATTGGGGGTATGGTTACACAGCAAATCAGGTACCTGTAGGAAAAATTAATTATCCACCCAACCCTACAGGAATGCCTTATGTTGGAATTCCATATCCTAGTAATACTTTCACGCCATGGGGGAAACCTAACTGGTCCTACATGCCAACTATGGGAGGGATATCTATACATACTGTGGGAGGTGTCGGAGGACTGCCTTATAGAGTTCCTCCCCCTGGGGGGCCTAATGGTCCTAGAGGGCTTAGCGGCTTTCCTCGTTATGGTCCTAGTGGTCCTGGGGGGCCTGGTGGCTTCCCTTTTAATGGTCCTAGAGGGTCTGGTGGCCCTCCTCCTAGTGGTTCCAGTGGTTCTGGAGGTTTACCTCCCAGGGGTCCCAAAGGGTCTGGTGGTCCCAGAGGCCCTGGCGGTCCTCCTCCCGGAGGCCCCGACGGTCCTAATGGTCTTGATCCTGGAAATCAACCCCATGTGGGTGGATCTTCCAGTAGTTCTTCATCACAAGAACCTGTCTATCAGTCTACTTATGGTCCTACTGGTACTTATATGCTATATAAATATTACCAGTATGTGCAAATTAATCCTCAGTTACCTTTCCTAGCAAATTTGGACTTGCTTGATTTGTCCAAGTTGATTAATGACCCCATTCGACATAACCCCTCGTGGCCTCCCATTCTGGTAAAGTTACCATCGAAAATTCCAAAGTTCGATGGGAAGCAGGGAGACGATCTGAAAAACCATGTCATGACATTCCATTTGTGGTGTTCTTCAAAATCCCTTATGGATGATTTTGTTCGTTTAAGACTCTTTGAGCGAACTTTGACCGGTACAGCCGCGAAATGGTACATTGAACCTCTACAACATTCATTTGTGGATTTTGGCTCACTGGCAACTATATTTCTTACACACTTTCAGCTTCCTATCCATTATGAAATGGGTACTGATCTCTTAACTTCTCTATGACAGAAAACCTCCACCCACATATTCGATCATATCCATGAGTGGAGAAGGCGGAGAAGACTTATTAAGGCTCTTATTTCGGATCAATTATTAGTTGATTGGTTTACTAAGTCTTTGTTTCCTCTGATTGCCCGAGATGTGGCTATGGGTAGTGCCATTACTGAAGAGCAAGCCATTAGTTAAGCCCAATATATGGACTTGGTCTATTCCCAGTTAGAAACTTTGTATGAATTGATCCCTCAAGCTCCTCGCCCAAGCACCTATCCCACAAATCCACCAGCAGAAGTCCTTGTTGATGGCATTGTTGGTTCAATCCAGTCTCCATTAGCAACAAAACCTTCCAAGAAACACCATACTTCTACCCCTACTCTTTCGAATCCCAAGGTTTCCACTGAGGTCAATTCTATTCAAATTATTCAAACACTCAGTAACAATAAAAATAAAGGTAAAGCTAAAAACAAAAAAACTGGAAATCAACAGGAGAATCCAAAACCAACCACCAACGATAATGATAAAGAGAAAAAAAAAGCAAAATATCCATGTCTGCTATGCGGAGGTGACCATTTCACAAAAGAGTGTCCTCATCAGGACGAAATCACCCAATTTTTGAAAACTAATCCCGTACCTGCAGTTATCACGGATCCTTTTCCCTCTCAACAACAACTGATAGACCACATATCTAATCAGGGAAACTCTACTTCTTCAGAGGAAATTCGCATGATGTCCTCAGATACTATTAGTTTGCAAACTCAAAGTTAGAGTTATGAAAAACCCACAGACAAGAAAGAAGATAATTCTTCTTTAGGAAAAGCTCCCTCTACTGGTTCTCCCGAATCCTCGTCTACTATCCCCCTAACCATCGAGAAGCCTACTCACGATATGGTTTTGCGTCCACCCAAGAGTACTCTTAGGAAGGCTGTTTTTAACCCTAATGCCCAAGCTGCTCAATTTTATAATGTAGTTGAAGATCTCACTCAGGCACCATGTGAAATGTCTACCTTGGAAGTACTCCAAAGTTGTCCTAAACAACGCAAAAAATTGTTAAATGCATTAGGAGCTTTAGACCCAGAAAATACTAATTTGATTCATTTCAATGTCGAGAACTATAATTCTAGACTACTTCACAAACTCGCTTTCCAAATCATCACGAAAGTAGTCGAAAAGAAGGTCTTTAGAACTGTCTTAGACGAAGGAGCTTCAACTTTAGTTTTGTCCCTGTCTTGTTGGAAAGCTATTGGCTCTCCCGAGCTTGTAACATCATCGATGACTCTGAAAGCCTTTGATGGATGAGGTTTCCAGCCCCATGGTCTCATATCAGCCCTTGCAGTCGAGCTTGGGGGAAAAGCTATTTCTATTCAAGTAGAAGTAGTATATTCCCCATTAGATTATAACATCCTTCTAGGAAGAAATTGGTTTTACGCCATGACTGCTGTCGCTTCGACGATATTTCAAACTGTCCAATTTCCACATCTAGGGAGAATTGTCACCATTGACCAGCTCAATTTTTGTATGCTAGATGTTACTACCTCTACGGCTAATAACATCCCTATGTTAGGTCAGTACCCTCCTCCTTACCAGTCAATTGGGGTAGGCATGTTGAAGGATTCATCCCTTATGGGGATTTTTCCCTTCACTCCTCCTAACACAGACACAATGACAATAAATATGATTGCATCATTTGATTATGAGCCCAAGGGCAAGCAAATTTCTGAGTCCACCTCGTTGATTCCACATGAAGAAATCTACAACATCATTCAAACCCTTTCTGATGACCACACTGATAAACTTCATCTGGTGGCTTCAGACCCTTACCACCTGCCCTACTAGTTAGAACCATCTCTTCCTACTCTGGATTATCTCTCTGAGACTTTTCCTTCCGACGAGTCCATTATGGAGATCATGAATATGAATGAGCCTATCTGGGAGGATCACCATCATAGATCCTCGTTCCTCCCCAACACCAGTTCGATAGACCATGAATTTGCATCCTTGTTTTCCACTGATATTGTCAACACCCCTAAAAATCCTATATTGTTGCAAGACCTAGATTCTGAAGGAAACCTATGCAACATTACTGAAACAAATCCAATTGACATATAAGCCATGCCTGGTACCATTGAGCATGTTCATGTTGGGCAGAACTGCTCAGCAGAAGAATCTGAAGCATACAAGGCACTTTTTAAAGAATTCCGCGATATTTTTTCCTGGTCTTATGAAGAAATGCCGGGGATTGACCCATCCATTGTGGTCCATGAAATAAAAAACTATCCCATTGCTAAACCTATCAGGAAAAAACTGAGGCAAGTCCATCCACGGAAGGCCGCAACCATTAAATCTGAAATAGAGAAACTTCTCAAAGCTGGGTTTATTTATCCTGTACCCCTGGCGGAATGGGTATCGAATGTTGTCCCTATCAATAAAAAGCAGGGCACCATTAGAGTCTGTATCGATTTTAGAGATTTGAACAAAGCTTGTCCCAAGGACAACTTTCCTACTCTGCATATCGACCAGATTATCGACAACTGTGTCGGAAGTGTCATCTTCTCATTCATGGATGGCTTTTCTGGTTATAATCAGATTGAGATTTTACCCACTGATCAGCGCAAGACGACATTCATTTTCCCATGGGGAACCTTTGCATATTGGAAGTTACCATTTGGCTTAAAAAATGCTGGAGCCACTTTCCATCATGCTATGTCCTATGCGTTTCACGATATAAAACATATTGTTGAACCGTACCTTGACAACCTCCCTGCTCATTCACAGTGACGGGAGGACCACCCTAGTCATCTTAGAGACATTTTCCTGAGATGCCGTCATTATAATATACGGCTCAATCCTCATAAATATGTTTTTTGCATTGAGACGGGACGCCTGTTAGGTTTTGTGGTTTCTAAGGATGGCATCCAGATAGACCCATTGAAAATTGCCGCCATTTTAGCTCTACTAGCCCCAACCAAACTTTTAGAACTCCAAAGTTTGCAAGGGAAGGCAAACTTTCTCCATTGTTTTGTGTGCAATTTTATAGAGAAAACACACGGTTATATGCATCTCCTTAAAAATAACACTCCATTCTATTGGGATGACCAAGCCCAATGAGCCTTTGATAATCTCAAACACGCTTTGACTCATTCACTCATGATACACCCCCCATTTTATTCAAAGGATTTTCTCTTATATATTGTTGCCTCCACTACTACCATCGCTATGTTCTTGATGCAAAAAAATACCGACAGTCAAGAGCACGTGATCTACTATGCTAGTAAGAATATTATGGATTCCAAAACCCGATATTCACGCGTGGAGAAATTAGCATTGGCCACGGTCATTGCTGTTCAAAAATTTAGTCACTACATTTTTCTCTGCACAACCACTGTATTGGTACACCAGAAACCTATGTATTACATCCTGACTCGTCAGGTGCTCAGGGGAAAGTACTCTCGATGGATAGTCATACTACAAGAGTTTGATCTAGAATATTCCAAAGCCACATCAAAGAAACCCTTGGTCTTTGCCGAGCTCATGTGTGATCTTCCCTGTGCTTCAATGGAATCTGAGCCCAGTGATTCATTTTCGGATGAATTCCTGTTCCTGATAAGAACTACTGACCCATGGTATGGAGATTTGGTCATTTATCTCCAAACACAAAGATTTCAGCCAAATCTATCCCGTGACGATCGCCGCCATATCCGTCACCACGCAAAATACTACCTCATCTTGAATGACACTTTTTATAGACATGGGATCGATTCCATTCTTCGCTGATGCCTCACCCATGAGGAAGCTGAACACGTGTTAAATGATTGCCACTCTAGAGCAAGTGGCGGTCATTTATCTAGGATGGCTACAACCCAGAAAATCCTTTGCGCTGGCTATTTCTAGACTTCAATCTTTAAAGATTGTCACGAGGCTGTCAAGAAATGCCCACCCTGTCAACATCCGAAAAAGCGCACTCATCCTGCTCCGCTACACCCCGTCATTGTCGTTGGCCCATTTTCCAAATGGGGGATTGAGTATATGCATTGTAAGCCTACCTCAACCGGGGGGCATGGTTACATCATCGTAGCCATTGACTATTTTACAAAGTGGGCTGAGGCCATGCCTACATATGCGGAAGATGGTAAGACTGCCGCTCTCTTCCTGTTCAATCATGTGATAGCTAGATTCAGAGTCCCGCAGTCCATAGTTACTAATCACGAATCACATTTCTGTAAGCTAGGTTTTTGCCATGAAAACTCTACCTCCTATTATTTGCAAGATAATGGTCAGGTAGAGGCCATTAACAAAGTTTTGAAAATGATGCTTTGTCGGACGGTTGGAGACCATAAATCCAACTGGAACCATATCCTTTTCTCCGCTCTTTGGGCTTATAGGAATTCGGTGAAAACAACTACTGGTTTCACACCTTTCCAGCTTTTCTATGGACTTGAATATGTCTTACCGATTCAATGTCAGATTCCATCCTTGAAACTTGCCGTCGAACTTCTCCCAGACACTTCCGCAGAAGAAGAGAGATTTTTATACTTGAACAACCTTGATGAAACTAGGAGAGATGCTTCCTTGGCTAATGAGGCACACAAGAAACATGTCAAGGCGTAGTATGATAAATCTGTCCAACCTCATGCCTTTAACGAGGGTGACCTAGTTTTGACTTACGATCAGCGATATGACAAGCTAGGGAAAGAAAAGTTCAAATCCATGTGGTATGGTCCTTTCGTCATTTCTAAAGTTTTAGAGAAAGGGGCCTACAAGCTCGTAGACTATGATGGAATCCATTTAGGGCAGCCTCGCAATGGGTTGTACCTGAATAGATACTATGCTTAGATCTCTCTTGGATAGTATCTTGTATATATGTATATTGCTTGAATTTCAGTGTGCTTAAGTATTTTCAATATGGTTTTGAGTTTAAGTGTCCATATCTGTTTATACCATGTTTTGGTTGTGCAGAGTAGATGGATTTCTACGGCTTCACTGATGGTGCTTGCCGCCACACCTTGAATATTACCTCAGCTGTTTAGGTTCTCTATTCCCCAGCTTACGATTTGGTCAGTTTAGGAGCGGTTGTATTGGTCCCACTACCAACAATATCGCCAAGTATCGAGCAGTCATAGGTCTTTTGACTGAAGCTGCCTCCCAGGATGTTCACAACTTGGTAGTCACAACTAGTGGTTTGTCATCTAAACCATGTTTATACCATTAGGAATCCTGTGCTTCTCCGTCTCTTCCGAAGGGTATGCTTGTTATAAATATCATTTGAAACTATCACCTATAGGCGTATCCCTAGGGAACATAATGTAGTTGCTGACTCATTAGCTAATTACATCCTAAATTGGCATATTTCCCATTCATGACATGAAAATCAAACATGGTTCATTGTAAATAAACTATTAAAGACACATAAAACTCATGTAAAATACATTCACCATTTGNATCTCTCTCTCTCTCTCTCTCTATATATATATATATGAACATGTTTTACAAAAAATAGCTCACGAGACCTCATCTGAAGCACATAGGCTTTCAGGTAAAAATCACCATACAAAATTCTGAATCTATCAGCTTTCAGTGGATACATCATGCACTCATCGGCTAATGATGCTCGCGGTAACACATCATTGCCCAAGATACTCTATGTAGCAGTCTACTAAAACGACCCGGTACTCCCACTGCAGGCCTCTGATACCTCAGTGGGAGGTCATCAATGGAAGCATAAAGGATGTCTAGGGTCAACCTCTCCAGGTTTTCCTCTAACTCCCTGGTCACATCATCACCCTGTGGTACAAAACGGGCTCCTACTCGTCTATTCAATGGGGAGGCTCCCCCAGGTCATGCTGCTCCGACGTCTGCGTGAAAAAATGCAAGTCTCGTTACTTAACATAAAAAATAAAACATCAAAACCATAAAAACACTATTTCCATTTTAGGGTCTTTTGTTTCTTACCAATGTCACCCCACTGTCCACTAGGTGGGAGCGGTAGGTTAGGGTCACCGTTGAAGTCAGTGCCTGCATATGCATAATCCTCCACCATGAGGAGCTGATCTCTCAACCATCGAAAGAATGGGTCATCGGAATTTACCTTCCCCCTACCCACTCCAGTACGGGCCATAATCTGGACTCACCTCTGCATACGAGGGTCCTGTGCTCTCAGCTCTGTAAAGACCACTTGGGGTCTCATATGTGGAACCCACTTGAAGAAGAAGCAAGCTAGAATGGAATCGAAACCAAATTGCTTCAGTTCCCCCTGCCAACACTTGGTTAGCTGATCTTTGAAGATAGGAAGTAGGGCTTCCACCCAGTTAAAGACTGTAGGCACCATGGCCTCTATGGCATAGAGAATATGTGCTCTAGACGCCTGGTGCACTCCTTGGCTTCCCGCCACTCTCTGCATGGTAACCAACACAGTCGGTAGAGGTTCATCCATCACTGCTTTTATGGGGATTTTCTTCCCCGATGTGCTTGTCCCAGGAATGCAGTGACGGTGTATCAACTCCTGTGTAGTAATCTCCCCTCCGCGGGAACCAATCAGCGAGATGGGAGCACCCCGTCTCGAAAGGCTAGTCAGGAAGTAGATGTCCTCTACCTCAACTGTCAAAATGTGAGCACCAACCTCGAAATATTGTTGCTTTGGATTCCACATCCAGATTATATGCTCTAGTAATCACTCATGCGATACCATACTGGGTGTGCAGAAGAATTTTAAGAGTCCGCAGTCTCTCAATGCAGTTATGCAACCCGCATTTCGTTCAACAAAGGCGTCGTCATTATCATGCTGTCTCTCTTTCCATATGACCATTTTTTATTAGCAAGAACCTGCCAAAAACAATCACAAGACTTGTTAGAATCATTCTTAATCATCCAAATCAATTAAAATGAGTTAGTTTTTCTTGTGTAACCATTTTTATTTCTCCACGGCTGGCACCGCTTGTGTGCTATGTTTTCGGTGCAGTTCTAGCAAGGTATCGCTTATCCCGCAAGGGATAAGAGTAGTGCCCGCTCCCATGATTTTAGGGCTTGCCATACAAGCCCAAAACACCATTACAAATAGAAATTGAAGACATAAGATGAAAGAGTAGGGACTAGGCTATTATCTGGAACTGATGGTGCTCGAATCCGACGGTGGACGCTCCTGATATCAGTGACTAAAAATCTGGCTAGGAAAATGCTCCAAAGGCTCTCCACTATGGGTAAATAGTAAAATGTTTTTATTTTTTACTATTTACATGACTTTTATATACATTTCTGGGTTTGACATGCTATATTTTTGTTTTAAGATCATTTATTACTCAAAATCTATCAGTAGGAATCCTTTAATGTCAGTTATTGGCGCATTTAACACTTGTTTTTGAGTCGTTGCACAATAGAAGAGTAGTAGCAGTAAAGTTTTGGGAGTTTGTTTTTGACTTTTTCGTACTACCATAAAACGGAAAAAGTATTTAAGCTTTTATTTTGACACTTTGGTCACGCTCTCAAAACTTATCATCAAAGGTCCGAGTCCATTTCTGATTCTTTTCAGGCTCGTAAAATCTCTCATCGTGAAAAGAGACCTAATGGAGTCTTCTTTAAACTCTTTTTGGGCTCCTTAAATATGAAAAGATTGTCGAGTGATATTGTCTTCTTCACGCTCATTAAAGCATTTGAAGAGTCGTCTCTCTGACAATAGGTTATCTCTTTTTCGGTTCGAAAAGACTATTTACGAAAAAGGAACACTCCAGCCAATCATGATTGGAAGAGTTCTTTAAGGTATCATTTTATACTTTTTCGGGCCTTAGGGACTAAATCATATGAAAAAGGACCCTTTGGATTCTTCTTCCGTGGTCGTTCAGAATCTCTAAACATGAACGATACCAAGTTTTCTTTCATTGGACTCGTTAAATTAAACATTAAGAGACCATTTGTTTTGGGGAACGAACCCCTCCTCTCTCAAGTTCGTAAAACATATGAGTTTGGACTTGTCTTCGGACAAGCTATAATGAGTGTTTGTTACCCTCTTTGAACTCGTAAAACTGAAAAGAGGCACTCATCAACCATGATGAGGAAAATGGGAAGGGAATCATTTTGCAAATAAATGGCAGTAGTTTGTCGTTACCTTTGAACATGGCACTTGTCTGCATATCATTTTAGTCAATTGGGTATTCAGCTGATCTCCATGACAATCCACTTTCATGACTCATGAAACTCCTTTTAGTTTGTCAAAAGAACGCATTGTCCACTGTCGCACTGTGTGTTTGTCTAGTTTAGTCATGTTTCCAAGTCTTTTGTTGTGCTACCCGATGTTCAAAGGGAAGTTGAAGAAGTTTACCTTTGTAGTAAAAAAAGTATCTGTGTCAGTACTTTTGAGTTAGTCTTATGGTTACTACATTCACATCATTCCAGAACTATGTTTTGAGTTTCGTGTCGTCGATGTGGGACTCATCATGGCCCTCCTTCGACGAGACTATTTCCGTTGACATTAGCTCATCATCCGAGAAATAGTCTTAGAAACAAAAATTAATACCTTGAGATCTGTATGCCTTAATGACAGATTCTCTCGCCCTCAACATAGGTTCACATCAATGACCTTAGATCGATAGAATCGAATAGGTGTTTGGGAATCATTGACATCAATGGTGATCTCCCTCGCACTTGTTAACGGTTCACATCATTGGCTGGTAATCAAGTGGTTTCTACCATGTTCAACTTCAGATCATTGTAATCACATGGATAGCATCATACTTTGTGGAAGACGAGACGAAGACCCTGGGTATTTGTTGAGCGCTCATTGATTTCCATAGATTGTGATGGAGTTTTGTATATCTAGCATGGATCCACATTTGTATGATTGTGGCTATGCTCAAATTTGTGTCTGTATGACATAGATCTATGTTGTATTTTCGGTAGCTATGTCCAAGTTTGAGTCCTCTATCACATGGATATACGATGTATTATAGTAGCCATGCTTGTTTATTCCTCTCATGGACCTGCCTTGTATTGGTCCGCAACCATGAGTTAGTTACATTTGTTTATAAGTGAAAAGTATTGATGTACTATAGATGCATATTGGACAACATTCTCCGACCGAGCTGACATTTTCAAATTGAAGTGACAACTTGTTCTCTCAAATCTCTCACTTATCATATCCCTCTAAGTCTCATGCTTTGTGGGGCATTCTGTTATACCCAAATCCTATCACCATCATGTCATAAGACCCTTAACTTCCATTTTTCCCTTAATCCCAACACTTAGAGTAGAAAATTGCTCTGTTTGTCAATTCTACTTGAAAAAACCTAGCACTGCGCTTTCCTTATGGCCAATGAGTGATACCTTGCTTAGCACCACCTGTATCCTGTTTTCAAAAAGTGGTGCCACTGCCCATGGTCTTTGGTCCAAAAGCAGTTCTCATCTAAATCGCTCTATCATAAGAGAAGAAAAGCGGTACCCTGGGTAAAATGGGAAAAAGAGAAGTTTCTCGAGGCTTCTAGATCACAAGCCTTGTGTCCTCCCTTATCCCTATCATTATGGGTCATTTTGAGCTCAAGATCCCCCATGGTAGGATCTTGGAGCCACCTCACCCACAATTCTCTCAACTATTCCTATCCATTAAGCCTTATAAATACAAGCTCATATCCATAGTTGAGGGGGAGAAGTATAGAGGTATTGTTATGATGTTGGATTGACCACTTAGTCCAAGTCATTGGAGAGCATAGAGAGCAAAGTTGGAGCTTATGGGGATGAAGTGTTTGTCTAGTGGAGGTGCTTGTCGACACTAAGGCAACAGTTGTAAGCTTCTCCATACATTATTAATGCAAAGCTGATTTTCGTCCCACATTACTGTTGTTTTGATTTCACATGTACATGTTGTTAGATTCCTTAGTCACTAACATGGATAAGTAGATGATTTTCTGGTAGCTTTGATGTGTTTGCATGTTTGATTTATTTGTAGGTACACAGGTTCAAAATCAAAGCAATATTCCAGGTGTCTACAGTATTCAAGGAAGGTCTTCATCCTTTGTTGTTCACTCATTTGTTCTGGATTGAAGGGCCGTGTGCCATTTCCATCAACTACCAATCGACTACAAAAACGAATCGGTGGTGATAGAATAGTTAGCTTGATTCCCATATTCTAGAACTTCGTTCTAGACCATCATAGACGTACTGATAGACTTCAAGGATGGTATTGGAAGCTCTAAAATCACAGGTTTTCAACGGTACTAACATGAATCAGTCTTTCCACAGCACATGATTTGTTGAGATGTTACATTATCCGGCAGAGAGAACAGGCATGACTTTCCTCCAGATGTTAGATGGAATCGCAGTGAACCAAGATGAGGTTATTCGCTCTTTCACGATGATATCGAGGAAAATATGGATGCGTCTGAGAAACTAGACATTATAGAATAGAGGCCATGGAACCACGGATTCAACAACTTTTGAACTTTCCCCTCTATCATCAAATAGATGGTTCTTCCTTTATGATGCCACCAGAGTTTCAAAATCATCATGCAACTCAGTACATGCTGAAATTAAGTTCGGGGAGCGTTGATAATAATCAATCCCACGATTTTTAGCAGGCATGAATCCACCACACTAGCAGCTTACTATCCACCGGTCGGACGATTCCAACATTTGTGTTTTTCCCGTGGTTCAGATGCAGCCTGCTATTTATTGAAATTGTGCAGTCAATATCCTCCATAACTATCACTGACTTGTTGGTGGTTTTGATGAGAATCTAAAGAGGATAGGAGTTACTGGCAACATGTATACATCGTATTCCATGTAATTATTAGTGGCGGTGACAATAGGTTTCGTTAGTTTCTTGACTTTGCATTGCACATTCATATTTCATTTTTTCATTACATCTTAGATAAAACATGTAATGGCACTAACGTTTTAATTTTTATGGTCATTTTCACTTTATCTCATTAAATGTTTCCAATAATAATTTTAGCCTTGCAATTAGAGTCTACTAATATCTTAAATCCATTTGCACTTTAATCCATTTAATGCCACTTTTATAGTTTTATAGTTTTGCTTGAGTAAGTCATTTTAATGCCTTTTATAATGACACTTTAATGCTCTTTTGATCCATTTAATAGTGGCACTTGAATATGTCATCATTGTTATCATAGATACTCTTGCTTGCTGCTTTGGAATCTTTATCATGCCACATATGATTGCCATCAATGACAATCTACACAATCTACATTTTCCATATTGCCAACAATCTCCCCCTTTGGCATTGATGGCAATACTACTTTCATTTCTCCCCCTTTGACATCAAGGGAAAAGGGTTGAATAGATCCCCCCAACTTTGATTCCTAGTACCAATTTTTGTGTCATCTATCTCTTTTCACGTGAGTGAAAAGCAATGTCATCAAATTAGGGTTGCTTTAACACATCTTCCATGGTTGCAATTTTCCTTCACAAACCTACTATTACTTTTCATCATAGTGATTTCTTACATCAATGATAATGAATCTCTTTTCTCCTTCTTAAATGTCAATATTTTTGCCTTTCTTGCTGCTATTAAAATACTTCATTCTGTTTTCAAACGTATATTCCTCTATTTTACTCTCAGGTAAGGATATGATTTTATTTTTTAAATAATGCTCTCTTTGAACAAAAATAGGCAGATTTTTCTTTCAGATTATATCCCCCTAACTTAGTGCTCTTTCTTAAACATGTAATACCAGTTAAACAATAAATTCTCTTTTATTCATTACATCCCTTTTATTTGGCGGATCTTATCAGTTTCAAGTATAGATAGCTATGTCTACTTTTCTGGTTTTTAAGGACACTAGTTGCTAGCCTATCCAAAATTACATACTGATTTATGATCTAAGTCATCTTTAGGTCTTTTAAGTCCATTTTTAATCTTGACCCGAAGCAACTAAATTCTGACAGTTTTGTTTGGACTGATATCTAATAAGAACTTCTTTTAACAAAGTAAAAGAGTCATTTCCAAGTCCTTTTCAACACTTGGATTTTCTTCAACCATGGAGTGCTTATCATTTATAGAATGAGTGTCTTCTTCTAGAGATTATTTTCCATAAGAGTCACTTGTTTTGGCATGAGGATTAAGACCTCCGGTCTTTGGTCTTCAAACTTTCTTTATCTTCCTCTTTGGACTTGTCTCTCTTGATTCTTTATGGATTTGCTCAGATTCCATCTTTGAAGACATGTCATAAGGCATCTTGCTTTCTTGAGTTTGAATTTCGTCTCTTTTCAAATCCCTTCTTTGACTCCTTGGAGCACCCTCCTTTTGATTGTATTGTCTCTTTGGATTCATGCAATTTTGTGATTTGTGACCAAATCCTTCACAATTGAAACACCTTATGGAGTGACAAAACTTTGTTGTATGCCCAAGAAGCTTGCATCTCCAACACTTCATCTTTTTAGAGGAACTCTTTCGAGTTTTCTTTTCAAAAGCATCACATTCCACTACTTTTTGTCCATGTTTGTGACAAGAGTAGCAATGACCATTGAATATGTTATCATACCAAGTGTTAGTATGATATGATAAGCTTTCTTTTTTATATGCTTCATGTTTTAGCTTTTGTCTTCCATAATTCATTCTCATGGCAGATTTTTGATCTAGTATCTGATTTATGATTACCCTCTGTCTTTTTGAAGAAGAAGAACCTTCCTCAAACTTGGACATGGGAGTCCCTTTCTCAACTTCTTCATCCTTTTTGTATCCAAGACCAGTTCTTTCATGGAACGCTCGTTGCTTACTCCATATTTAATCTATAATTGTTGAGATATTATATAGATTTCTCTTCTCATTTCCCTTGTATGGAGAAATATATTTGGATTGAAGATAATCCATTGCTTTCCTTTCTCCACCTTTTGTGAATGTACTAGCGTAACTTTTCTTTATCTCACTTCCTGTGAGACATGTAGATTCTTCCTCTTCTTTGTTAATAATATTTTTTCTTTAGTAGCATCCTCTTTACTAGAGACTAAGGCAACCATCCTTTGATACCTAGCCTCTTTCTCCTTTAAGGTTGCATGATATTTTTCAATCTCTTTCTTGTCATCCTGCAATTCCTTCTCAATCTACTTTATGGCCATATTCAAATATTCTTCTCTTTGATTTAGTGACCTTTGTCCTTCTATGAGTCTTACTTGTATTTCTTGTAGTTTCTTCTCCCAATCCATTAAATTCTACCTCTCTATAGGCTCCCTTCCTCTCATTTGTTTCTCTTGGTCAGGAATCCCTCTTTCATTAGCTTCAATTTGTCTTCTAAGGTTAAAGAATTCAGACTTTACCTCTTTTACTTCATTAATTTTGTTTTCCAATTGTAAATTAAAACTAGAGAAATTGTTCTTCAATTCTTTTTCCTTGTCATCTAGTTGGATCTTTTTCTCATTCAATATCATCTCAGCAGCCTCATTCATGTTTCTTGGTTAGTGCACAGAACTTATCCTTTAGGATCTTCAAGTCATATTTTGTATCTACCGGACTCTTGCATGTTCTTCTAGGATTTTTGGATTCCATCCACAATCCATGTAGTAACTCATTGATCTTGAAAATAGTTTCAAGCTCACTTAGAGTGACCATAAACATGTTTTCAATCTTATCAAAAACATTTATAGGGTAACAACTTATCTTTTTCTTGGTATTTTCAATTTCAATAAGAAACTCTTCCTTCAAGTTCTTCAAGTCTTCATTCTTAGTAATCAGGTTT
Source organism: Pseudotsuga menziesii (assembly GCA_001517045.1). Taxonomy (NCBI): domain Eukaryota; kingdom Viridiplantae; phylum Streptophyta; class Pinopsida; order Pinales; family Pinaceae; genus Pseudotsuga; species Pseudotsuga menziesii. The sequence continues at coordinate 411,758 of LPNX010804546.1, forward strand.
TTATCTTTGAGAATTAGTAGGTCTTCTTCTTTTTCCTTAGAGAGCACTTCATGGTCATAACAATTGTCATTTGAAAGTTCATCTAACCCAATGTTTTCTTTGCTTTGTGATGATACAAATGAGAGATTGTTCTCTTCACTGCTCAACATCTCTTCACTTATTTCTTCATCATATTTTTGACTTGTATCTTCTCCTGCACTTTGATACTTGTAGGCTTGATACATGTCTTCAATATTTAGCCATAGCTTTCTTGCAGAGGTGTAGTGCCCTAGTCTCATCTTGACATCATTTTATAAGGCTCTTTTAATAGTTTGCAAAGCGAAAGAATTGAATTTTTTATCATCTTTTGAAATTCTGGTTTTGTTCTTTAAGTACCATTTGCTTCTTACTGCATCCCACACATGTTCTCCTTTGGACTTCAACTGAAACTTCATGGCATCCCTCCAATTGGCATAGTCATCTCCATTAAACAAGGGGATTTTATCATCTACATTTCTAGACATTTTTAAAATGATGATTCTGGCACCTATCTTTAGATTATGTCTTTGGCTCTAAAAATGGACCTGTTTTCCTTTTGGATCAGCCTTCCAGCAGTGAGTTGTTCAAATACAACCGGATCTGTTACCAATTGTTAAACATGAAATTCAGTGCCTATTAAAAACTTCTTTGCCAAAGCACAAATGAAATTTAAATAGTCATAACATTTTCCAATCATATATATATATATATATATATATATATATATATATATATATATTAAACATAAAAATATCAAAAGATAATTTTGTTTTACAAATAATTATCTAGCCCCAGCTAGATGGAGAAACCCAGTTCTCTTACAAGACCTAGCTTGTATACATGGCTCGGCATGTAATGAGGAATAAAATCCTCTGACAAGCTTCAACCTCTCAACAGATTCCAATCTATTCAGAGATGAGCACTAGGTTCAAATCCATGGATAGAATAACTACCAAGATACAAAATAATCCACCGAGATACATTTGAACATACTTTGACTTCAAATTTATATATGCTTCAATAGTCTTGGAACTTGAATTATCGTGACTCTTAAAATGATATGATACCCTTTTGAAAGAGGACATGTCTCTTCATTAAGAATTTAACTAATATAATAATGTGATTCCTCCTTTGTTTTCTTTTTAAATAAAACATCATGTCTTTATCTTTTATAAAACATCATAATTTTTTACAATAGGTGCCTCTTTATGTTTTATAACATATCACTTAAGTTTTTATATTGTTATTCTAACAACATGTCTTAATAAAGTATTACTCATCATAAAACTTTGTTGAACTTCATTTGACTTCATTTCAATTGGAAATTTTCCAAGATCATGAAAGGGATAAACCTTTCCACTGGCATTAAGACTGAAGTTGGGCTGTATCTCACGGGCTTCTAGTTATAGAATTAAGCTTTCCACAGCCTGTAACAAACTAATTGAGAGTAATCTCAACACTGAATATCTTAGTATCATCTTCCCAAACTTCTCATATTCCTTCTTTTCACGATGCATAGTGTGATAAGCTATAGTTGCTCGTATATAAGAAGATTGTGCTCGGGTGCTTTCAATACCTCACAAAATTGCACTAACTCCAAGTTGTTATCATTCAGTTTGTACCACATGTTCTCCATATCAATAGTATAGCATAGAGTTGAATTCTTATTATCTCCGTGTACATACTTGGAAGCTCTTACATATGCCACACAATGATATCCATCATAGGCCAGCTCAACAAGGACCACGAGATTATATTTAGCATGACTCGTTGGAGCTGTCTCTGCGAACTCGCTGAGATCAATAAACTCATCAATAGTAATATTCACCAGGTATTCAACGTGCTTCATGTTGATAATCAAAGTATGTGGAAGATGGTTAAATGTAGTGACCACTGGCTTTTAAGGGACGGGTAGGAGGCACAAAGGCTTTATCACGATCACTAGGTCTTTATTCGATCGCAATCGTCCAACACTCATCGACTGTGCAAGATCAGTTTGGTGATGGTTTTATTAACTGTTTGACCTCGAATCTTCATCTGAAAGCAAATCCTCAACAAAATCAGAGACTCAATCCAAGCATAGCACAATGTGCAGCAACCAAATTGACTGGAGAACGTATTGGAAATTTTGAGCTTGGTTCATGTGATGTTTAGACATATTTTTCTTCTTCAAGCGATGTTGGAGCTTTTTCATTCTTAAAGGTTTCAATAGGTTGAAAATATTGGTCCACTTGTTTGTAATCAACAAACTCACACTCAACTTCTCGGCCAGACAGCACGATGTCATCCCAAGCTCTGCGAGACAATACTCTTCCCCAAATCCTCTCCACCACTCTCAATTTATAGAGATTGAAGGGCCGTGTGTCATTTCCATCAACTACCACTTGACTACAAAACCAATCGGTGGTGATAGAATAGTTAGCTTAATTCCCATATTCCAGCACTTCGTTCCAGACCGTCATAGACGTACTGATAGACTTCAAGGATGGTATTGGAAGCTCTAAAATCACAGGTTTTCAACGGCACTAACATGAATCAGTCTTCCCAAAGCGCAGGCTTTGTTGAGATGTTACATTATCCGACACAGAGAACATGCATGACATTCCTCCAGATGTTAGATGGAATCGCAAACCGAGACGAGGTTATTCGCTCTTTCGCGATGATATCGAGGAAAATATGGATGCGTAGACATTAAAGAACAGAGGCCATGGCAGCATGGCTTTCAATAACTTTTGAAATTTCCCCTCTATCATCAAATAGATGGTTCTACCTTTATGATGCCACCAGAGTTTCAAAATCATCATGCAACTCAGTACGTGCCAAAATTAAGTTTGGGGAGCGTTGATAATAATCAATCCCACGACTTTTAGCAGGCATGAATCCACCACACCAGCAGCTTATTGTGTTTTTCCCATGGCTAAGATGCGGCCTGCTATTTATTGAAATTGTGCAGTCGATATCCTCCATAACTATCACTGACTTGTTGGTGGTTTTGATGAGAATCTAAAGAGGATAGGCGTTACTGGAAACGTGTATACATCGTATTCCATGTAATTAGCAATGGCGGTGACAGTAAGTTTAGTTAGTTTATTGACTTTGCATTGCACATTCATATTTCAGTTTTTCATTACATCTTAGATAAAACATGTAAAGGCACTAATGTTTTAATTTTTATGGTCATTTTGACTTTATCTCATTAAATGTTTCCACTAATAATTTTAGCCTTCCAATTAGATTCTACTAATACCTTAAATCCATTTGCACTTTAATCCATTTAATGCCACTTTAATAATTTTATAGTTTCGCTTGAGTATGTCATTTTAATGCCTTTTATAATGACACTTTAATGCTCTTTCGAACCATTTAATAGTGGCATTTGAATATGTCATCATTGTTATCACAGATACTCTTGCTTGCTGCTTTGGCATCTCTATCATGCCACATATGATTGCCATCAATGACATTCTACACAAGCTACATTTTCCATATTTCCAACAGTTTAGCTCAACAAAAATCTAGTTGACCACCCATCATGACCTATGCATGATTTTGTAGTATTTTCCAATTCATTTGTAGTATTTTCAGGCCTATGCATGATTTTTCATAGTCAGAGATTAGGTAAATAGTTACATCTTCTTAATTTGTAAGGCCCATATGGGGGTTGAGAAGAAATTGATTCACTAGTGTCGGACAATTTTAACGTCTTCCATGTGTTTTAATCCCAAGAACTCAACATAATATGTATGCCTAACTGTGAAATTTTACACCACTATATATTAATAATTTTATGGTGCCATCTTTCATGGGAAAAAAAGGTGGAAGAAAAAGTTTGAAGTGGCTTCTATTGGTGCTTGAACTCATGTCTAGTAGCAGAAAGCATCCTCCTATCCATATTCTGGGCTCACTTATGCAATTGAACAGTAGTTTTGGGCATGTTTTAGGAGCAAAGAATGAGCAGAAAGCTAATTATGGGCTAATTCTGTGAGCTGAGAAGCAATTATGCTATGTTCTGGGTGAAATTTATTGGTGTCCATTTGGCATGGGGAAAAGAGGATTCCATGAGATATGTATATCCATTTGTATATTAGACATGAAGAGTGTTGAAGTGAAGGAACACCGAGGATGGTGTTACTTTAAGGGGAGGGGATGCAATATCCCAATATAGTACCTGTCATAATTAAATGTTATTTTGAATTAGTTTGTTAATTACTTTAATTAATACATTTACATGACACTGGAAATGATGCACCATGAGACATTATTATAATAATGGCATGGTTATAAATAGATTTCGAACATATTTTAATTAAAGGAATCTAAGACTATCTGGGTAGGGTTGACATAAAAGAACCATGATAGCACAAGAGTGGAAGGTAGTGCGGGTTATAGAAGTCCAAGTGCCAACCACTTGCACCCGTTTTCCGTAAATGAATAAGTGGCCGAAACATATTTCCTAAATTATAGTCGTTACCCAAAAATTTAGCTATGTAGTGTCCTCCTATTATTTAGGTGCAAGGAGTCCAATTGGATTGATCTTCTTACCCATATTGAAAGGGTCATCTGAATGAGTAAAGGGAGAGGGGTAGCAATCATTGGGTTAAATGATTAACTATGGTATGCTAAAAATAGAATTTGTCAATAAATAGTTGTTTAGTGAATGAACGGTGGGTGACTGTGAGTAAGAAACTAGAAACCAAAGAGGAATATGCCTCCTTTTTATTTGCAAACTAGTTATGTTATTTCTGTAGCAGATTTTCTATGCGAGCTATTCAAGTTCAACCTGAATGACTACAATGTAAAACTCCCTTTGATCATACTAAAGAGCCCTAAACAGTGTTGTATGAGAGATGGACTATGAATACCCATGTATTGCAGTTATGTGGTTTGATAAAAGGTGATATCTTGACAAAGATAAACAAGTATACCAAGACTCTTTATGCACACTCTTATGGGCACTACATGTGTTAGGTGGGGTATGCACACTTTTTATGAGCATTAGATGTGTTAGGTGTGGTAAAGGCTGAGAGTGTTATCTTGTTTAAGTAGAGCTGAAATGATTTGAGTTATGTATGCCAATTATACCCAAGAGAAATTGAAAAAAATTCAGTCCTGGATCTTTGGTGGTATCATGGTTTGGCTTGGGGGCATATTTTGAGATATAATTTTAAGTATCTTTAGACAACCTATGTTTGGGTGGTTCATGGAGCTTCCCAAGTAATTTTGTTGGAGAACTTGATTCTAGAAATACATAAGCTTACTTTACTTATTGTTTTTAATTCCTTATATGAATTTCATACTAAATGATTGAGTTCATTTTGTTGATTTTTCTATATGAAATTTATACTACAATACACATGTTAAATAATAAATGTAGAAAGAAATACTTGTTAAAATTTTGGAAATAAACTCATATGTATATATGTGTGTATTGTTTTGTAAAAGAAAAATGTTAAAAATATATTCTATATCACATCTACAAATGATTATTTTAGCTTTGGTAAGTGTAAGTTACCCGAAGAAGATTTATTAGTTACTAAGGTAAATTGTTAGTTCAAAACCCAAATGTGGGATATAATACATTGAAATTTCATAGAGGTATATAAAGGATAACTTCAAGAGCCACAACTATTGGTTCAACACCATATTCTCTTAACCAAGATAAAATGGTAGAATTGTTGAATAGGGTTCAAGAAAAACATTTATAAATATGAATGATAATTCATAAGGATGCTAGGGCCTTTAGCAAAGGCATACCCAAATCTTACAACTAATAAAACACGATCAATATTACAAGAGTCGTGAATGTAAACCTAGTTACACATATTATCACTTCTATACCAGTAGCACATGGCTATGGAACCTTGGTATAAGTGATCATCATTTTAAAAAAAATAAGAAATGTTATTAATGTTGTGGCCTCATGGTACCTAGACATACCATGGATTAATCCTAAAATACCTGTGTAAACCCTCCTTTCTAAAAAATTTAGACAAGAAGGTCACCGAAAGCAACAATTAATTGGTTGGTATTTTAATGAAATAATAAATCCAAGACCACTGTTATGAAATGAACCCGTCGTATGTAAAGAACCCATGTTGAGCTCAACAATTTCTAAATTGTTGGTATGCTAAAGCCTATTCCAACCTTCATTTAAAGGTGAAAGTAACAAAGGGAAATAATAAACCAAGCATTTGATTATTATGAGGGCTAATGAGAAGAACAAAAAACCCTATTGTTATCTTTATAGTTCTTTTCTTTGAAACTGGTTAATTTAGGAAGAGTTTAAACTTGATCTTCTAGGAAACCATTTCTTCATCAAGATGGGCTTGAGATACCAATAAATCAACTATAGGGAAATAAGTCCCCTTTTGTATTGTTATAGTTATTTTAACAATTTTTATCTTCCTTTAGTCTAGTCTTCATTAGAGCCATTTTCTTGTCCATCTTCTGTAGTATATTGTGTCCCAATATTGCCTAGTATTCTAAGTGATCCTAACTTAATGGGGTTATTACCAATTACAAGAAAAGGCATTCTAGAAATATTTGTCCTATGATAAATATTGCTTGTAATTGGTAAATTGATTAGTAATATTTGTCCTATGACAAATATTACTTTTTAGACATGTCTATACCTTTTTTACAGCACTATGGGCAATTCTGGGTCTGTTTGTGGCCTCAAGCAGCCCTAAAAAAACATTCATTTATAATTCTGGGCCGATTGTGGGAAAAGATAGCATTCATACCTAATTCTGGGCTGAGTGAGCTTCATTACTTCCTAGTATATGTGTAAGCTTATTCAAGCTACTGGTTATGCTTACTCCTTCTTAGTTATGCTTGTTTAGTATTATACCGTATTGGTTCTAACATTCTAGTTAATGAACATGATATCAGAACTATTTCCATTATATTGGTAACATATGAAATTACAGTACTAGTATAACCCCGTGTGATTGGCTCTATTCCTATGATATTGATATCATAAGCAAGAGGTTAGCTTGTTACGAACCATGTACATGTGTAATGAATCTAATATAAGGATATCATGTTCTATACATTATATACGGTGTTTCCCTAATATAAAAAGATAGTATATCCTCCTAATATGTGTAATGTTAATGTTATTCTATTCCTACGGTATCCATAGGAATAATGAATCATACACTACCCAATTAGAGAGATAAGGATAATATGGACATAAATACCTAGGAATCAAGTACGGTATCCATAATGTTACTCTTCACCTTACTTCACCTTAAAAGGGTCAAGTAGTTCCATATATAATCTCTAAGCTCACTACTTATGATGAATGGTACCTATGTTTCCATAATATATACGATATATTAATGTACAAGTAAGCAGAGTATTGAGTTTGTAAGCAGCTAACACCATGTATACATAATAATGAGCTTGTTCAACTCTATCTATCATGTTATGTATCAACTAAGTACAAGGCTATTGGATTACCATGATTATGTCATAAGTGAATCCTAATAAGTACACTACCCTATCACCAATATTTAACTAGTGGCAATAAGTGATTGAATGATGAGATACATGGTCTCAAATAAGGACAAGCAACGAATTTGCACACTAATCAATAGGTGTGAGCTTAATTACATAATGACCACTGTACTAAATTCACTCTACACTATGACAGAGCTTGTATGCCTTTATTCCATAAAAGAGTATGCTATATTTATGTAATAAGCAGTGATAGGAATCAACCCAATACTATTTCTCAATATCATGGGTATATCATAATCACTCTATTAGAGGCAACCTTATTTTCAATTCTGGGCATCCTTTAGGCATCATTTCATGTGCAATAGACTAAGCATCAGCTAACTGCATTTTTAGTAATTTGATTTACAGTCGTAGATCTAATGTTAATTGAGTATATATTGATACATATCTTTTATTGGAGATCAGGTCAACGTCTTAGCTTGCAAGGAATTGTAGCTATGTATGTAGAATCCTCCAATAAATGGATCACTCATGAAGACCTTTCACAAATCTATTCTTCAACCCAAGGAGACTCATCACCTACAATGGTAAATTCCAATTGATTTTCCATTCTTCTCTTTGTATTTCCACCATTAGGGTTTCTAGATTATTAAGGATGCAAAATAATGCTCGACCAAAGGGAGAGGAATTATTGGTTAATTAAAACTAGTTAGTTGGTTTAATTTCCTTATTTAAATAAAAATGATAAAATAGTGTAAGTAACAATCACATATAAAATCCAATTACCCTATAAACCTATAAAGGGAAAAGAAGCTACAAATATATCTTCATCACCTTGTCCAAGTTGACCTAGTAAAGAAATTTACAATGGAGACATCAAGCCTTTAATGGGCTTCATCTCATAAAATACCATGTGATAAAAACCATGGTCCACTGTAAACCATCTACAGGAAACCCATCCTAAACCTCATAAAGATTAACCTTTCCACCCTTAAACAATTCAAGATTAACCTAGCAATTCTCTTTTTAAAATTGACTTAGTTATGACACAAATCTCCCTCTAAGTTACACACTAGATATCTAGTATTTCAATATGCCAACTCCCCCTCAGTTCTATCATCTATATTTACATCTAGACCTTACACCAGTGAACAACTAGATCGATAAAATAAGGGGTACATATGTCTAATTAGGTCTTATCACAATATGCCCATTTACATTTTATTTTTAATGTCTTCCATTCACTAGCCTCTATGTGCTTTTGCCACTGCTCCACTTTCTATTCTCACAATGATTCTATATCCAAAACATTCTCATGGTTTATTTTGAACTTTTATGGGATAATTGTAAGTGGGCACTACTAAAATTAAGATGATTCAAACATGCACATTCCAAGAATAATTTAATCACTTACATGAATCTCTAGGCCATCTGCATTTAGAAACTTGATCACTGCATTCCCATGGTAATAATCCTAACTCTAACAACAAGCCCATGCTATAGATTACTTCCATCAGTCCAAGCTCAGGTTTATGCAGCGTAAAATACATTTATTTAATATTTTCCAAAATGACATGTTTCCTCAACCTCTAAATCAACTGGTGTAGCCTCGTTAGTCCCAACCACCCGTAAGGGAATGATAAAGAAATATCATGGGTATAGCATAATCACTCTTAGATAAATATGTTTAATATGGGAACCATAACTAAGCATGTTCTAATATACATGTAATAGCTAGTATAAGCTGGGATAGTCAACCTTCTCTCCAACAACCAACAAGGGATTTGTACATTCAAAAAAGCACTCAACTCGAACACATAATTCAACAATTTGGAATTAAAAAGAATTGTTCAACGAATTCAACCTTGAACCTTGAACCTATTTCGTAACCCCCAAACCCTGAGCCTTGAACCTATTTCATAAGCCCCAAACCCGAACCTTGAACCTATTTCATAACCCCCAAACCCTGAACGAATATGAGAAAAATGAGAGATATATTAGATATGACATAAAATCACCAATTTAGGAGGCATTATGTGCCTAGCTTGATAGATTGCAACAAATTATGTTCTTACCCAAAGGATTCGGAGTCCACAGTTTAGAACCAAAATGAGGCGAAGTCCATAGTTCACTCAACGATGATTGCAACAAATTATGTTCCGACCCAAAGGACGCAGAGTCCACAATTTAGAATGAAAATGAGGTGGAGTCCACAGTTCGCTCAACGATGAGAGGTAGAGTTCATAGTCCATGTGATGGGAGCTAGAATTCAATACAGTTCGCTCAGTGCTGAGAGGTAGAGTTCATAGTCTAGTACAGTTCGCTCAGTGCCAAGAGGTAGAGTTCATAGTCCACTCAGCAACGATAGGAGGCATAGTTCGGCTCAATTGACAATGACAAAGTGAGGTAAGGTATGTCCACATTTTTGTTTTTTGTTTTTCATTTCTCATTTTTTTTTAATTAATATGTTTCTTTTTTAATTTTTGATATTTAATATTTAAAAAAATTATTTATTACTAACACCTAATCTATATAAAAAATTATAACCATAATCCATTATAACCATTGATGTTTAATATTTCAAAATATTCATTATTTAATTACTAACACCTAATCCATATAACCATTATCATATATACCCCATTACCACTAACCCTTAACATAACCTTAAATCCCTACAAAATTTAACACTTATGACCATGAATACATAACCCCTACCACCTATAACTTTTAATGTTAACCCTTAGTTATTGACACTTATAGCATCTAACAATGAATACACATATAGTCTTCACACATTTAACATATGACCCTTACTCATTATAATCCCTTATTCCATAACACTAACACATAAAACTATAATCCCTCACATCCAACCCATAATCTCTAATCCATTACATTTTATCACCCCTAATCACTACAACCCGTAATATAAGAAATACATATTATAACCCTTAATGTTGATAAGTTCTAACCCTTATAATCTCTTAATCCCCATAAACCTTAATCCTTATAACCCTTAGCATTAATATATCCCTTAATAATTATAACCTCCTAGTTATGTATGTCATAACACCTATAATTGATAACCCATATATCCTTTAGTCCATATAGCACCTAGACTTGTTAATCCATTTAACCCTTAATCCCTATAAGTACATCAAATACTTCAACTCTAAATATATAACCCCTAATAAGTAATAACCATCATAATCCATTTAACGACGATGAAGAAGACTCGCGATGATGGTAATGGCGATGATGACGGTGATGATGATGGAAACGATGATGATCACCATCATCACCATCATCTTCATCATCATCATCATCATGTTGATCATCATCATCTTCATCATCATGATCATGATCATCATCATAACAATCATCACCATCATATTCATCATGTTGATCATCATCATCATCATCGGATCATCATCATCATCGTCGTCGTCATCGTCATCGTCGTCTTCATCATCATCATCATCGTCGTCATCGTCTTCATCATCATCATGATGGTAATGGCGATGATGATGATGATGATCATCATCATCATCACCACCACCACCACCACCACCATCATCATCATCATCATCATGAAGATCATATTCATCAACATCATCATCATCATCACCGTCGTCTTCATCATCATGACCCTCATCATCATCATCGTCATCATCATCATCATCATCATCGTCATCATCATCATCATCATCATCGTCGTCGTCGTCGTCGTCTTCATCGTCTTCATCATCATGATCCTTATCATCATGGCCCTCATCATCATCATCATCATCATCATGGTAATGGAGATGATGACGGTGATGATGATGATGATGGTAATGGCGATGATGATGGTGATGATTATGGAAATGATGATGATCACCATCATCAACATCATCTCCATCATCATCATCATGTTGATCATCATCGTCTTCATCATTTCCATCGTCATCATGATGAATATCATCATCATCATCATCAACGTCATTGTCGTTGTCTTCATCAGCGTCGTCATCTTCATCATCATCATCGTCCTCCTCCTCATCATCATTGTCATCATCATCATTTCCATCTTCATCATCATGATCATCATTTCCATCATCATCATTGCCATCACCATCATCACGATCATCATTAGCATCATCATCATCATCATCATCATCTTCATCATCATGGCCATCATCATCGTCATCATATCCATCTTCATCATCGTCAACATCATTACAATCATCATCGCAATTACCATCATCATCATCATCATCGTCAACATCATTACAATTTAAAATTTAAATTACAATTACATTACAGTCTACACATTAGAATTCAATTACAATTTAACATTGCAATTCAATTTCAATTTAAATTTTCAAATTTAATGTGTAATTACAACTGAAGATCCAATGTATTTAATTTTCTCACATTTTTCATAAAGCACTATTGCATAGCTAACATAAAATATTCTAAAAACTGACCCAAGACTTTAAGGAAAATTTCACATAGAAGTGTATATTACTATCAAAATAATAAACATAGTGTGGAAACATTACATATAGTTATTATGTTAATATGGATACACTTCACTTAACAAATACAAACAAAATTTTGTGAGAAAATAGATCAATTGTCTTTTCAATCACAAAATAAAATAGAAGATTCTCACTTTTTCCTTTATATAAACATAAAAACAAAATATTCTGAAAACGGTCTCAAAAGTTATAAGAAAATTTTAAATAAAAGTGTATAATATTAATATTTTATAAACATTATCATAAATAAATAGTATAAGTTTTAAATAAAAGTGTATGGTATTAATATTTTATAATAATGTAATAGTATAGTTTGATTTGAATAGACGTTAAAGACCACCATCATATATAATTTTGTTTTATTATATTAATATGGACAATATTAATGAATATATTTTAATTCTAATTTTATAAAATATGTATTTAAACTTGGTGATGATGGTGATGTTGGTGATGATGGTGATCATGATGATGAAGACAATGATGATGAACATGATGACGATGGTGATGTAGATGGTGATGATGATGATGGACATAATGGTGATGAAGACGATGATGCTGAACATCATGATAATGACGATGATGATGAAGATGGTCATGATGGTGATGACGACGATGACGATGATGATGATGACAATGACGATCAACATGATAATGATGATGATGATGATGAGGGTCATGATGATGAAGACGATGATGATGACGACAATGACGACATTGATGATGATGATGACCATCATCATCATGATGAAGACGATAATGATATTGGACATCATGATGATGATGATGATTATCATGAGGATGAAGATGATGATGATGATGATGATGATGATGGTGAAGAAGATCATGATGATGATTATCATGATTATGAAGACAATGATGATCAACATAATGACGATGTTGATGTGGATTGTGATGATGGTGACGATGATGATGAACATTATGATGATGAAGACGATGATGATGAAGATGATGATGATGGTGATGATGGTCACGATGGTGATGAAGACGATGACGATGATGACGAAGATGATGATGGAGATGATCATGATGGTGATGATGGTGATGATGGTGATGATCAACATGATGACGATGGTGATGATGGTGATGATGATGATGAACATAATGATGATGAAGATGATGATGCTCAACATAATCATAATGACGATGAAGATGATGAAGACGATGATGATGAAGACAGTGTCGATGATGATGAAGACGATGACGACGACGACGATGATGATGATGATGATGACGATGACGATGATGATGATGATGATGATGAATATAATGTTGATGATGATGATGAATATGATGATGATGATGACGACGACGACAATTATGATGATGAATATGATGATTATGATCAACATGATGATGATGATGAAGATGATGGTGATGCTGATGATGTTAGTAATCAACATGATGATGATGATGAAGACGATGGTGACGATGATGATGATGATTATTATGATTATGATGATTATGATGATGATGATGATGATGATGATGATTATGATTATGATTATTTATATGATGATGATGATGAGGGTCATGATGATGATGATGATTATGATGATCATAATGATAGTGATGATCATTATGATTATGATGATGATGATACCTGATTATGATTATGATGATACCTGATTATGATTATGATGATTATGATGATGATGATGATGATGAGGGTCATGATGATGATGATGATATTGACGATGATCATCAACATGATGATGATGATGATGATGATGGTGATGATGATGATGGTGATGATGATGATGTTAGTAACTCTTCTTAAAAAAAAGGATAAAATAATAGGTCTAATTAAATATTTACCTTTCAATATATTTCATCATCTTCTTCATCCAAGTCATCGTCTTCTTCATCAAAGTCATCATCCTTATCATCAGATCCAGAGTCAACATTGTAAGGATTGGCCATATCATCATCATCATCTAAGTCAGTTATGCTCATCGTGTCATCGTCGGTATAATATTCATGGGAATTGTATGCTACATCATTTGATTCAACTAATTCTTGGACATCTTCTTCTGGATCATCATCATCATCTAACTCATGTTGATCATGCTATGCATCATCGTCTTCTTCTTCCAAAGAATCCTCTTCATTACCTTTGTCTAGGTTATACTTTACTGACCTTCCCCTTGGATCGTGTCTCACAACAAATGACCAGCCCACTTTACCTGGAACCTCCGAGTAAACTACTTGTTCACATTGGATTGGAAGAACATAGAGCCCTATTCCTGGCTAAAACAACTTTGTATTTACCATGGTAAATCCATTATCATGTTCAATAATAGTTCTATCAAGATCACGTTGATTCAATCGTAACCTGTACCATTTGGAAATGAATAGAACTACCTTGAAGGATTTAAAGTCACACTATATAATATCTTCCAAATACCCATAGTATCGATTTTCTGAGAGTTCTGGATGTCTGTCACTTGTATATGAAACATTGGTCACCTCAAAGACTGTAGATATCCCACAATCTGATGTTTTCTTTGTTTCATCCAATTTTTTGATGTGATATCTACAACCATTGTAGACCATAGCCTTATGGTGTTTTACCTGCAACAAGCAATATAACAAAATATTAACAACGATTCAATAGTTATGTAGCAATCCATGGAAAATAACAACATGTCCGTCAAAATGTAATTTTCAAAATAAAAGATTTAGAGTGATTGATTAATATGCTTTCCATTTTATATTTTAAACCATATGCTAAATCGATTTCCCTTTCTATAATATTTATATCTCCATTGCGATGTGCTGCTTTTACCAATGAAGCCACACTTTCCCATGATATTCCATGACCCGATTGTTCGTATCGTTCAATCCATTCCTTCATCTAGTCAATATTGTTTGCGATGTATAAATGCATTGCATCCCATTCTTGACCAACTGCTTGATGACAATAATCATTAAAATGAAAGACAGATGTAAATTTTCTGAACAAAGTATATGCTCTTAATTGATGCAATAACTAGAAAATGCAATTAGAATATGAACGATATAATAAACATCCACTAGATAATAATTACCTTTCACCTTCCTCGATCTACCTTTCCCCTTCAGTTGCTCCCCTTTAAATTTGTTATTGGAGTATGAATCACAAATGTGATGTAAATTGAGCTTTGACACTAAAATAGGAAGATATTCACTAACATACAACATGTTTTGGTATACCGTATATCCTTCCATCATAGAACTCTCAACATGTTCTCGTTGTCTCACCAAACCCTTCATAAATTTCAAGTGCCTCTCAACCATCCACATGGACCTTGAGTCCACAGGTCCACACAACTCAATCTCCTCAACTTAGTGTATGAGGTAGTGTTCCTGTGCATTGAAAAATGGTGAAGGTAGATGCTTCTGCATTTCACACATGGGACAAGGAATTTCTCTCCTCCAATACTTTATATATTCTTTATGGATTTCTTTAGATTTCAACCATCTACAAGTGACGCAAACCAATAACGATATTTAACAAAAAAAACTTTAAATTACATATCATGAAATAATGCACAAAAAACAAATATAAATTATATGGAGAATTAAAGAAACACTAAGCACAAGCAACTAATCGCTAGTTACCTCATTTATTTACCAAGATTATATATAACTTCTTTGACATTGTTGTGGAAGTTGTCTGGGAGAGAGAGAGAGAGGTAGAACATATTGTATCAATATATAAACCACGTCATTTATTAATCAAAGAGTATACAAACAAGAAAAAAATATTTATGCAATAAAACGATTTTTTTTTTATATGGACATAACAATAATAATTACGTTCATGAAGACGTGCCAATCATGTGTTTTGACCCCCGCAAAATCACATTTTTTTGTTATGATATTCTTTAAGTTCGCACAAAATCCAGTGGGAAATTTAATTTTCCGCATTACTTCTTTGACAACATCGCTTTGCTGCTCCGTAAACATCCATGGAATTGAGTTTATATTAACTTGGTCTTCGTTGTTATGAAAGTGGATGACGTCTTTCATTGCATGGTTGCCTTCTTGAATGTCTTTGCAAGCTTTCACAATTTTATCTTTCTCCCTCCTTAGCTCCAGTAGTCACCATAATGTTTCAGTCACATTCTTTCCAATATGCATTGTATCAAACAAATGAGCAATTTGTAGGTGCTCATAATAGGTAAACCTGATGAATTGTATATGATAACTTTTCATTCCTCATGGAAGCCCATTAATTCCTTCATGATGACGATGGACATCATGAATATTAGTTTATATTAAATAAATTACATCATAAATCAAATATGGCCACTATAGTAAACAACTCACAATAAAATTTAAAATACATAACAATTCATATACGATGATCCATATGTACCATGATGACGATTTCTATTGTATTGCATCTTCCAAAGGTGATGTTTCATTCTCCGTAGTTTTAATGCAGTCTCCTGCTTCCCATTGAAAATATTTTTTTCAGTTGTTCTATACCTATGATTCTTAGAGAGGAAATGCCTCTACTCATCAAACACCTCCTTTGTTAAGCTTTTTGAGCGACGAGATTTTATCTTAGGACCACAAACTAGACATGAAAATTTACCCCTTGTCTGAACACCTACAATATATAGATATGGAATATCTATGTCAATTATAATTATATATTAACTATATTAACTACTTTAGATAATTAAATTCAATTAAAGTGGAACTTAAAAATACAAACCACAAAAATGGGTTAACCCAGGGGCATCGTGTATTGTCCATACAACCATTGCATGGAATTGAAATTTCCTTTGTCCTATTGGTCTAGATATGTCATACATAGTGATGCCATTCCATAAATTCAATAGCTCATCTATAAGAGGTTCGATATATACATTCATATCTTTGACTTAGAACTTACCTGATTGATTTGAAGTACATATAAAATATATAATTATGAGAACCATTAAGATATATAAACCATGCACAAGAATAAAATACAAAAATATACAAATGAAATTAGGAAAAATAATACGACAAATGAGATGCCACAACTACATTAGAAATAAAACAGTTGTAGACACAAAATACCTAGAATAGTCATCGACAACATTATGTGCTCCCTCTTTATTGACAACCATGGAGGAATGTTATTGTTGATAACAAAAATAGGCCACACCGTGTAAATGGATTTCATCTGTGAAAATGGATTAACACGATATGCTGCCAAAGGAATCCTAAGATTACGTGGTTCTTCTTTAAAGTGAGGCCACTTTTCCTCCATATTTCTAAAAGCAGAACCATCTACAGGAATTCAAATAACATCATCTTAACTTCTATTCTTGGCATGGTAATCCATAAATTGCGCTATGTTTTTGCACCTGAACAGTCGTTGCAAACGTGGAATGATGGGAATATAATGAAGAACCTTCTGAGGCACCTTTTTTGTTACTTGATCTATTCGATATCTACTTATATGACATTCAAGACATTCTGTTACAAATTCATGTTTATTATAATATATAACATGGTCATCGAGGCATGCATGAATTGCTTCATAATGCATTCCAATCTCTTTCATGATGGAATATAAATCTCTATATGTGTGAGGCAAAATATTTGATGGTGGTAGCAAAAATTCAGCTATCAAGCTACAAATATATATATATATATATATAGTTAATGTAATAAATAAACAATATTAACAAAACACACTTCATCTGTATGATGATAAATAATGAGTTAACAATACAATTATTAGAGGAATATAGATAAACTTTATCACGATCATATATATGTGATGGATTATTTTACATACCTTAGCATATGTGTGTTTGATATGTTTGAAAGACCATTCATAACCTTCAAGTTCATTATAAACAATACAACATAGAGAAGATTTGTTTTGGAGCCTTCATAAAGGGGTTCATATGCCTTATCGAGAAGAGGTATACCGTGAACATCATCAAAGTCATCATCATTTTCATTATCATTGTCATCAGCTATTCTAACATTAAATGAATCATGGATCAATGTATTTGTACCATCATCCTCAACTACGTTATCAATATGATCATTCACTTGTTCTCCATTAAACATAGATGCTCCATGATCCTGATTTGGAACTTGTTTTGAAAGAAATTCCTCTGGATGATATGTCGTAGGGTGTATTTCCTTTATAAATACATGAAAACATCAATAGATATAATTTAATATAGGAAATATTAAAATAATACATACATTTACCAAACCAAAGAATATAAAAAACTTTATAATGCTAAACCTGCAAATGGACGATACTCATTCCCCCCCTCAGCGTGTCCATGTTCGCTGCAATGTTTTGTGGCCATTGAGATCAATATTCTTCTCCTATTAAATCCCTTTCATTGAGTACATGTACAATAACATTTGTCATCACCCCTTCGTTTCGCTGCATCCCATAGTTTAGCAAGCAATTATTGAGTGTGTTCGTTTGGATCAAGATTTTTTCTATTTGAAATTTTGTCACAAACTTCGTGAATGAATACTATAGACAATATTAAAAAATCAAGTTCCACGCATCACAATTTTCTCAAACGGAGGTTTTTTGAACAATTTAAAAATTCCTGCAAACTGTCTGTCGAAGAATTTTTTTTCCCGCAATCGTCCGTTGAAGAATAAAACAATTCCTTAAACCATTTGTCGAGGAATAAATAATTTCCGCAAATCGTTTGTTGCTTCTATAGCAAACATATCAGAATGTTAAAAAATGTTTATATTTATAATTCATCCGTCGTTGAATATCTGATGATATGAAACTAGTTACTGTTGGAAATATGGGTTTAAACTATTTGAAACATGTCTTTATATTATTTCAAAAAATAGCCAAGGACATCGAAAATCCGATGATCCATCCTTAATATGTCGTCAAAAATTCGACACACTATTGTCGGATATCTGACGACTCATCCTCCACGTGTCGTCGCAAATTCGACACATGGCCGTCGCAAATTCGACAAACATCCGTTGCATAACCGATGATATAGTGTTGCAACGTGTTGTCGAAAAACCTATGCTAAGGATGTCAGAAATTTGACATTGATAAAAGAAATCGGAAGGGACAATACTTTTCATCATTGCAATCTGACACATCCATACTTTACGCGGATGTCGTCAGATTCTGTCATTGGATTTAGGGTTCAAATCCTATTGTGCATGGACAAATAATCCTAATCAAGATGAAAATAATGAAAGTGATGAATCGACTAATGTGCTTAACTAGCCTAGCATTGGCTCATCTCCGATTAACGAGTACAACACTATTAGATTATTTGATATGGCGTTTCCAACATTGTTCCCTAAAGGAGAGGCAGTTTGGTTACAACTGTGAATGCAAAATTTCCATCTACATGAGTACGCAAAACATATTCTCAGATATCATGATAAAAGATTCGGAAGGAACCCTTGCTTCATATATTTTTTTACTAAATATCATAATGAGACATCGTTCTCAAGCTTCCTCAATAGTTTTTGTCAAAACAATATAAGTGACCTACTGACAATAATGGAAGAGTTACGACAACATTTACGAAATCTTCCAGATTCAAGATTGGGAGAAAGATTAATGAGGTTTGCCAAGGATATTAAGAGGTACACATGCATATTGGAGAAAATTCCGTCAAGATTTATTTGACTTGATTCAACATATAGGTTTTTTGACAATATTCTTCACACTAAGTGCAATGGATATGAAATGGCCTGATTTGCATAAATTAATTCCAAGCAGAAGTCCTAAAGATCCACGTGAAGCGAGAAAATGGTGACATAAAAATGTAATTGATAATCCTCACATCGTAGCACATTATATGCACTTGAGACATACACCATTTTGAGAATAGGTTTTTGAACATTTTCATTAGGCTATATATTATTCGAGTCGCTACAAATGGAAACATCGTGGATCTCCTCATGTCCATGGATTTCTTTGGTTAAATAATTCTCCCAACATAGACACTTTGAATTGGGATGATCCTAGAGAAGTTATATCTACAAAAAAGTATTTTCGATCAATGTGTGCATGCAATAAATCCATGTGAGGGACATCGACGAAAGATTCAAATTGGAGATAATGTAGACGATCACCCTTTTGCAAAAGAAATAAAACAAATATTTCAATTGGATCCAATGATTTATTATGAAGAACTTCTTAACTGTGTTGAGCATCATATTACTTGCAATGAGAAAAGTTGTCTTTGAAAGAAGGGAGGAAAAATGGTATGTCGGTACCACGCCCCATGGGATCTATGTGACTAGTCAAAACTTTACATTGATGAACAAGGAGAAAAATAGTATGAACCTAGACAAAATGATGACAGAGTGAATACACACAATCATGAAACACTGATGATGTGGAGGGATAATATAGATTGGAAGCATGTACTTTAAAAGCGCGTGGATATTAATTACATAGAAAAATACGCTACTAAATCTGAAAAGGGATTTGAAACTTTCTACAATATGTTGATGCGTGTCTCTTCTATCCATAATCCGAACGAACTAGCATTACATGCATATCAAATTTTGTTGTGTGAATCCATTATTGATAGGGACATTGGTGCACAAGAGACATGTCATTTGGTTCTAGATCTTCCTCTTTCAGAATGTAGCCATTGTTTTGTGGTTCTAAATGTTGGTATGAAGGTTTTCAAACAAGTACAAGTTGATACATACAATGGATACAATGATAATTCTCTGATTGATTCTTATACTAAGAGGCCTGAGAATATGGAGCAACTTACATTGATAGAAGTTGCAAAATATTGGTCATATGACAAACGTCGATGAGGGGAAAAATGGTTACCAAAAAAGAATTCATCTATTGTACGTGTATTTCTTAGATTTAACTCTATTCCTAATCGAAAAGATGAGAAGTTTGTCGAATTTTGTTGGTCAAAGTTGGTTTTGTACAAATACATTTCATGAATTTTGAAGAGATATAGGCCACACATCTCATGAAATAGAACAAAATTGGAAAAATTTGCAATATATACCTTGGTATATTGATGGAAAAACTGTGCCTACAGATGCTCAAGTTGAATCCAATGACGAAGAAGAACATCCAAATCCACAAATAGATTCCAGGAAACATGAATGGGAGATCATATGTGGATTATATAAAAATAAATTTATAAATTATAATGAATTTGAGATTCTTGGACATATGGATCTTGATCGTATGAATGATTGGAACATTGCTTTTGTGGATGAAGAGACCTCCAGTATTGGAATTCATTTGATCTCTGATATGTGAAAATTGAAAAATATTTCTACTAATCAACATGCAAAGTATTACTCGATTGATAGTTTGGGGGATAAGCAAAGAATAACATAAAATATTATCCTTGAGAATTATAGAACGAGTGTTGATCCACTACGCATGATAATCCAAGGAACTGTAGGTGTGAGAAAGTCATATTTGATTGGAGCCATAAAAAATACACTTGAAAATATCTCACATCCAGGGAAAAGTCCATTACTTCTTCTAGCTCCTAGAGGGGTGGCAACTTTCAACATATCTACAACAACAGTTCATTATGCACTTCATATACAGATCAAAGAAATTAATGATTTATGAGGACCGAGTTTAATTAACTTACAAGAAGAGTTGAGGAATGTTAAATATGTTTTGATCGATGAAATTAGTTTTATTAGAAAAATTCTATTAATCAAAATAGATTCAAGACTTTGCCAAGCCTTCCTAGAAAATTCTAATATACATTTTGGTGGAAGATCATTTATATTGGTCAGTGATTTGGGACAATTTCCACTTGTCATGGATAAGCATGTATATGCATTAGAAGGTATTGCAAAAGAATTGTGGAACACATTCACAATGGTTGTGACCCTTGATACCGTGTTTCATCAAAATGGACAAAGAAATGAACAAATATATTTTCGTAATTTGTTAATGAATATTAGAGATGCAATTCCAATAATAGAGGATTGGAAATTACTAATGACTCGTACAGATACTTCCTTACATGCTTTAATGAAAAATTCCTTTGATAAGGCGATACATTTGTTTGCGACAAATGATGATGTAAATTCTCATAACAAGTGTTTAATAATAATCCTAAACTGTCCCATTGCGACCAGTATTGCTACATCTATAAGAAGCAACTCTTCTATGGAAGGAGATGAAGAAGGGTTCGAACTTGAATTACTTATAGTTATAGGAGCAAGGGTAATTCTCAAATCAAACCTATGGACTGATGCAGGACTCGCCAATGGTGCTCTTGAAGTTATACAACAAATTGTATATAACCCTGGAATTTCACCTTGAGAACCACCCACGTATGTTTTAATAAAATTTAATAATTATGTGGGGGTACCATGGGATGAATTGTTTCCTCAAGTTGTTCGTATTATATATATCAAAAGATGTAATAAAAAACAACTTCCATTGAAACTCGCTTGGTGTTTAACAATCCATAAGTCACAAGGATTGACATTGGAGAAAGCTACTATTAATATTGGAAAGCAAGAGAGGTAGGGTATGACTTTTACAACAATATATCGAGTTAAATATTTGATAGGTTTATGATTTCAATCTCCATTCTCATATGATAGATATGAGAAAATGTCAAAACTACCAGGTGTGAAGATAAGAAAAGATGAAGACGATAGATTGAGAATGATCACAATGTGAACCATATTTTAATTTATTTGATCCTTACAAAATTATTGTCTCTATTTTCCATTTAGCAATTTACTCAATACTTAATACTTATTACTTACATTATGATAACCCTCATAATTGTATCTATGTTTTCAACTTAACTTGTTCCTTTCAATTGTAACATACCTCAAATTTCAAATAATATTTTTTTTTTCTATAACCATATATCTGTAGACAATCTAGATAAAAACCTACCTGTTGTGAAGAATTACAAATAAAAAATAGAGAGTTTAAAACATAACCCTGGTCATATGAAATGTTCATCATCTCCTTAACAAAAATTAGAAACCATTTTCCCAATAGAATAGTTTTCGAAACCAAAAACTTAAAAAGAAAAGTTACTTTTCCTTTGCAAGAACCATTTCGCAGTTTCGATTACACGTTTTGCCTTCCACTACAGACCTTGGAAGTCGAAAACTCCATGAAACAATCACTTGGTCTTTTGGATTTTCACATTCTACCTTCCGCTGTGAAATCCAAAAATAAGAACTCAACAAAACGACCACCTTGTCTTTTGTATTTCTACCTTCTGACTTCTGCCTTTCAGCCTTCCGCTGTGGACCTCAGAAGTTGGAAACTCCATGAAACGATCACTTAGTCTTTCATCTTTCCTCCTTCTGAATTTCGCCTTCCACTGAGAAATCCAGAAATCAAAACCCCAACAAATCGATACCTTTATTTGACAACTTTCCACCTTCCACATTCTGCATAAGCTTTTCCGCATCGTTGATCCTTGTGGATTCAACCTTGATCGTCGATATTGCTTTGATGTGGAAATCGGATCCCAAAAACTACAAGCTCCATTAATTTTATTTATGGACTTTCCACATTCTGCATCGGATTTGTGCACCATTGATCCTTTCAGAATCAACCATGATCGTCAATCTTTATTTGATGTGGAAATCGGACTTCGAAGCTTAACACTTTGCCTTGTCTTTTTCCTGTTTCCCTCCTTTCGGCTTCCAAAAATTCTATTAACCGTCGATCAATTTTACATATTTAATATTGACCGTTGATCTGATTTATTTTATGGATTCCCAATGAAACCTTCCTGACTATCCTCAGTCGTTGATATTTCCTATAGATGAAATATCGGTCATTGATCTTCTCCTTTGCAGATTCCACAATGAAACCTTCGCGACTATTGTCAGCCGTTTATCTTCTTGCGAAAAAATATTGACCGTTGATCCTTTAACTTTGTGAATCAATGTTTAAATCACTAAAGAAAAATCAAGCCTGTAACAAATTCCTTTGGATAAAAATTTCATGCACACTCACTGCTGTTAAACAACTTGCTAGTTGAATCAACGAAATGGCTTGTTGATCGTCTGATCAGCCCCCCCCCCCCAAATCAACGGTGGAATCTAAAAACTATGAAGTGCATTCCATAAAACTTTTACGCACACTCACTGTTGTTAAACAACTTGCTAATTGAATCATTGAAATGGATTGTTGATCGTCCAATCAGTGTCCCCACCAAATCAAAGATGGACTCCAAAAACTATGAAGTGCATTCCATAAAAATTTTGCACACATCAAAAGTTGTTCAAAACCCACAACTTCTTCCTGCAAAATTGATGTGGATCGTCGATCTATTTTATGATCGATCATGACTGTAGATCTCAATCTTAAATTCCAGTGATCAACTTTTGATTTCGCAGCCCGACCCCTCCTTTATCCTCCTCGCTCTTTCTCCTCTGAGATGTCCTTATCGCTGTCGATCTTCTCCAATATCAGTCTCAACCACACGATGAAAGGCGATTTGTTTAGGTTTAACACAGCTCTTCTTCTAAGTGTGAAATCTCTTTTCAACCGTTGATCTGATTTCTCTTATGGATCAATGTTTAATCATGGATTCAACGGTTTCTGGTTGACTTGGGGTTTAAATCAATATAAGTTAAATGGATCAGGAACTATCTTAGTGCTTACAACCATACCTTGATTTCGTCGACTGAACATGATTTGAGCACATTTAACCAACTGCACTAAGTTACTTAAGAGATTTGCAGCTTTTGAGTACAACTCCTCTATGTAAAACAATTTTCAACCACAATATTGAATGACTATAATCTAAGATATAAACAACCATTATAGTTTCAACGTAGAATTCAAAATCCGAGGTAAGGAAGAATTACAGAAATTGACACATTCTGGAAAAACATAGTAGGATATTCGATTAGTTACAACAACATAGGATTCAATTCATTAGACACATACACCTCAATTCCAAATAGTTCAAAAACCGATTCCACAACCATTATCAGATTTACCATGGTCAGAACTAGGTAATTTTACTCAGAACAAAAATATTATTCATTACAGTAAAAACATTATACATATCTAAAATAATTCAGAGAAACAAGGATATTTGTTCTACATAAATGCATAAACAATACTACCTATAAATATAAATGGGATTTACATTTCACATATAAATCCTACTGCATCTAAATCATTCATAAGAAACAGAGTATAAACATAGCACCAACATTGGGAAAACAAAAGTGGAGAAGTTGTTCCTCCCAACCAACTCCGAGAGAAGCCAAATTTGCTCCAGAACCCCCGATCGTGTTTGTTGAACTAGAAGAGAAAAACATCTCAATGAAACATCTCTTTCATTATACAAATGTTAACCCCCATCCAATTCTAGCCTCCTACTGCTCATGGACATACTATTAAATAGTATTTTGACTAGGACTTGGTCATTTATGAGCCTCCTGCTCTTTAGCAACTCAACTAGGAGTGTAGACCTGATTTTTGGGGATGATACCTCCTGCATCTTGAGTTCTCAGTCAGTGGTCTTTGCCACTTGTCATTTTCCTCTTGTGGGTCAAAAAACACTCTTTCAACAACTATATCCACTTTTGTTTCCCTTCAACATATTTTTATTAAATAGGGAATGTTTTATTACAAAATGTTTCATTCTTTGACCTTCCTGTCAAAGAATAATAAAATAATAATCAAAGTATTTTCCAGCAGAATTAAAAATTATTAATTCAAGGGGTATTGCATACACCTCCCCTTAAAAGATAACACCGAACTCAGTGTTATATATTTTTCTTTTATTCATCCATGCCAAACTCTTGAAATAATCTTGGATATGACTCCTGCATATTACTTTCCAGCTCCAAAGTAGCTTCTTCCGGACTAAGGTGCTTCCATTGCACCTTTACATGTCCGATGGTATAGTTCCAGAGTAAAAGTTCTCGCATGTTGATAATGCGCTCTGGTACCACTTGGAAATCTCCCTCTGGTTCCACCTGGATTACATTCCAGTCAATCACATAAGAACATCATGAACATATATTTTCAATATAGAAACGTGAAACACATTATGTACTTTAATACTGGGTGGTAGGGCTAATTGGTATGCAACGGACCCTACTTTAGCTAAAATTTCAAATGGCATGCAATACCTGGGTGCTAATTTATTATACTTGCCCAATATCAAGGTAATTTTCTTGGGATTTACCTTTATGTATACATGATCACTCGCCTAGAACTCTCTAGGAGTTATTTTTAAGTCAGCATAAAATTTTTTCCTGTCTTGGGAAACCTTCAAGTTTTGTTGTACCCGTTTCACAGTTAGTTCCATATCTTCTAATAAATCAGGTCCTAACATCAATCTATCAAAATGGTTGTTCCACGAGATTGGATTATTACACTTACACCCATATAAAATTTCAAATGGACTCATACTTGCAGAAACTTGGAAATTATTGTTATAAGCAAATTCAACTAAGTGTAGGCAGTCTTCCCACTTACTTGGCTTGTCCATAACATACATTCTTTGCATGTCCTCTATAAAAAAATTTACCCTTTCAATCTACCCATTTGTTTGGGGATGATGTGCAGTATTGAAATTTAACTGGGTACCCAATCCTTTAAATAAGGATTTTCGGAAGCTACCTATAAACTTCGTGTCTCTATTTGAGACTATCACTTTCGATATGCCATGTAACCTAGATATTTATTTCATGAATATGTCTGCAATATTAACAACTTTGTAGGAAGATTTGACAGGCATAAAATGATAGTCTTTGCTTAGTTTGTCAACCACAAGCATGATGCAATCATGTTGTCTAAAATTCTTGGGCAATCCGGTGATGAAATCGATATTGATGGTCTCCCACTTCCATTCTAGAATGGGTAGTGGCTGCAGCAATCCTGCGGTATGTTGATGCTCTGCTTTAACTTGATGACATTCGAGGCAGTGAGCTAAGTATTCAACCACTTCCTTTTTCATGTTTGTCCAAAAGAAGTCCTTTCTGATCATGGTAATCATTTTCTGATACCCCGGATGCCCCGAGTATGGTCTTTTATGTAGTTCATCCATGACTGCCAATTTAATTTCTCTTATGTTAGGTATATACAAATTGTTTTTATACAACAATAGTCCTTGTTGGTTTAGGCTAAAGTTTGTTTTTATTTGTTCTTGTTCATTTTTAACAGCCTTTTCTTTTAACCTCTGATATTCACCACCAGAATTTCTAGTACTTAATATATGATCTCCTAGATCAGATTTGTAGCTGATGCTTGCACACAGTAAATTCACATGACGACTTAGAGTGTATGCTACTTTATTTTCTTTTCCCTTTATATGCTTTATTTCGAAGTCATACTCGCTTAGAAAGGACAACCATTTGGCTTGTATTGCATTCAAATTCTGTTGATCAAATAAGTATTTAAGGCTTATGTTGTCTGACATAAGTAAAAAATTTATCCCAATTAAGTAATGTCGCCACATTTTTAAGGCATGAATTATAGCAGTGAGTTCTAGATCATGTGTCGCATAATTATTCTCGTGATCTTTTAGTTTTCAGGATTAATAAGGTACAACATAATTGTCTTGTAGTAAAACTCCACCTAAGCCTTCATTGAAAGCATCGGTACATACGACGAAATCCTTGAATGGATCAACAATTTTTAAGATTGGGGTGGTGGTTAATAGGTGTTTTAATTTGTTAAAACTTTCCTCTCACTTTTTAGTCCACTAAAACAATTTTACTTTATTCTGTAAGGGAGTTATGGGGTAGACAATCTTAGAAAATCCCTCTATGAACTTCTTGTAGTATCCAATGATTCCCATAAATGATCTAATGTCATATACATTTTTAGGAACCGACCATTCCATGATGGATTTTACCTTTTCTGGGTCGATTGAGATTCCATCCTTGGACACTACATATCCGAGGTACTGAATCTCATCTTTGAAAAAATCACACTTACAGAACTTTGCATAAAGTTGTCATTCTCTTAATACTTGCAGAACTATTTTAAGATGTTCTTTGTGTTCTTGTTCATTCTTAGAGTATATTAATATGTTGTGAATGAAGACAACCACAAATTTATCCAGATAGTTACTTAAGATGTTGTTCATTAAACACATGAACGCAACAGGTGCATTTTTCAACCCAAAGGACATTACGACAAACTCATAGTGACCATAACAAGTCCTAAATGATGTTTTAAAAATATCTTCATCCTTTAATCACACTTGATGATAACCCGACCTTAAATCTATCTTTGAAAAGACACTTTCTCCGTGGAACTGATCGAATAGATAATCTATCTGGGGAAGTGGGTATCAGTTTTTAATAGTCATTTTATTTAGTTTCCTATAATATATACACAATCTTAGTGTACCGTCTTTCTTTTTCACAAATAAGACCGGTGCTCCCCAGGGAGACACACTTGGTCGAATGTATTTTTTATCGATTAGTTCTTGTAGTTGTGATTTTAGTTCCGTGAGTTCGATTATGTTCATTCGGTATGGAGCTTTCGATGCTGGTGCCAATCCTGATATCATATCGATTGTGAAGTCTATATCCCTTTTTGGAGGAAGTCCGTGGACTTCTTATGGAAAAATATATTCGAACTCCTTTAAAACAGGCATGTATTCCAGTTTAGGTTTCATATCATTTTCCTAGTCATTCATTATATATACTGCAAATACTTTACATCCTTTTCTTATTGATCTCTTCATTTGCAGAGCAAAGATTTCTCTGGTGGTTACCTTCCTAGGATTTTCTTTCACTTTTATATTATTTCCCTTATTATCAATACATGTAAATGTTTTATCAAAATAGTATAGCAAAACTTTATGCTCTTCTCCAATCCATTCCTATCAACAGATCATAAGATCCTAAAGGCAATATATTTACATTCACATGTGTAAGAAAATCATTCAACATTATCTTACAATTTCTAACAATACTTGTACCCTTTATTTTTGTACATGTGGCTAACTATACTATCCACGACTTATCAAACTTTTCAGGTACCAAGTTGCATAAATAAACTACTCTTGGTGAAATATAACTCAGGCTTGCACCTAGATCAATTAAGATAGAGATATGTTGATTGTTTATCATACCTTCAATTTTGACCATGGAAGTCTGGTGGTCTGCTTGCTAATTCTCCAATGCAGCGCAGATTCTAGGCATGCTCTTGGCCATATCCCCAACTGTAACTGCTTCCTAAATAGAATGGACATTAAACTTTTGCTTCCTTGCTGGATAATATTTAAAGTAGTGTTTCTCCCCACTCTGCCAACATTTTAATGGTTCTTTTTGTGTTGGGTTTTTATTAGGAACAATTGAGGGTACTGCAGAATCTTGAGGTTTAGAACCTTTGTAATTATTACCTTGATACCCTCTATGATTATTTCCCATTTTTTTATGGAACATTTCTTTTTTCTTTTAGAATCAAAATTATTTGGCCTTTGATTTTTCCAAGTCGGTATACTTTCCCTTTTATTTTTGTTTTGATCAAAACAAAAGTTCTCCTCCTTCATCGCTCCCTCCAATGCCTTTGTATTTTCATATTCAATCCGTTCTTTGAACATGAGGGGCAGGAAACTAAGGAACCACTGTATCTTAGGATTTTCATCAATTATGTAGGGGACATAGCGAAGTAATCTTAAGAACTTACTACAGAGTTCTTTCATTGTCATGGCCCCTAACCTTATTTCATAAAACTCCTTGGATTTTTCTTCATAATACTGTTCAGATAAATATTTTCTTTTAAACAACTTCTTAAAATTTTTCCAGGTTACATACCTTTCTTTTATACCCTTAACTTTCTTTATATCTTGCCACCATATATCTGCCTTTCCAGTCAGATTATAAATGGCCATTTTTTCTTTCAAATCATCTGAGTAGTTATAGATTTGGAAGTACTTTTTCATACCAAAAACCCAGGCATCTGCCTCATCATCCTTCTCAATTTCCCCATTAAACATGGGTGGTTTAATTTTTTTGAACTCCCTAGATATTTCCTCATAGGGTCTATACTTTTTCTTCTTTTTAATTTTGTCACTGCTTTCGCTTGACTCTTGAGTTTTTCTGTGGTCTTTAACTGACTATTCTCTTGAAGTGTCAGAGTTATGGATGGAAAATTCCAGCTTCCTATCGTTACATTTATTGTATGGGGCAGTTTTAGGAAGTTGCTATTCAAAATACTTGTTTTTGTCTTTTTCTTCATTATGGATTTTTTCTAACAAGATAGTGTTCAGTTCTTCTTGAGCCTTCAGAATTCACTCATTATCTTCCTTAATCTTTCTTAATTCAGATCTTAGATAATTCATAGTCCTTTTTAATTCATATTTGTTGTCCTGAATTTCGTTTATATCTACCTAGAACTATCCATCCCTTAGATTACCCTATTCATTAAAAGGTTGTTCCGGGCGACGTCCCTCCTTTGCAGACATTCCTGAATCTGTCATATTTCTTGCAAAATATATTTGTACTTCTCTTTTCTGTGTAAGAGAATTTTCAAGAAAAAATAAACATGAGTTAGTTTGTTGTTTCCTATAGCAGTTTTGTGTTGAAACTATTCAGGCCTAGTGTCCAAACCATGCTCTGATACCATATGTAAGATACCTCAAATTTCAAATACAAAAAAAATTTCTATAACCATATATCTGCAAACAAATTAAATAAAAACCTATCTGTTATGAGGAATTAAAAACAAAAAATAGAGAGTTTAAAACATAACCCTGGTCATATGAAATGTTCATCATCTCCTTAAAAAAACTTAGAAACCCTTTTCCCAATAGAATAGTTTTCCAAACCAAAAACTTAAAAAGCTAAGTTACTTTTCTTTTGTAAGAACCATTCCACAGTTCCAATTCTGTGTTTCGCCTTCTGCAGCAGACCTTGGAAGTCAGAAACTCCATGAAACGATCACTTGGTCTTCCGGCTTTCTACCTTCTGAATTATGTCTTCCCCCTTCCGCCGTGGAATCTGGGAATCAGAACTCAATGAAACAACCACCTTGTCTTTTGTATTTCCACCTTTCTCCTTTCTTCCTTCCACTGCAGACCTCAAAAGTTAGAAAATCCATGAAACAATAACTTAGTCTTCTAGATTTCTGCCTTTCGCTATAGAATCTAGAAATCAGAACCCCAACATATTGATACCTTCGTTTGAACACTTTCTGTCTTTCGCATTTTGCACAAGATTTTTCGCATTGTTGATCCTTGCGAAGTTAACCTTGACCGTTGATCTTGGTTTGATGCAGAAATCGGATCCTGGAAACTCCAAGCTCCGTTAATATTATTTATGGAATTTCTGCCTTTCGCATTCCACATCGTATTTTCGCACTTTTTATCCTTGCAGAATCAAACATGACCATCGATCTTGATCTGATGCAAAAACTGAACTTCGGAAGCTTAACACTTTGCCTTGCCGTTTTTCTGTTACCTGCCTTCCGGCTTCCGCAAGTTCTATTAATCGTCGATCTATTTTATAGCTTTAATCCTGACCGTTGATCTAATTTATTTTATGGATTCCAAATGAAACCTTTGCAACTATCCTCAACCAATGATATTTCCTACGGATGAAATCTCGGTCGTTGATCTTTGCCTTTGCAGATTCCACAATGAAACCTCCACGACTATTGTTAGTAGTTGATCTTCTTGCAGAACAATATCGACCGTTGATCGTTTAACTTTGTGAATTAATGTTTAACTCACTCAAGAGGATTCAAGCATGTAACAAATTCCTTTGGATAAAAATTTCACGCACACTCACTGTTGTTAAAGAACTTGCTAGTTGAATCAATGAAATGGCTTGTTGACCATCTGATTAGTTTCCCCACCAAATCAATGGTGGTCTCCAAAAGCTATGAAGTGCATTCCATAAAAATTTCACGCACACTCACTGTTGTTAAACAACTTGCTAGTTGAATCAATGAATTGACTTGTTGACCTTCTGATCAGTGTCCCCACCAAATCAATGGTGGACTCCAAAAACTATGAAGTGTATTCCATAAAAAATTTGTGCACAACAAAAGTTGGTCAACCCGGAGCTTCTCCCTGCAAAATCGTTGTGGACCATTGATCTATTTTATGATCAATCACGACCGTAGATATTGATCTTAAATTCCAACGATCAAATTCTGATTTTGTAGCCTAACCCCTCCTTTATCCTCCTCACTCTTTCTCCTACAAAATGTCCTTATCGCCATCGATCTTCTCCAAGATTGATCTCCACCGCACGATGAAAGGCGGTTCATTTAGGTTTAACTCGGGTGTTGCTTCTAAGTGAAAAATCTCTTTTCAACTGTTGATCTTTTTTTTTGTAACTAGGGGAATTGACAACTGGACCTGGACTGGTATTCGCGTGACATGGGGTCCAGGGATCCATTCCTGCTACCACTATACCCCTAGGTTCCCCACACCCACTGCAAGACATGGGACACATGTAAATCTAGGTGGGATTGAACTCGTGACCTCCAATTTACAACAAGTGACTTCATAACAACTAAACTGCCAATGAGCCACACCCGTGTGGGCTTTTTCAACCGTTGATCTGATTTCTCTTCTGGATCAATGTTTAATTGTGGATTCAACGGGTTTTTGGTTGACTTGGAGTTTAAATCACTGTAAGTTAAATGGATCAGGAACTATCTTAGTGATTATAGCCATACCGTGATTCCGTCAGCTGAACATGATTTGAGAAAATTTAACTAGTTGCGCTAAGTTACTTAAGGGATTTGCAGGTTTTGAGTACGGTTCCTCTATGTAAAATAGTTTTCAACCACAATATTGAATAACTATGATCTAAGCTATAAACAACCATTATAGTTTCAACCTAGAATTTGAAATCAGAGTTAAGGAAGAATTACAGAAATTGACACATTCCGACAAAACATAGTAGGATATCCGATCAGTTACAACAACATAGGATTCAATTCATTAGACACATACACCTCAATTCCAAATCGTTCAAAAATTGATTCCACAACCATTAGTAGATTTACCATGGTCAAAACTAGGTAATTTTACTCAGAACAAAATATTAATCATTATAGTAATAACATTATACAGATCTAAAATAATTCAGAGAAACAAGGATATTTGTTCTACAGAAATGCATAAACAATATTGTCTGGAATTATAATTGCAATTTACATTTCACATATACATCCTACTGCATCTAAATCATTCATAAGAAGCATAGTAGAAACCTGGCACCAATTATGGGAAAACGAAAGTGGAGAAGCTGTTCCTCCCAACCAACTCCGAGAGCAGCCAAATTACTTGCTCCAGAACCCTCGAGACTATTCGTTGAACCACAAGAGCAAAACATCTCAATGCACCATCTCTTGCATTATACAGATGTTAATCCTCGTCCAATGTTAGCTTCCTGTTGCTCATGGGCATACTATTAAATAGTATTTTTCCCAAGACTTGGTCATTTATGAGTCTCCTTCTCTTTAGAAACTCAACTAGGAGTGCAGAACTATTTTTTTGGGGACGATGCCTCTTGCATCTTGAGTTCTCACTTAGTGGTATTTGCCACTTGTCAATTTCCTCTTGTGGGTCAACAAACACTCATTCAACAACTATATCCACTTTTTTTCCCCTTCAACATATTTTATTAAATAGGGAATTTTTTATTACAAAATGTCTCATTCTTTGACCTTCCTATCAAAGAATAATAAAATAATAATCAAAGTATTTTCCAGCAGAATTAAAAATTATTAATTCAGGGGGTATTACATCAATGTTGGTCAAACTTCAATTTTGTGTCATTTCCCGAACTAGCCTAGATCCAAATCCTAGGCTCTATCAAGCACCGAGAGGGATCAAATCTCTCAAGGTGAAAACCTCTCCTCAAATAGCTCCTTGCATGCAATACCTAAGAAGAGGTTTGCACCTCGGGAGATCTTCATGTTCATCTGCGAAACGAATTCCCTCTGACCTTTCCGTTTGATGTTTGTTCATTTACTACATATTTGGGGTGAAGGGGGAATGCGAATAACTTTTTTTTTAATGTCAACTCTAGAATGAGTGAACCTAGCCATGAATGTTGGTGCTGACTATACCCATTGTTTGGGAGTAATCCACATAAGCTATAACACCTTATCTGGGGTACTATAAATTTTATATTACATATAACTAAACAAAAAATATTCAAATAAAATTAAAAGAATTAAAAGTACATCATTTTCATTTATAATCAAAATTAAAATCAAATACATACGTCTACTTAACCTATAATATCTATAAATTGAACATCCAACTAAGGTATCTCTCAAACAATTTCAAATAAAAACTACAAAATCAAGTATTTTAAAATAATAAAAATTGAATAGTTACATAAATTGAATTGAAAAGTAATATCTCATCCTAGAATAAGTGTACAATGGGTAAACCAATTTAAGAAAAACACTTATCCATTGGAAAATAATATCTAACTAAACTACCAACCAACCTGGAAATGTTTTTACAATGTTTCTTTGATGTTTGAATATAGATGATTATCATACTTGAAGTCATAAATATTGTAAATTTGTATTTAAAATAATATTTGTAGACAATGTTCGCTTAGTTTGTAAGAACATAGAGAAATGAACCAAACTTATCGAAATGAATAGATAAATGTTCTTGTATATTTATATTGAAAAGTTGAGAAACAAAAATAAATGTTAAATTTCAACATGTTCACACTTCAGAGTGTATGGTAATTTATGTGATGTGCAAATGAAGTTGTTATCTGTGCTACTTGGTAATATATTTTTTTCTCATTCAGACAGATTGAGTAATATATGAGTTTTGACTACTCTTTTTGTATGTAGCTAATGTTTTTTTCCAGTTTTGAGCAAAGTCTTTTGATATGATGGTTAGTAGTTGTGACTTTTGAGGGTAGCTTCTTTTTCAAGACATTTGGGTCTTTAGTTTTCTTGGGATGTTTTACTCTAGCTGAGATAGCTAACTAAAGGTGGAATATTTTTTGAAAATTGTAATTATATATGACACAACTTTTTATATTATAAAGTTTCCTTTTTAGCTTTGAAAAAAATAAGCATTAAAATTCAACATTTGTGATACATTACAATACTTTATAAATATTACATGGTAACATTACTTAAAAAAAATAAGAATATTTGATTTTGTATATTCATATTGAAAATGCAATTCATCCTTAACAAGTTCTGAAGACTAAAAAAATTCTAAATAATACATGGTAGACTTACTTAAAATTGTAAGTCTATCTGATTTGATTTTGAAGTCTACATAGAAGTAGAGTATTTGATTTTAAATTCCCTAATATTAAAGTGTTATTCTATTATTCAATGAGCATCAATGACCATTCTTACCTATTTTTCACTTTAAAATGTAATTTGTATTTTAGAGGAGGAATGCACATGGTTTGACCATTAAATGAATTTACACTTGCAATGAAAGCATGAATTTACCTGAACCACTCTTTGTTGAAGCTATTGCAATTGTTACTTTGTTTATCATAACTGGTAGAAATGGAAAAATCAATTTCTCCAATCCTTGGGAAGCTCCCTTTTGAATTCGTCCTCTTAACCCCCCCAAAGCATTATAATTGCAAAGATGTAACAATCTCCCCTCCCACCGTTAGTTGAAAAGATCCATCTCCTCCTGATCATAATCTCCAAATATCTTCCCTTTAGGATCCACTCTTAATCGTTCTTTAAAGCCTTTAACTAATCTTTTAATGGTCTTAACCGTTGTGCGACGCTTCTTTATTATTTCCTAAAAACATTCTACTTGTTACATAACCTTCATATATGGAATAACACATCCATAATATAAGGTAAAATATAATAATAATAGTATTACACTTTCTAAAATATATCCATGCACATTTATTTAAATTACTTGATATTTTCTTTAATATGTGAAAGAATTTTATATATATATATATATATATATATATATATATAGTTATTCGTAAAGAAGAATTTAATATTTTATCCTACCACTTTCTCTTTAAATATGTTTAGAGACAATATTTATATAAAGTTAAACTTTTTTTAGTTAAAAAAAAAAAACAATATTTCTCTCTTTTTGTTTTGGTCTCCAATTTTGTATAAAATTAAGTATTAAGATAACCTTTAAGTAGGAATATCTCTCTCACTTAATACCCAAGATGATTATAGTAAAAAGAAGGAAACCTTAGCTTCTTTCTTTTGGGAGCACTAGAGTTAATTTGTCAACGTCCCATTCCTAAATTAGGATAAATATTTATAGTGAACGATCACTTAGTTTAACTTAAGTTTAACACCAAGATGACATAAGTTATTGACATCCTTGGCTTTCCAACCATGTTCAACTTCCTTTAATGAATCGTTCTATAGGTGAGTCAATTCAAGCCCTTCTATTTACTAAGTTTACCAATGCTATTTTGTATAGTAAAATGCTCTTTTGTACAAAAACAAATATCACCCACTGGAGTGGTTTCCACCACCTCACATTTCCTCCACCAAACAACAAATGTAAAAAAATAGAAAAAAGGTTGGCATGTGTTTAACTGCTCTTTTATAGTCATCGTCCTTCTCTTCAACACAGGAGTATTTCATTGACTTCTTTGCAAAAATTATGGAGTGCATTTAGGGTTTCATTTAATGTATGTTGGTGGGCAGAAGACTCAATCCGTGCATCTCTCGGAGCCACAAAAGCTCGGAAATCCTAAAATTTTGAGGTTTTTATGTGGAGAAAAGAATTTACTTTCAATTAAAAATAACAGTTATATTGTTCTTATTTTTATTATTATTCCTTTTTAACTTTTTTTATTAAGTATATTTTCTTTTTAAATAAACTAGCAATTGCCCACAAAAGTTGCAATAATATGCCGATAGGTTTTTGTTGGAGGGTGAAATGGTTGAAAAAAGAAAACTAAAATCAAGTTGGTGTTATGGGAAAAATCCTCAAGGAAAGTGCAAGGACTAAAGTTTTTCCATAGTGTAGACCCAACCTTGTACCATGAGTATCATCACAAACGAGCTATCATATTTGCAAAGAAGGCCAAGGAAAGGTGAACTTTAAAATCCCAAATATCACAAATAGGAAATCAAATATTAAATGTAGGCAAAGTTAACAACAAACTAAATATAGTTGGCATTGTCATAGCAATTCTCATAGACCAAACTGAACCTCTACATTTTCCCAAGTCTAAAGAATTTAGCTATAATTTTGTATTAAACCTCTTCACCTTTGATATGAAATTCCACCTTCAAGTTGGCCCAAATCTTCTGCCCCTTCAATGGATCCGCTCAATAGTCCACCTTCTCCAAATAATCTTCACCACTTATCACCACCTCCTATCTTTTTGAATTCCAACTTTGTCTTTAACTCCAATAATTTATTACGATTGTTGATATGGAGGAAAAATAAAAATCGAGGATTGTTCCACATGAATCCATGCAGAGGGATGTGTGTATCTATTTGACATGTTAATGAGTTGTTTCAGTTTTAATTGTTGGAGACAACTCTATTGGAAACAACAATTATGAACAGTTTGCACAATTAAACTCTGAAATTGAAACTAAACATATAGTAATTCAAACAACAATAAATCCACTGTCAACTATCCCCAAGATGACTTATTTTTTGTTTTAAGATCATTAAAGGGATTTTATAAATTAATGGATTAGAATGTCACGACTTAATTTAAGAATTTCAAGGATAAAATTTCCCAGAATTTTTTTGAGTTTATAAGATTGCATTGAGGAATAAGTGTGGTTAATAATTGTTGTTACAGAATCTCATGGAGCACGTTGTAGAATCACACAACTTTTGATGAATTCAAAGATGGGATTGTAACTAAAATCATCATTTATTAATCACAAATAATTCAGATAATTTAAGGAAAAAACATATTGGTATACAAGTAGAATTATATATGGAAATTAGAAGAAAAAATGTAGCTACATTATATCCTTGAAAGAACCTTACAAAAATAGGAACCTAACAGTAGGGATGGAACTTCATTTATGTAGTTTGTATGGTGTTGAAGGAGAGTTAAGGGATGTCTATACAACAAAGATGAAAGCGAGTCATTACTCCATTAAGAAGGTAGAGGATGAATTGAACTTGTGAAAGAATCCATCCATGGTATTTATACCCCTATATAAGGCTACAAAACTCGATTTGTCATTTAGTGGCCTAGATACATTGAATGTAGTGGAAACCACAATGGAAGATCAAGACTTTGTGTAAAGAAAGAATTTTTATGTGCCTTTCTCTAATGAACAAAGTCCTAATGTGGGAATTTCTCTAGAACAGGAACAAGCAAGGGCCTAGCAGACGTATAATTTGTAAGGAGGATGAGGAAACAATAAGCCATTTGGTTAATGTTTTGTGCTTATTCAAGACATGTATGGAATGAGGTGGACAATATGATAGGGGTTATAAGAGTTTGGCAAGGGTGTGTTACTCGCGGATTCCAGTAAGCTATGAAAGGGAAAGCCTCCATTCAAGCATATATTTTATCTGCACAAAAGAGCCATCGATGACTTGGAAAGACAACAGAAAAAATATCATCTACTCTCTAATCATACAAATTTTTGGTAAAGGTTATATTCAATGAATACATGAGTGATTGTTCCAGCTTGTTTCTTCTGAATACATTTTTTAGTTGCTCGATAGGCAAATTACAAATACCAAGAAGTAGAATGAGTAAAATGTAAATTCCTAAAGACATCCAAAATCAACATAGAAAATGTGGAGTTGGCCTCTATGAACTAAAGATCAAGTTTCCATGAATTTTTCATAAACTATAAGGTGATCTTAGATGCCAGACAGAAAAACATGAAGAAAAAATTACAAGCAGTGCACATCTGAGAAAGCAAGGAAATTCTATCCCTTGGAATTGATTAGTTGACTAACATGCATTTTTTCCTTCTTGAGGCAATGAAATTTACAGTACTAATGTCCTAGCACACAAAGAAAATCGTATGCTATAGATAGTCAAAAGACCATGATTAATGAAATTAGTGTTGTGTTCCAAAGAACATACTCACATCATCTCGTGGTGCCAACATATTATATCCCATTTTCCTGGGAATGTACTCTAACAAGATGCACAATTGCCAATATATGATATTAAGAACTTCCATATTTCGAGGGAGAAATTTGCATATATTTTATTTCCTTATATATTTGGGCAATTTCATTCCAATTAATAGGCATAACAAGTAAATGGAAAAATCACATCTACACCTATCCCCACAACAGTCTAATAAAAATATACCAAGAACAATATATATGCCTTTAAGATTGTATCTCCTAGATCATTCAACTTTACAATGTTGTGGTAGTTGAAGAAGCTTAAGCCAACATTAGCAACCAGAGGTTCATATCATAATATGGAAAACAAGGGTAACCATTCCAGAGAGACTTTAATCAATGAGTCATGGTAATCCCTCAATAGAATACAAGGATTCATTAAAAGTTGACCTTTACTTTCCCTACTCTCAAACATGAGGTAAATCAAATGAAAATAGTTTAGTTACATATTGTTTTATCATGTCTATAGAGAGCTTAATGCTATTGTCGATAGCCTTTCCAAATAAGGCATACTGCTCAAGGCTGGAGTTTGGTCAGTGTTGGAATCAAAGGATGGACAAGTAGTTGAACACATCAAATCAATCTATTGATTATGCATCTCTTCAGCTGAGAGTGCAGATATTTCCAAAGGTCTTGATCCTATGAAGTCTTGTTTCCAACCTATTGTTGAGATTATGTAGTGTTGAAAACATTATAGTAGGCACGATTTTCTTGAACAGTTTCTATGTAATCTATTGATACACTTAGATGAATGGAAAATACTATTTTAGGTAGTTGTATGAGCTTTTAGAGAAGGAAAAAGTTTAGCGAGGAGATGATATCGAATATTTTCTCCAAGATACCATAGTAATGGAGGTATGTTGTCTCTTAACTGCAGTGTTAACCAAACTGGTGACATGGACACCATTGAAAAACCAATGGACACCCTGAAAATCCAGTGGACATAGGATAGTCACACGTGGAGAAAAAAATATTATCTAGAGAGACGACAAGGGCACGAGGCCATACACACCACTGACTAGTCACAAAAAATCCATGAATCAAGTTTAGAAATCCTGAGAAAATACATGTATAAGAATCCTACAAACAGGAGTCAAAACCAACCTTAGAATCAACCCAGGAAAAAGGTAATGTGGGCATGAACTACTAAAAACATCAACAGGAGAGTCATGTCCCACTCCAAGATCAGGAAGAAACCTAGACATCAAGTCAAAGCAACAATAACACTAGGTGTTAAGAAGCAACAAGCTCATCAAGCAAATCATTAGAAAAAAACTCTAAAGCAAACAAAGAATCAGATTTGATTTTCTCTCTTGTCCAGATGGCACATAAAAATGGAGAAGTGAAAAATAAATTTATAATCTTGACAAGACTTCTAGAAAGGTCTCTTAGGTAATCCCTAAGTTTTAGGATAGTTACCAATAAAATAAAAATAAGATTAGGTTGACTTAGAATAGGGTACTAAAGGTCGTATGGTCAATATTGAATGAAGAAAAAAATAAAAGTCATAATACCAAAGGTACACACAATAAAGGCACTAGGACCAAGCACAAACAAGACCAAGAACTTTAATATTTTCTCTCTCACAACTCTCTAAAAATCACAACTCCCTCTAGCATACCTAACACTACTACTGACCTACCATATAGGGTTTAACAAAGACATAGCTCAGGTAGGATAGGTCACCACAGTCCATGGACAATCATAGGAGATATTATGTACAGTCATGGCCTAGTCAGAATAAAGACAACCTAGTATAAAAAGGATTCAAACAGTCACGACTTGTTAGGAGAAGATAACGACAACCATGTCAAGGCCAAAAGGAATACACAACAAATCATAGTCCAGGATTGTAGTATCCAAATAGGAAGCAACCCCCAAACAACCTCCCAAAAGACTACATCCAACCTTTATCAGTTTAATATAAGGTCATGGCCCAGCAAAAGACAGACAAAAACATAGTTACGGGTCAACCAAGGACTTAAATATTTTCTCTTTTAAGGTATACATATATATATTTATCATCACTGTATACGGAGAAGATCCAAATTGATGATGTGATCCTCTGGTCCTCGATAATGTGGCTAAGATTTAGGTGCATGTGACATCATTAAGGGGTGGTCAGTCCCTTGAGAAAAAACCTAGCAATAACCGAATAGGAGAGAGGGCATCACACATCATTATCTTGGTTGATTTGACACAAATCCACTTGGTTAATTGAGTATTTTCCAAAGCTAAAGTTTCTAAAGCTGTCTTTTTTATCTCAATTGAAGGAGGTGGGTGTGGGAAGCGCATGTTAAATTATGAGTTAGCTTAGGGTTAATACACAGAAAAAAACAAAAGTTATACTTTAATGCATAAAAATATAACAAAAAGTTAGATCCAGAAGAGTACTAGTGTAATAAAATTAAACATAATTTTCATCTCTTTCAACTTTAACACTCTACTTGTCACTATGTTAAAGTTGGTCCTTGAGATGGATTACCATTTCCAATATAAAAAACATAAACAATGACAAAAGTACAATGAAAATAATACACAATAATTAAAGGACAAATGTTAAATATATCTTGTTTGAATTTGCCTTATATTTAGATAAATTGAGTCAGCTCTTGTCACTGTAAGGATAAGATGCCATAAGTGATACTTTGAGAGAGAGAATGTTAAAGTTCTATGGATTCAGGTTAGATTCAAAAAAAAAAACCAAGTCACCAAGTGAGAATATCTCATTAGGATAGAAGCCATGATACTCATCCCAAACCACAAATAGTCACCCTAAAAGTCACAACTCCCTCTAGTAGAATTAACACTACAATTGGCCTACCATCTAGGGTTTAACACAATCATAGCTTAGGTAGGATAGGGCACCATAGTCTCTGGACAAGCTAGGAGATATTATGTAAAGGCATGACCCAACCAGAATAGAGACACCCTAGTCGATATTCAACTATTAAAATGATGCAAGGGGAAGTTCCTTGTAACGTCCCCTACCCTCCAACCAATGAAGAGGACGCTACCATGGCGTTAACCATCCGGGCTACCAGCCCCATGAACATGTGAATTCATAATCATGCTGAAACAGAATGCGTTGAAGTAGAACATACACAAATGCAATTATTTATCATACACAGCGGAAGCAACATATATTCATACAAGCATTCATTCAACATGTTCATCATAATCATTAACAGTAAATAGGATTGTAGAAGTAAAATAGACAAGGTTACTTATCTTATAAAAACTTGTTCCGCAACCAGTTACGTTGCTGCAACGTTCCACCCAACCATAGGCCAGCGTGCTCCTTAATCTCTCAGCAACACTACCACCCCCGAGCTGGGCATGATTCTCCAAGGAATAAGGAACAAGAAGGCTTACACATAGCCGATGATACACAAAACACGGCCAAGCCAACACATTTGGGTTTATCAGGCCATCAACAAGACAGCCAAGCCAACATGGTCAGGTTTATCAGGCCATCCAGGAGTTGGGAAAGGCTAAATGCTAAGCTGGTGAGCTCATTGCAGAGCTAGGAACACCTACACCAGAACTATCCTGACTTCTAAGACACCCACACACACCCAACAGAAGGAATCAGTCCCTTCTCTGCTACACAGTCCCTCAGGCCCTAACTTCCCTTCCAGTGCTATTCATGGGTTGTGGAGAAGAAAGCCATCCCTCTAGCTCTGTCTGTGTGGTTTCCAAACACACCAGGTTTATCAAGCAACCCAAGCCCCCATCCTTTCTCCCAACATAGTCTGAATACCAACCATTGCACTCATGCAATCAATTAGTTGTCACAGCTTAAACAGGGAAAACGACTCCTGAGTCGTTCTTGGCCCTATCGTGGCCAAAACGACTCCCAAACGAATTACACAGTCCCAAAACGTATCAGTAAACAAAACTCACAACATGGGGAAACAACAATCTGTCTTGGACAACAAAGTCACCGGGAAAACTTACCCAGACCACACTGGGGAAGAAATACAGTCTCCTATCCTGTGCGCGAGAGAAACTTGCACCGGACCCCAAAATACAGAGG
Organism: Pseudotsuga menziesii; assembly: GCA_001517045.1. Classification (NCBI taxonomy): domain Eukaryota; kingdom Viridiplantae; phylum Streptophyta; class Pinopsida; order Pinales; family Pinaceae; genus Pseudotsuga; species Pseudotsuga menziesii. The sequence goes on from LPNX010804546.1 coordinate 454,840, forward strand.
GAAAAACATATGCACGAGCCACAAATTAGTGAGGAAAACATACACACAGTCCTTGAGCGTAAAATGGCTCTCCATAGGAAAAATCGTGGGTGATAGTGATCGAACAGCCCCCCCCCTAGCTTGCTGCGTGAGTGGCAACAATGCAGAACCCAGTGCGTGAGAGAAGATTTACACCTAATTGCAAAAGCGGGTCGAGAACACACCCGAATCCTCGCTGTGGAAAATGTGAATGACAGTGGAGGCCGCTCCTCTCTCCTGGATGCGTGAGACCAAATAGGAAAGGTGCCCGTGTGTGAGGATAAATGAACAAACAATGGTCCCAGCATGAGGATGAACAGCTCCGCCTATGCGTGTGGATGAACAGACAGTGGTGAGGATGCGTAGTAGTCATTCTTCTGCCCATCGTGAGGTTCAATCTGTTGGTGGAGTGTGCGTGTGGGCAAGGACTGACAGCCTTGCCACACTCCACTCCCAGCCATAACTGCCCCAACTAACAGCAGTAGTTTTTTTTTAATGGTGGTGGTTGGATAAAACAAGGGAAGGTGACACATGGATTTTCCCTCATGGCTCAAGGTTTGACATTCCCCCACCCTTATTCTTGTGAAAATCATGCCCCCTTCTCAATTTAGTTGCCGCGAACGTAGCTGGTTGGGTTATTTAATTAAAGATGCATATTTACATGATGACAAAACTCAATATGTATGCTGCATGCCCCGATATACCACCGGTGACAATTTAAATCCGAAACATAGCATAACTAATCAATGGTGGGGCCTTGGCCTTTAGCTCCGCACCATGATCATTTACAATATATACATCATATACATCTAATGCAACGGGGTCAAAATCGGGGTGTTACATTCCTTGAGAGGCTGTTTTGCAACAGGTGCTCCATAAAAAACAATCTTTGTTTGAGCCTTGATCTTTTCTAACTCAAAATGAAGAAAGTGAGAACATGATTATTCCATAAAAATCTATCTATGTTTGAGCCTTGGTATTTGTATAGAGAAATAAAACAAATATGAGAAAATCATACAGGGTGTGTGCAAGAAGTTGATGGACCCTTTAGATGTAATGGTGGAGTGAAGTCATTCACTCTTGATTAAAAAAAAAGAAATCAACCCAAGCAACACCGAACCTGCCAAGCCTAGTCCTAAGGCTGGAAATGGTCATGCCAACTAGGCTAGGAAGCAAAATCGCGTGCTCGTTTTAGCAAAGTAAATCGCATGCGCGATTTCTCTTGCTAAAATGAGCACGCGATTAATAAAACTTGTTTTTTATTTTTAAACCGGCCGAGGCTGTCCCTTTCTCATTTTCGGCACGGCTGTTGGACGAGCTTCACGAAACCTCGACTGTGCATACGCGATTTTGGGTGTGCTTGAGCCCACCATCTCCACCTTTGGATTTTAACCTTCCCTTTGTGAGGTAATTTCTTCAATTTTTGTCATGTTTTTTTCATTTTCTAAGTCAATATATTGTAAAATTCCATCTTAATGCCCGGTTCTCTACTATCTAACAGCGAGTTCTTGAACAATGAATTCATTTGCCAATATAAATTAAACATTTTAACATATTCGTTGTCATGGGTTTGAGAGGTCCCTACGTTAGGGATTCATGAATCCATATTTTGCTACATATCCTTGTCCCTCTTCATAAGAGCTTGACACAACCAAGACCCAACCTCCTATATTCTAACTCAATTGCTTTCAAAATTAGAGCAATGTCAG